>CM054057.1:66737836-66981788 GCA_028641055.1 Alopecurus myosuroides | reverse complement strand
ACCGTTGCTGGGCACCGACGAGGTGATAGCAACACACATGTCCACGTCTGATGAAATCAGGGCGTTACATGACTGGGCACCGACGAGGCGAAAGTCATCCCTTTCATCGACATATCCTGTTGGTCACACCAACATGGCGATATTGCACGTGACCGGGTATCGGCGAAACAAGCCACCCGCACGACATATTCATAAATATCACAATGCATATGGATGAGCAATCCAATTATCACGACGACCATTAGCGGCAGCTTAATCGAGTATTCCGTAGCTCCACCCTACGGATGTAATTAACCGGATGCTTGCAAAAAGCTCCGGGAATCAATGAACTACGCAATCTCCTGATTCAGATACTCATGAGCGCGACGCAGAAGCGGAATAGATATAGTTCATGGGAATATGTGATTTGTATTTGTACAATCCAATGCTATGAATAAAAATGCAGTGTTCCCATATATTGTGTTATTATTGTCTTCTGTTATTTTATTTGCTTGTTTTATTAACATGTGGCACGCCCGCAAATTGTACTCTCGAGGTACAGTATCTAGGAAAACCCCTAGAACCCCGGGAATATTTCCGCTAAAAAAACACACCATTTTCTAGCGTAACAAAATTGGCAAGCCCATTGAGCGGCGTCCTGAGAAGCACGCCCGCAATTTGTACTCTCATGTACACATCTAGGGAAAACCCCTAGAACCCCGGGAATAGTTTCCGCTAAACACACCATTTTTTAGCGAAACAAAATTGGCACGCCCGGTGGACATTGTTCTCCTCCCATCTTTGCTGCGCTCCGAAAGTCGTCAAAATTATTATTTTCCTGCTCATCAAGATTCATTGAGATGGCACACTATAAAATGCAAGTCCTGCTCAGAGTGGTCGACTAGGCAATGTCAATAAAAATCCATCACATTTCGATGGATGTATTTCTCTTGTAAGAACTCAGTGTACTGCTAAAAGCAAATGGACCGTGCATGTAAAAAAAAACATCACATGCCATGTGTATCTTGCTAGTGTAAGGTGATACGTGTGATTAATATTAGAAGCTTCGTTACATGCGATGCAATGATCGAATGAGTTCCTGTTACGGGTGAGTCCTTTCATGCTATCATTGGTGAGAAGTGCATGCCAAGGATTTTACATCTCTCTGGCATATACCATTATGATCGCTTCCTCCCTTCAATTTTCGATCATGCAAAGAAGCTCTTAATTCTGCATCCACCCAACTTTACCGGGAAGGGGTGGATTATCCAACATGACTACCATGACTATGATGTTGGTTCTTGCTCATAATAGCATACTCTACGTATGTTTTAAGATGCTAACTCGGTCAATCTGAATGTTATCGACATGATGACGGCTATTATCCTATAAGCAACATGGCCATGAGTCTGTAATGATGCATTTCCACGGTACCGTCAGACAACCAATAAGCACTCTGTGAAACAGAGTAACCGTGATGCGCTCATGGAGTTGCCTCCATGGACCACGATGCAACATGATGCATGTGGGGCATCCATGCTAATTACATGGCTTAGGAACCATGCATGGACTATACATGTTCGGTCTTATTTTGTCCAATACACCATTCAAAGACTTCACCAGTATTACCTTCCCACTTGGAATTCTAAGGAACACACTTGTGTAGCCAAACAATGGTGTGGCATGGTTAAGCTTGATCGCTGGGGGCATCGTCGGCTTTCCAGTGCCAACCCCTAAGTGTTTGAGGAGGAAAACACCCAAGCCATATGATGCACAGTTATTTGTCCGATCGACAATGTGTTGGCACTATAAAAAATAGTATTCAACGACGGGTAATCAAGACATTGACAATATGATTTCCTGTTTGTACCAATCACATCTTCCCAACAAGGGCGACCATGTCCACACCTTGGCATACGTCATGCCTTGCGTATGGGGGCGATGTCCTGAAACTATAGAAGTGGGGGCATCCAACGATGTTTCCCCTTCCAATAATACTTCATGCAGCATTGTCATTCAGTATGATAAATCTAATAGCTCTTCTTCCAATGATAATGTAATCACAAATGCGGAGATACATGCACTATATGCAGGCCCCTCCCTCGCTAGGGTCGCTTTCTAAAGATGCAAACATAAACCTTAGAGTAGTTCATGCCTCACACATGGAAGAAAATGTATATTTCTATGGAAGATAAGATGGAGGAAAATACTCCTCAACCTTCACCAAGAAAGGCTACATGCAATGTCATACTTTACTATTCTTCTAATACCAGCTTCTCTTCTGATGATGCGGTAACACCCCATGAAAGAGAGACTCTACATGCAGAAAGTGCATCACGTGAGCCTCAAGCTGAAGTAAAAGTAAACCTGCATGGAGGAAAAGTGCTACATGAGCTCCTGAAAGTCCAACCCAAGAAGGTTGTGGGACGAAACATAGGTGACCCCAAGGAGGTTGTCGCCGAAAAGTGTAATACAGAGGAAGAACCCGTAGAGGGTCATGGGACATCTCCAAACATGCATTACACCATAGTAGCACACCTGAAACGCATTCCCGCACTTCTAAATGTGTATGATGCACTAATGTTGGAAGCTTCCGCTACAGCTCCACTCGTATTGAGGAGTTCCTAAACTCCTTAATAGCGCGGGCAAAGCACCCTCCTCCATTGTGCTACAGTTGCCCACAACTGAAGGTTCCACGCCATCGGAAGGAACTGTAAAGAAAAGGGTTGAGGTGATAGAGAAATCAAGGGGAGCTATACTTAAACAATCCCCGTCCATGTATGTATCAGTAACAATGCCATTGGAGATCCGTTTGGTCCCTGGACAACACAGAGGTTCTGACCCTACCCTCTTTTATAAGGTTACCATCACCACCCGCCATTTGTGAGGAGTGGTGGGAACAAGCTGAGAAGATTGTTAAGAGTAAAAAGAAGACACAACCGAAGTACGGTTTGGGCTATATCCACTCTGAATCCTGTGAAAACAAGGACGAAGAGTATGGTGTTGTGCAACATTTTACATGCCATATGACTTATGTATATGATTCTCAAGATGATGGAAAGAAAAAACCGACATCTCACGTGGATGATGGTTCATAGAGCCATGCCAATTAATCAAGGAGAGGTTCTTGATGCCGCTCCCGCCCCTCTACAGCTTGAGGATGGTGGGCAATGCACTATTGATGAGCTCGTCGAGATTAATTTGGGTACCGAGGATGACCCACGCCCTACTTTCGTCAGTGCCTCTCTCACACTGCAAGAACGTGAAAGTTACCGAGAATTCTTGATTCAGTTTCGGGACTGCTTTGCGTGGTCATATAAAGAAATGCCAGGGCTTGACCCCCAGGTCGCCACTCACAAGTTAGCGATTGATCCCCAGTTCAGGCCAGTAAAGCAGCAACCACGCCGCTTTCGCTCAGAACTACAAGATAGTATCATCGCCGAGGTGGACAAACTCATCACCGCCGGCTTCATAAAAGAGGTTATGGTGCCTTGTCCTTCATGGACGGATCATCCGGCTATAATCAAATTAAGATGGATGAGCACGATGCAATTGACACTGCCTTCTGAACGCCCAAGGGGAATTTCTATTATACTGTAATGCCTTTTGGACTAAAAAATGCAGGTGCAACATATCAACGCGCTATGACTTATGTTTTGGGAGACCTTATTCATGACTCCGTGGAATGTTACGTCGACGACATGGTTGTCAAAACCAGAGATCGCCTGCAGCATCAGGATGATCTAAGAGTCGTCTTTGATCGTCTAAGGAAACATCAACTCAAGATGAATCCTCTAAAATGTGCCTTTGCCGTACAATCCGGTCTATTCTTGTGTTTCATTGTGCATCACCGTGGCATTGAGATCTCACCAAAGAACATTAAAGCAATACGAGACATGCCGCCACCTAAGAACTTGAAAGAGTTAAAATCTTTACAAGGTCATTTGGCGTACATACGTCGTTTTATATCTAACCTCTCAGGGCGTACCCAACCCTTCACGAGACTAATGAGGAAAGGTGTCCCCTTTGAATGGGACGAGCAATGTCAAAACGCGCTTGAAAGCATTAAGCGATATCTATTAAACTCTCCTGTCTTAGCCGCTCCAACTAGAGGACGGCCACTTATTCTTTATATTGCTGCCCAGCCCTCCTCGGTTGGTGCACTACTGGCTCAACACAACGATGAAGGGAAAGAAGTAGCATGCTACTATCTAAGTCGTACTATGGCTGGTGCTGAGCACAATTACTCGGCAATAGAAAAGTTATGTTTAACGCTAATTTTTGCTCTAAAAAAGTTACGACATTACATGCTAGTCCACGAAATACAACTTGTAGCACGTGCTGATCCCTTAAAATATGTGCTAAATCAACCCGTGCTCATGGGCCGCCTCGGTAAATGGGCCGTGTCCATGACGGAATATGATATTACTTATGTTCCACAAAAGGCAATTAAAGGTCAAGCATTGGCTGATTTTCTTGCAGCACATCCACTGCCCGACGACTCTCCATTGATTGTTGAGTTGCCTGATGAGGAAGTATTTACCGTCGACATCGATTCCCAATGGGAACTATATTTCGATGGAGCCGCTCACACAGAGATGGATCCCGATGGAGAAGTTAAGCGACGAGCCGGCGCAGGCTTGGTTTTCAAGACTCCTCAAGGGGGCACCATGCACCACTCTTTTTCCCTCCTCAAAGAGGAGTGCACCAATAATGAAGCCGAATATGAGGCTCTTCTTTTTGGCCTCCTTCTAGCACTCTCCATGGATGTGCGGAACATATTAGTATATGGAGATTCTCAGCTTATCATTCGCCAAGTAAACAATATATATGAAGTACGTAAATCAGAACTGGTACCATATTACATGGCAGCCCAAGTTCTCATGAGGAAATTCGAGGACGTACAATTATTTCATGTTCCAAGGAGTAAGAATGCCTCAGCAGACGCATTGGCTAAACTTGCAGCAGCGTTAGTGCTCCCCCAAGGGGGGCCCGCTCAAGTACAAATAGAGGAAAGGTGGCTCCTCCCAGCCGTACTGGAACTAATCCCGCTAGAGTATGAAGTGAACCACGTGGTTTCCAATGTCAGTCATGATGACGATTGGCGCAAGCCATTTCTAGATTACTTCAACCACGGGATACTCCCGAGTGATAGTGGAAAGGCGCAGGTTGCAGCGACGCCTGCCTTCCTATGTAGTTAAAGCAAGAACTTTGTATCGGCGAGCTTTTGGACAAGATATGCTACTACGGTGTGTGTCTAGAAATGAAGCAGACCATGTTTTGCAAGAGGTCCAACACGGTGTTTGAGGTGGGCATCAAAGTGGGCAAAAAATGTATCATAGTATCAAGCTAAGTGGCTATTATTGGCCCGGGGTCATGAAAGACTGCCTTAACATAGCGAGGTCATGCCATAGTTGTCAAATTCACGGTGTTATAAAACACCAACCACCAGTCCCTCTACACCCAACCGTACCCGCATGGCCTTTTGATGCATGGGGTATAGATGTTGTTGGTCCATTTGATCCTCCATCCTCTAAGGGGCACAAATTCATACTTGCTGCCACGGACTATTTCTCTAGGTGGGCGGAAGCAGTACCACTAAGTGAGGTAAAAACCGACAATGTTATAAACTTTCTAGAGCGTAATATCATTTATCGCTTTGGAGTCCCACATCGCATTACCTCCGATAATGCCAAGGCTTTTAAGTCGCATAAGATGGTCCGATTCATGACCAAGTATAAGATTCAGTGGAACTACTCTACAGGGTACTACCCACAGGCCAATGGCTTAATTGAAGCATTTAATAAGACCCTTGGCCAAATCTTGAAAAAGACAGTACACAAACATCACCGTGACTGGCATGATCGTCTCTATGAAGCTCTTTGGGCATATCGTGTTACGGTTCGTACACCAACCCAAGCCACTCCATATGCTTTAGTCTATGGAAGTGAGGCTGTTCTCCCTATGGAGGTGGAAATTCCATCCCTAAGAGTGGCCATACATGATGATATTACCCAAGACGAGCAAATTCGGCTACGATTTCAGCAGCTGGATTCCTTGGAAGAAGATCGACTCAACGCACTCCAAGATTTAGAGCTATATCGCCGAAACATGGTACGCGCATATGATAAGCTCGTTAAACCACGAGTTTTCCGTAAGGGAGAACTAGTTTTTGTACTCCGGCGCCCCATTGTGGTAAAAGGTAAATCGAAAGGAAAACTTGAGCCTAAATGGGAAGGGCCATTTGTCATTGAGCAAGTGTACGATGGCGGTGCTTACCAGCTGATCGATCAACATGGTGAACGCCCAATGCCACCTATCAATGGGAGGTATCTAAAGAAATATTACGCGTGATCATTTCCGCATACCGACATTTCTCTCTCTCTCGTTGTTTCCGTTTTTTCTCTCTTTTTTCTTTGCTTAAAAAAATGTTTTATTAAACCATGGACTATCAGGTTCTACATTAAAATGGCTTTCCCCAATCACACAAAGCTCGTGACTGATGATTTGGCTGCCCTATGACTTGTCTAGCGGAAGCACAGTGCAAATCGTGGTAAGTGGAGCGGCACCTATACCTACAACCCACAACACACAACACCATATATGTCCCGAGAGGCAACGGAGGAGACTACTTGGGACACTTCCGAGTAATGAGGTCCCATATCCCCATGCTTCTGGATGTGCCTTGGGTTCGTGGAGACACCTCGCCCCAGGGAATATCCTAGGAAAAGATCAGGAAATGGCTGCCTAATCCAACATAAGTTGGACTTGGTGTGTAGCCACTTGGCAACCCTGGGGTGTGCCACCAAAAAGCCCCACATAATATGCCTGAGGGTTTTTAGTCCACCAAGGTGGATGACTGCCTTCCAAGTTCTCAAGGTGGTTTCCCGAAGAAAGGTCGATGATCATCCAGCAAACTCAAGCAATAAAGCTAATGAAGCAAGTCACAAGCAAGTTCGGAAGAAGAAAAAAATACATCATGAAGTAAAAAAAAAGGGAGGGGGGTCATACAAGCAATCCTCATAGAAAGAAAGTCTCCATAGGGTCCAAGCAAGACCAACGGTTCTGGGAAATAAGGGGACCACTGGAAAGAAGGCGGTTGGTAGTCATTCACCACCCCTCATCAAAGGCATGATAAAATTTTACAAGCTGTTGTCCCAAAACCAGTTATCATAACTCCTCCTCACCCATGTTTTCTGCGTTTTTGAGGCATGGAAGGAAGCGTGGTGGAGCTATGTGGTTACTCATTGCTCCGATGGGCTAGGGTACGATTCTTTGTTGCCTCTCAGGATCACCCAATGCACACACATACACACGTAAAACAAAAGGTTATTGAATCATAACCGTCATGGTTTTTCGACGGTTCCCAATGACTGAGTCCTTCGGCAGCTTTTTCTGACGTCACACTCATAGCTTGTGTCTAGCGGAAAAGCCAAAATCTTCAACAAAACAGAAAAAAAACCCTTTATTTTGCGTTCCATGGTTTTGTTTCTTTCGTGTGTTTCTTATTTCTGCTCATGATCCATGACGTTTCTTCATGAGGCTTGTGCAACTACTTCTATACTAAAACAACATTGCCCGACGCATGCGAGATTTCATTGTTGGTCGCTCAACTACTACAGGCTACACCAACGTATGTATCACCGCTGGGGGCATTTTGCCTCCACTGATCATATCAACCCCGCTGGGGGCATTTTCCCTCCACTGATCATATCAACCACGCTGGGGGTATTTTCCCTCCACTGATCATATCAATCACGCTGGGGGCATTTTCCCTCCACTGATCATATCAACCACGCTGGGGGCATTTTCCCTCCACTGATCATATCAACCACGCTGGGGGTATTTTCCCTCCACTAGTCATACCAACCATACTGGGGGCACCATTGGTTGCCTAGTTCATCTACATCGTCGACGACGTTCCGACGCTTCAACTATTGGGAGCAGCAAGGTGCGCTAGTGCGGCCAGTGCTAAGCTGTGAAACCCCTCGAGTCTGATGGCTGGCATCGTTCATTATTTTTACGATCGCATCAAACTCGGGAAACAATTTATGGGAGCAGTACGACATGCCAGTGAGGTCAGTGTCAACCTGTGAAACCCTTCAAGTTTGATGGCTGGCACCAAACATCGTTTTTTTGGTCGCATCTCACTTGATAATTTTTTTTTTTCGAATGCTTACTCCATCGGCAGGCACCATGTTGTATCTGGTCGCGATGGAAATAAATAAAATCATGATATATGGCACGAGTGTTTCGCCATATTCCTTTGTAAATGTGCTCGCCTTAATGAGTGTTTATTGAATAATAGCATGATTATGCGTTATTGAATAAAATGAGTTTATCTTCACATTCTCTGCTCGACATATATGGTACAAGTGTTTCACCATATACTGTCACCGCTCTTGAGCAAGCTAAGACCTTATTCGAATGCAATATGGTTGCTCATGGGATCTTATCCTTCCTATTTCTTTTACTTTCGCCGAGTCTAGTCCTTGTTGCTTCGCACATGAACTATACTCGGCGGGGGGATTTGTTTGATGATTTTTTGTACCAAAAACTCCATATTATAAATATACGTCAAATAGCAAAATTCTTCTCAATGACCTGTGGGGCCCACATCATACAAAATATTCACAGAAATATGGATATAAGATATTCGGCTTTTTTTATAGAGTTCGTCGTGCACATCGCGATGGTGCGAACGGATTAAAATTTTGATTCACCATTTGAAAGATATGAGCTCAAGATGTTTTGAATTCTACTTGTACGAACATGATTGGCACGAGTGGAGCTGCAACATGCATACAATGCATGTATTAATTCTTTTCAATGACGTGTGGGTCCACACCATACAAAATATTTACGAAAAATAATATATGTGATATTAGAATCATTTTGTAGAGCTCATCGTCCACATCACGATGGTACAAACAGATTGATATTTCGAGTAACCGACTAAGAAATATAATCTTCAAAAGTATTGAATCACAAATGAGCTAGCACATTTCGTTTAGCTCATGTCAGGATGACCCATCGACTGTATCCAGCACGCAAGATTGTTGAAGATATAATAATTCAGTTTAAACACACGCGTTATCTTAGCTTCCTCAAACTGAAAAGGCCCAGGAAGGACCCACATGCCATCGAGCTGCGTTGTGGTCGGATGGTTTAATTTCCTGACAGACTAGCTAGCAGTTGTTTGTTTGGTACGGAAATTACGGATCGCCTGTGCGTGTACACCTGACCGGACGAGATAATAATCCTAACAGTTCAAGGTCACGATGGACGCGTTTTCAACTTGCCTACTACCTTCCTCGCCAGCCTATATAAACAGAGCCTCACGCACCCAGAACACACGGCACGCACACCACGCACGAGTGGAGGTCGCACGCACGAGAGGCAGAGGCAACACGCACGCGCACGAACCGAAGGCAAGAGGCGAACATCCACGCGCTGCGAGAGCAAGGCAAAAACACGCCTAACCTCTCGCCACGAATTCAACCACGCACAGGCTGTCGTTTTGCATCTAAATCGCTGCAACACAAAGGGCGATCGCAGGACGACGGTCACACCGATCCGTCTTGAGTTGATTCGCCACAAGGCGATACCTCAAGTAAGATCAAATCCAGTTCAACAAAAATCTACGAAAATCCCCGCCGCGGTCTGATGACGATCGTCGCATGCTTCCCTACTGGTAAGAAGTCTAGCCAAATCTTGGTGGTTTCTTAATCTCTCTTTATGGACAAATTATTCTATGGCGTCATCATCGTCGGTCGATTCGATGGTGAAAGGCAATGTTCAGCGATCATAAATTCCATCGTTGATGTGAGGCTTAAATCAAAGCTTCCCGATGAGACGGAATTAGCTACAAAAATTACCCGGCCACAGTACGTCTACTCCACCGAGGGTAGTCGACTGTGGTTTTGTGTAAATTACGATGAACGTACGCGGCTAAGACCAAGTACGAAGAAATCAAATCACCATGATGATATTGCCCTTCACCATGAGGCATGATTGGTCATATTTCCATCTACACCGCCCCTCGAAAGGAGGCGAAGATCATAGAAACAACATTGATCTTGCTCCTACAAGGACGCGAGATTAAAATACTTGATAAGCATCATCCACCATGCATCCATGATATTTTCTACACCAATACCTTGGCTAAACATCGATTAAGATGAAGGTCATCTCCACATCATATTTTTTTTCTTACGTCCAGTGCCGACGAAGCTAGAAGAAATCATGGCCAAGTGCCGACGAGGCCATGTCACTACTTTATCTACATGTTCCAAACCTACGGGAACGGACACACCGTTGCTGGGCACCGACGAGGCGATAGCAACACACATGTCCACGTCTGATGAAATCAGGGCGTTACATGACTGGGCACCGACGAGGCGAAAGTCATCCCTTTCATCGACATATCCTGTTGGTCACACCAACATGGCGATATTGCACGTGACCGGGTATCGGCGAAACAAAGCCACCCGCACGACATATTCATAAATATCACAATGCATATGGATGAGCAATCCAATTATCACGACGACCATGAGCGCAGCTTAATCGGAGGTATTCCGTAGGCTCCACCCTACGGATGTAATTAACCGGATGCTTGCAAAAAGCTCCGGGAATCAATGAACTACGCAATCTCCTGATTCAGATACTCCATGAGCGCGACGCAGAAGGCGGAATAGATATAGTTCATGGGAATATGTGATTTGTATTTGTACAATCCAATGCTATGAATAAAAATGCAGTGTTCCCATATATTGTGTTTATTATTGTCTTCTGTTATTTTATTTGCTTGTATTATTAACAAGATGGCACGCCCGCAAATTTGTACTCTCATGTACATATCTAGGGAAAACCCCTAGAACCCCGGGAATAGTTTCCGCTAAAAAAACACACCATTTTCTAGCGAAACAAAATTGGCAAGCCCATTGAGCGGCGTCCTGAGAAGCACGCCCGCAATTTGTACTCTAATGTACACATCTAGGGAAAACCCCTAGAACCCCGGGAATAGTTTCCGCTAAACACACCATTTTTTTAGCGAAACAAAATTGGCACGCCCAGTAATTATTGTTATATTATATTTCCAGGAACAGAATGGTGATATTATTGTTGTAATCAAGTATGAGATTATCTGACCATCTATTGTTGGTCATGCTATGTTTTTCAAAGGACCGATAGTTGCGTATGTAACAATTCTCACATCCTCGTAAGGACTTTGAACACAAACCTTACATACATAATCTAATTGTTGTCCATACTGTTGCTTTTGTTAGTTATAGAACATGACACAAAATTGCTCCTAATTATAATTTGTTATTGTTAGATATCATTAGTTTTAGGTCTAATTTTTGTGTGTATTCTAACCAGCAAGACTAAGAATTATGTTACCATTCTTTCAGCGACTTGAAAAAAAGTTAGTCAAGGTGCTGATATTACGTAGCACCGGTTCCATTGCTGACTAAATGAAATTAATATTTTCCAAGGGAAACTATGTCTCCCTTGCGAACATCAACGGTTCTTAGGTTCCAAACAGCACCATGTTCTATTTATACACTATAAATGTCATTGTTGTTTCTTTATGGAGGAGATAGTGTTATTGGTTTGAGTTGTGATAATTTGTAGAAAATTAGGCAACCGAAGATTCTCATCTTATTGTGGGGTCTTAGAACAATGGATATTTTTTCTGTTGCACCACTAATATTTTTGATAAGCCATTAGCACAGGAACCTATGTGCTGAATAGTCTCCGCCTCCTCTCCATGGACAAAATTCTCTCTGCAAAAGGACATAGCTTCCATCATTTTTTGGCGACGTGAACTTGTCAAAATCTTTATCGATATATATTAAGTTTCTAGCGCTGAAATCTGTGATTAATGATACTGATCATATAATTTTTAGTATTATTGAATATAATATATATATATATATATATATATATATCATATTTTAGATTTTTTTGTGCTGATATGATATATTTTTAAAGCATATGTTGGATATTTTAGTGTTGAAATTTAGCATTTACAATAAAACTGACCGATAAATAGCCGACCGATAAAATCTATTATCGCCTAAGACAATTTCTTCCTTATCTTAGTTCGACCGATAAGTTAACGATAAGCGATATCCTGAACATTGTTTTGTATCCACACATTACTTTTGATTAAGGTTGTAACTTGAAATTTGATCACCCAAGAAGTGGTATGGTCCCTGGTTATCTTTAGTAAATTGGCTGACAAACGGCCGTGGTTCTCATGCTATTTGAAAGGGTTCTTGTTTATTGGACATTTTTTCCTTAGTAAAATTTTGGACGTGCTTTATTTTCTCCATTTTTAATAGAAATTACATGATGTTCTGGATTCCATAGTGGAAAATATACCTAGTGATCAGTTTTGACTTCTGAATATAGTCATTGCTTTTGTAGTTCGTGTGCTATATTGCTTGTAAATTGTAAGCATTAGTTGAATTAGTATAGCATAGTGCTTTTGAAGATCCCACTTCTTAAAAATGATTTAGTTGTCTTAGTAGTGCTGACGTACTTTGTCATTTTTTTTTATTCTAGAGAGTAATTATTTGTGTGAGTTCCCAGGTAACTTGAATCTTTGGTTCAAAATTTCAATACGAGGTTGTTCTTCTGGTTTATACCATTTTATGTAATAAATATTGTCTTGATAAGATCCTCTTCAGAGCAGCCTGGAAAGGATGGGTTGATATGATACACAAGGACATCGAAGCGAACACAGGACACACATTATCACTGGGCTCAACGTCCTCTAACCCGGAACCTCCGGTAAACCACCTTTTGGGCTTTAAGGAGATTTTTTTCCTCTCTCCTAGCAAAGCACGTGCATGTTTCCTAATAAATTATTATATGTGGCATCAGTACCTGGTACATGTCGCTCACCATCATTCGCTTCCCTCTGTCTTTCCACCTACTCCTCCCGCCGGTTCAACAATAAGCAATCGACTAGGGAATAAAGCCTAGTCGGCAAGGATTCTAAATCCGACTCCAATAGTTTTGTGGTGGTTGTTATTATTGGTCGTCCCAAAAGCATTTTCGTTGGAGCCTGCTACGGAAATCAACCGTCTGTAATCGTTTAGACAACTTTCTTTCCTAACCATCTCTAATAGTTAACTTTTGGAGGCCAAAGGTAATTAACCGGCCGGTTTCTCGTCTCTTTTTAATCTTGGAGTTTAGGTTATCGTTTCTACAATACATTAGATTGGCATATGTAGAACGATCTCATACTCTTTCTCTAACCAACAATGCGCTCTAGTAAGCACAACACGACATGCAACTTAACCGATAGGGATCCGGTACTATAGCAGTATATCATAAATAAGTGATCACATTTAGCAAACAACAACGAAAGAAAGAGATCGATCATTCTAGCTAACATAGACATTACAGAAAGAGATGATCAGTCTAGCTACAAACACAAGTGCGAGAGAAAAAACACAGCCTAGAGAGCATGGGGTCATCATCTAGGCGTCGCAATGGAGACACAGACACGTGGGTAAACCAGTGGGACGGTCTTGTACTTCAGAAGGTTAGGGTTGACCTTGATACATAAGACCAGGTGTCCCTGACCCGTTAGCCGCCGTCGTGCAGCTGTGTCGCCACGCCTTCCTCCTAAAGCCTAACGTAGACCCTACCGCCATTCTCGTCGGTGTCTACTTTGTACATGCAAGATTTGAGTACATCGAGTTAAGCAACATGTACGCCCCACGCCAAGCAGCTATGTATCCATCGATTGCGAATGATTGCATCATGTTCCCGGAACCATGGGCTTTAGGGCCGATATACTCCATGCTGGCCGTCTAGGACATGGCTTGCGCATATCAACTAGCTAGCTTCTTGACTGGAGAAGTTTGGTGTTTCTAAATGTGACGATTAAGATGAGAGGGAATGGATTGAGAGTAGCGGCGTAGGAGAAGAAACATTGGGGAGGCTGAGCGAGGCACCAGAGTATGATTGGTTGTGTCGAATAAATGGTACATCCAGCTTCCCATTCTCCATGGTGCACTTTCAAGTATTGATCAAAGGAAAAAGTATTGAGCAAGTTCTTCGCCCAACCGACTTAAAAATCTTGAATTGGTTACTTTTAGCTCAGTTAGTTTGCTAATGTTGGTCCCAACCGGACCGACGAAAGATCCTTAGGTTAGGACGCCATTCATGTAACCATGACTGCAAGGCCAGTCAGCCAGCCTGCTATAGAGAAAACGTCCTAAAACCATAACAATCTCTTTTGCCTCCGTTCGTCCTTAGATCCCCACGGTGCAGCAACGGAAACATGAGCAACGCGGCGACATGCACCACTGACTTCTTTTACGGCATGGTGGTGCCTTGGCCATGTTGCTCTATTCCATCTCGTTCCAACTTCAGTACTATTCGGTTCCTACATGGGCTAGTGATCCTTGGGACTTCGTTCACTTTTTTCTTATTTTGTGTGTTTTTCTTACATCTCGAAGAAAAAAAAACATATTTCAGTTCCCGTTCAAGTGCATCAGACCATTTGCGAGCTATGCCTCTTTGATCATAGATGTGACTTGGTCACAATGGTTACTGATGATTTCGGTCTTTTCGTTACTACATCTATTATCCTCTTGTCAGACAATACATGTGATATCAGCGCATGCATGACCCTGTGAAGTACAAGCCACCTAGAATATTGGTGTAGATGTTTCAGTATGCATGTGTCCGGACAATATTTGTAGAATTTATTCATGAAGGTCTGACTCAAGCGCAGCATGGATTTTATTGATCCATACTAAGCGTTATAGATACACCATGAGTTTTTGGGTGGTGTTAGAGTTATATTACATTTCATGTAATGTCTGTATGTTTTCCCGCTGTATGAGAGGATTCCTATATATTGCTACATACACTATACATATTGACGGGCTCCCCGAGATTCAAGTTGTTGTTTCTTTAACACATCATCGACGTAAAATTTCTATGAAATTACTAGTGAAGAAAAAATTTCTCTAGAAAAAAGGGCAACAAGTCCCTAGTTTGAGATTATTATTGACATACAAGACACAAGAGAGTAGCTTATGATGCCAGTCACAAGAAAAATAACTATATTTATTGAAAGGTACAAATAGATTCATAGCTCACACATACAAACACTATAATGGCATATGTGCCATTTATTTTATATCTTATGATGCATATATAGCCAGAAACTGAAGCAAGCCATTCACAAACATAGATCTTCGATGAAGGTCAACCAAAATATGACTTAGTAGTGGTTGTTCTCCCAGAACTGTGCCTGGAGGTAGTCTATCGTATTCTTCTCCACTTGGAACGCCTTGGCAAGAACATCATCTGAGATAGGTGGCTTTGATCCAAACACTGCATTGGCAATGGTGATAGCCCCTGGGTTCTGGCTACTAAGCGCGGCAATTGCAACTGCTGGCTTATGTGGGTTGGGGTTGAATTGGAAGTGGATGAGCCCGACAGGGAAGACAAAAACGTCTCCCTTGTTGAGCTCCTTGGAGAAGAAAGTGTTATTTGGATTTGACGTGACAAAACCAACGTACAATGTACCCTCGAGCACGGTCAAGATCTCGGTGGCACGCGGGTGTGTGTGAGGTGGGTTCTGTCCTAAGGGTGCATAGTCGATGCGCGCTAATGAGATGCCTAGGGTGTTGAGCCAGCGATCTCGCATGACATTATCAAGGTGACGTTGGATCCAACCTTGTTGGTCATTCTAGGCTTGTCAAGCTCAGCCGCCCTTGAAGAAGTCATTCCGCGGTGACATCCATCGGGTTCTTGCAAACAAACCCATTGACAAACACTGCATTCATAAGGGATATAAATGGTAAGTATGGACGTCCATAAATCATCGGAGGTCATTCAACATATATATTGGGAATAGCATGACAGACCAATCAGGAAATAAATACCTGCAGAATTCTTATCGACGACACAAAAGTCCTGGAGTGGACTAGGATCAGAGGCTACGGCTGCTGCCATGAAACCAAGCGAGAAGAGCAGCGAGCACAAGGAAGGAAGAAGAGGACGCCATGTTTTCTAGTTCTGTTACTCTTGTGTTGCTGCTTCTGTGTTGTGAATTGTGATGCTTTGAAGTTGCAGGGCTGGACGATTACATATAGGTGCATAAAGCAGTGTGTAAAAGCCACTGATGGAAATGGTCTCTGCCTGCTAGAACGTACTGATTAAGTTATTCTGCATCAACTTTTGAATATGTCTAAAGCACACATTTTTCTCTCGAAAGAAGTAAGGCAGCAGGTGAGGTTCTTTCCAGGTAGCTAACGCCCTACCAAATAACCTGCCGACCAAGTAAATTCTACCAAGATCTACCAAGTTGCCACAATGCATGGAGGGCCGTGGCTCCACCAAAAGTCACCACACACCCATCACCATGCATAGGGGCAAGAAGATTTCATGCATGAGGAAAAAAATAACACATATGCATGAGTACCGTAGAAGCACCAAGAACTAGCTGCTAGTGTCCTAGAAAAGTAGAATTCACAAGCTGGGCTTATTATATCGCCCTTTGCACCTAACCTTGTCAATGTCATCCATCTTATCATATATGACAATTTCAATGTATTTTACTCGGTCAACATTTTCTTGGTGCATTGTCTAGAGAGAAAGCCTACTGCGTGGAAGGAATCGTACTCATCGCACGAAAGAGGAGACGTGGTACAGTCGCATGAGGCTAAGCAATCGCATAAACTATCATTCATGCGTTGATTATTGTTCAAGATGTATGGTCATCTGGTACCTGCTACCCGGAATTAGGCAGCTACATACAATTCATCAGAAAGCCCGAGCTGCTCCATGGTGCGGTTCGGAAGAAGCCTACAAAATCTACCCTGGCGAAAGATGATGCCCGTGCAAACAACACATAAGACAGAGTACAAAAGTGCAGGACACACGGAGTACAAGTACATACGAAACAGAGTGCAAAGTAAAAAGAATAGAGAGAATAAATTATATAGAAGAAGGTGTATGAAGTTTACATAGCGAAAGACAAAGTACACAGAGCAGGGATTATAATGTTTACATAAAGATAGATATAACGCACATAGACATACATAGTACCAGTACACAGAATACGGGGTACAAAGTATGCAGACATACGGTGTACGAGTAGGTGAAGCCTGAAGTACAAATAAGTTCAAATCCGAAGTACATGTATGAAATTTCGTCAAAACTAATCTACATGCATGAAATCTAGTTTTGAAGATCTCAATGCGAGGAAGACAGCGCATAGGACCTTCACAAAGTATTTCCTTTTTACTGATTTCCGCCATACGTACAAAAAACAAGACATCTAGTTCGATCGGCTCAAGAGAAATTACAGCCCCGTCAGCCGGCCACCACCAAATATAGGTCTAGGCAAAAGTGCTGCACCCTCTATCCCCTCCACCTATTCCAAAAACTATTTCGTTATCAGGCCACACCATCGAGGGGCGCGGCCATGTCAAGCAGCCCAACCGCATGCACCAAACAGGGGTCGGCTGGAACCTCCAATATGTAGGAATTTATGGCTTACAACATTTTGTATAGCTACTACATTGTCCGGAATTAAACTTCAATGTGGAAATATCATGGAAATAACATGGAATAACTGATGCGGAATTGTACTTAAGGAAATATACTTGAGGAAGCCGGTACGGCTATACTGAAACACAGTGTATATTAATACGCTGGAATTATACCCGGGAACAGTATAGAGTGGAATGCCAGGTTGTCCGTAGGATTGGCTCTATGGATTGTTAAAGCCTGCGAGTTTGATTTTGTATTCGAACTCGGCGCATGACTCACACATGCGTGTTTGGGACCTATTTGTTTAACAGTAATAGGCTCGGTTACTGGCTGTTAAGTATAGTGGTTGGTTTAACAAGTCACGAGTCCTATCTGGAAACAGATTGAAATATCTGGAATTTGGAGTCTATATAAAGGTCCCACCCTCTAGCCTCAATATGCATTGTGAGCGGCACCACCGATAAGGCAGAGGAATAGAGGGTAGGCCGAATAGCTCCTAACCCTAATTTTCTACATTGGTATCAGAGCCGAGGTTCATGCGTCGCCGGAACACTGATCCGCTGCGAACACGTCGCCGCCGCGATTACTGATCCGCTCTGCAACTCTGCCTCTACGGCCGGTTCTGCAATTCCTGCCGCCATCTTCGCACGTGGATCGGATCGAGGGAGGATGGTATCAGCGCGTCTTCACGGGAGCGTTTTTTCTTTGTCCTGCACGTGGATCGAGCATAAACAAGCGGCAGGCCATCGGTAATTAATATTGTTTGTTCACTCGTCTACGAGGAAAACTTTTGTTTTGCTGCCCTTCTTTGTTTCTTGCTTCTTCACGTCGATCAGACAAGGATGTCCCACGATCTGTCCAACTGGGATGGCATGTTGCTTACTCCTGTCCACGCACGCGAATCAAGGGCTTTCTTCGCAAGGTGGAAATCAAGGAACGGGGATTAGGAAGAAAAGATCACTTTTTGGGACGTACCGGGTGCCCACCCGCCGGCGGGCATGCATGCAGTGTGTCCTTGGAATTTTCGAGGCTGCACTTGAGGCGAGTAAATTACTAGTCCTAATATCAATCTCTGCTGGTGAATCGGTGTTTGTGCATACACGATCTGGAAAGCCATTCACGTGGACTAATCACGGTTCATGGAGAAAGATCGGTAAGAACTTATTATTTCTGCTGAGATATTGATTATTGATATTAATTTTTACTGGCACAAGTACGGGAAGTATTGTCATCTAGTATATTTTGGTCTCTGGTTCATGACGGAAATACCGGAAACACATGCAAGGAAGCTACCAGGAGTTGGCAATCGTTCTAGCGATTATGTGTGTGGTAGTCCGGCCGGCACTGGAAATTTCGTGTAGCATGGAATCAAGGAATTGGCATACGAAACTGATCCAAAACTCTAGAAGGAAAGGAGGAAATACTATATATAATATTGCAGATTACTACTAGTACTTCAAATCAGCTTGTTGACTCACTCTGGTCAGATTGTCGTGTGGAGGATTTTTTTTTTCACGGAACGGGCTGTGCTTCATATTTCTCAATAGAATATCTGAACCGGAAAAGCATCATGAAGATGGAACTCACTTTGAGTAAAATGAATTGTACCGTTCGCCAGAATTGACTGGAATTCAGTGGTGTTACAACGACGAGAAGCCATCAATCATGTTAATATTGCAATTGACATCACTTATTTTTGGAGGAAAAAGGAGAACACTCCCTGGAAAAGGAAATTTAACAACAGTATGTCCAATGGTATTATTTGCACTGAATATTTCTTTATGAATACTTCTCCGTATATTTTTGGATTTTGCTTGTACGTCATAAATTTTGATGGAATGTAGTAGCATCTTCATTTATGTGGAAACAATTTCAAGTGGAAATATATATATATGTCTACTTAGGCATTATTGCTAAAGTTGACATACTTGTAATTGGGAAATTATGAAATTATACTCCCTTGTGGAGGAAAACTATTATTATTAGGGACACTATGTTCACCTACGATTGGAAGGAATTTATTTAACACTTATTTATCGGAATTTATTCATTCTGAGATATTATTTGGAAAAGGAAGAGTGGAATTATTGCTCAGTGGAAATCTTAGTGCATTATTGAAGTTAAACACGATGGTCTCATTTCTTTTGGAAATCCATTGGAAGTTAGTCGACAAATTGTTTATTTGGTGAAGATAACTCTCATATGGAGGAATACGATAATAGGAACACATGCTCGGAATTTTATTATTGGATACTATTAATGACTTGATCTTACTTTGTAAACTAAATTATGAGGCTTGTTTATTCTGGAATTGAAAACTTTAAGTGGGAGGACTACCAGTTATGGATTTCTTATGACATGGCTTTTGTGGTATTTTATGTTTTGGACACTCCCACTAGAGGTTCAATTTGTTTATCTTATATACGACTTGGTTACATATCAAGGAACGGAATTAGTGCCTTACTATTATGGAATTCTAAACTTAAGTGGGAGGAATATGGTAATTCATCCGCATATTTTTATGTTATTTGTGGACCCTCCCACTTGAGGGGAAAATGGTTATGTTAAATTTATTCCATTCATGATTGCATTTGGATGGCTATTAATATGTATTAAAATACAAGTCGGAAAGTCTTTGATTTATTATGAACATCTCATACTGAAGTGGAAAATCAGTTCATCACAGGATTAAAGGTTTTGAGAACTGATTGGTGGGGGGAGTACACATCAGGAATAGTGATTAAACCTTATGTGAAGAGCATGGAAATTAGTAGTCTATTGTGTCATCTCATATGACTTCATGGTTGAGTGAACGGAAACCATTGCGGTTATGTCACATACATTATGGGTTCAATGGAGGAGCCATTATGTTAGTGATCATATACTTCATGGTTTAATGAAGGAAAGCATTGCATGATCTCATATACTTCATGTTTTAATGGAGGAATATAAATCTTGGTTCTTCCCCTCATTATGTGGAAAAGCATTGCATACTACTATTTTCAGTAAGTTATTACCGAACAGAGTCACTATTTTTATTTTGTGAACTGGAAGGAAGTATTCTGTTTATGTTTTGGTAGTATGGAATTAGAAAGTTATTTACTACATAGCACACCAAGCTTTATTTTAATGTATATGTTCTAGTGGATCAAATGGAATTTTGTTTTGATCTGGAAAAGGGGAAATTGGTGGAAAGTAGGAAGATGATATTTTTATGATGAATGGTATGTATACTAGTAGTCACATTGAACTCTCATTTCAATAAAGCTAAAGGAAAACATAAGTTAAACTCCCAACACTAATATGCATAGGAAAAGTGGGAGGAATTAATGTAGCCATCATATATTGGCTATTGCTATTTGTAATTTGTCGAATTCACTCTATTTTTGGAGGAATAAGTAGACTTGTATAAAAATATTCTAAATTGTTACTAATGTAACTATGGGTGGAAGTATTGCGGGAATGATTACACTCACCGAGGAACATCAGTTTTTATTTTGTTTTTGGGAGTTTATTGTTTTGCCAAACAACCGCATGCCTGTAGATTCTAAATGGATTTATTTACAAGGAATTTAGTAAAACATGCTTAGTGGAAACCACAAATTCTAAGCGTGTTGTTAAATTCTTTACACAAAGGAAATATGTATACTTTGGAAACTCTTTCTCCTATTGGAGATTTTGGAAACTCTGGAATTTAGGAGGAGGGGAATAAAGACAAGGTTTGCTAACTGAATAGATACTCCACATTGCTAGAAAAAGCTTCACATCAATGGTATAGCAGGTCATTGGTTTTATTTATGATGGAAGACATGGTATATTAGATCATATGGTTTATTTATGATGGAAGAAGATTATATAAAAAAGGTTAGTGTGAATGATTTTGTGTAATTACTATATGTGCTGACTATGGTCTTATATTTTGTTTTTAAAATATCACATTGATGGAAGTGAAAAGCTTGGTTTGGTCCATAACTTTCATATGAAAGGAATTGAAGCTTCCAATGTTTTGGAAGAGGAAATACATAGAGAATGTTTTGATATTTTTTCTATGGAAACATGCAAACATGTCAAGTACCTTTGATAAAGGGGGATACTCTTGAGGAATTATGTTTCAACTCGTGGAGGATACTCTGTGAGGAATTGTGTTTGAACCTGAGGAAAAGGAAGAATAATGGTCATCCACAATCATTGGGGACATTATTCGTGCGACCTGATCTTAGCTATGTCGTTGTAATTGTTGCTTTTTTGATTTAGCACGGAAAGCGATTTGCTGGAATTGTTGGCAAATGGAATACCTATCTTGGAAATATTGTTGGAATCACATAAATACTTATTATGCAAATGACATGGAAACATGGATTTATTCAATATTTTATGGTCGTTGTCTTCTGCTACGAGGATACAAACTTATGGTGACTTTTAGCAAGAGGAATCACATAGAAGGTAATTGTTTTTTTTATATTACTAATATTTATTTTACCATGTATTTATGTTGTAGGAAGCAAACACGAGTTAATACTATTTGTGTATAAAATATAATTACTTTGATGCATCCGAAGCATTGAAGGAGGCATATGGCTTAAGGAAATTTCTTAGTAAATCTAAGGTCGTGGAAAGATCGCATCATAACATGTTCCTTTGTGATAATATGACTCCAAAAGTCACAAAGTTTTATATGCAACATGATTGCATTGAAGGAAGGAATTATCACCTAACCATGCTAATTGTGTGGGAATTCATTTTGTTGAAATTAAATGTTTTCAGCCAAGTGGGAGATATAGGAATTTATGGCTTAAAACATTTTGTATAGTACTACATTGTCCGGAATTAAAACTTCAATGTGGAAATTCATGTAAATAACATGGAATAACTGATGCGGAATTGTACTTAAGGAAATATACTTGAGGAACCCGGTACGGCTATACAGGAACACAGTGTATATTAATTACGCTGGAATTATACCCGGGAACAGTATAGAGTGGAATGCAGGTTGTCCGTAGGATTGGCTTATGGATTGTTAAAGCCTGCGAGTTTGGTTTTGTATTCGAACTCGGCGTATGACTCACACATGCGTGTTGGGACTATTTGTTTAACAGTAATAGGCTCGGTTATGGCTGTTAATGTATAGTGGTTGGTTTAACAAGTCACGAGTCCTATCTGGAAACAGATTGAAATATCTGGAATTTGGAGTCTATGTAAGGTCCCCACCCTCTAGGCTCAATATGCATTGTGAGCGGCACCACCGATAAGGCAGAGGAATAGAGGGTAGGCCGAATAGCTCCTAACCCTAATTTTACACAATATAGAGGTGAAAAACAGCTCGACGTCGTGATGCGACACTAAAATAGGAGGCACGCGCACGAACATCTCGGAGGTGAGTAGGTGACTCATATCTACTGAATCCACGCGCGAGGTTGTAAATCAGCTCCAGCCATGGCTCAACAAGATGTGTCACGTCGCCGGCAGTGGGAAACGAGAATCAGGAAGATCCACCGTCACCGTGAATCAGAGATCGATATTTTTTTTTGGACCGCCTCCATCATCGAGACACGAGAAGAACTATGGACGCTCCCGAGGTTGGTTGTGTGCCAAGAACGTGAGCCTCCTGCAACACAAGGGAGCAAGCCCGCCGGCATCGACTATGATGGTGGTAGGTGCGTGGGAAGGGGAGAACATGGGGCGACAGCTAGGGTTTCGTTTCGTCATACCATCCCGGGAGCAGCTGGGCTTTCCAACGAATTGTTGTAGCTGCTTTAGTTACGTGTGCAGGTAGCGGATGACCATAGGTCGTGAACAAGTCAACAAGAAATGATTGTTTATGTGGTTGCTTAGCCCCATGCGACTGTACCATGCCTCTTCTTCCCTACTTTAAGTAGTACGGTTTTTTCCATGTAGTAGGTTTGATCTAAACAATGTTTGAAGAAAATGTTGGCCGAGCCAAAGGGTGGAAACTATCATATCTAATAAGATGGATGACATTTATAAGATTAGGTGCAAAAAGATAGTAAGCTCAGCTTGTGAATTCTACTCGAGCATGTGCGTTCATTTTTTTTTTCTCATACATAAAATCTTCTTGTCCCTGATGGAAAGCATGGTGAATTTCGTGGAACCCCGTCCATGCACTGTGGCGACTTGGTTACTACTGCACGATATCAGATTACTTAGTAGCCTTATCTACGTACTGGAAAGAATCGTACCCACTGCCATACTTCTTTGAAGAAAGAAGTGTGCCTTAGACATTCAAAAGAAAACTTGGAAATTGATGACAAATAAATAAATTGATCAGTGCGTCCTAGCAGGCAGAGACCATTTCCATCCGTTTCTCGCTTTCACTTGACTCCTTCCTGCTCATATGGCCACACTGCCTTTTGCACCTATATATAAGCACCCCAGCCCTGCATTTGAAAGCATCAGCGCTCGATCACAAGAGAAACAGCTGATACCAAATGGCGTCATCTTCTTCCTTCCTCGTGCTCGCTGCTCTTCTCGCGTTGGTCTCATGGCAGCAGGCTGAAGCCTCCGATCCTAGTCCACTCCAGGACCTTTGTGTCGTCGATAAGAATTCCCCAGGTATTATTTACTTCATGACTGGTCCGACATGTTATTACCAAATACATATGTCGTGAATGACTCCCCGATCCAGACATTATATGCACGCCTAAACAGGGCCGGTCCTGAGGGGGGGCGGGAGGGGCGGCCGCCCCGGGCCCAAAAATTTTGGGGGCCCCTCCCAAGTATACAATAGGCTAATTAAGCTTACGTAAGAAAAAGGCAAGTTGCCAAACCAATTGGGTATACGTACATGAAATAAAGACAAATAGCCTTAAAAGGATAGCGTAGCTAATATTAAATGGGCCTTGTTCCCACTCCAGGCCATGTTCAGATTGCAGAGGGGGATCAGCGCACGCAGACAGCTATTAGGAGATTTCTTCCTCTAAAAAAAAAGCTATTAGGAGATTTATGTACATTGCGAGTTGTTTGCGTCTTCCCTGAAAAAAGACTGTTAGCCTCTATTCGTCCAATACTCCGATCTCGAAATCACATCTGATCGCCGAAGCCATGCATCACCCCCCCACTGCATGTTGGGTACTCAACAAAGGCATGCATCGCCCGCCGCAACACAACTGGACTAGTCGGCTGATTATGTCCGTGATTTGTTCCAGAGTGCTGCCCTGACCACATGTCATCTATTTGATTACTTTTAATCTTCCCTAATTCTCTAGTTGAGATGGTTTATTCCCTAATTTTAATTAATTATTTGTTTCTTTGGCGCTATTACGGAGCCTCCATACGGTAGTGTGAAAAGGAAAATAAGATAAAATGAAAGAAAATTGATGAATTCGCACGGATGATCTATTCACAAATTTGTACATTCGAGAAGTACAGATGAATTGGCACTAGATGTAGAATGAAGACATCAGATGATACCAATGTGAGTGATCATGACCACAAAATTCGACTCATCTCGTATAGAACCTGCAATGGTTCATGAGGAACCAGATCATCTGGATATTGATTACCCAGGAAATTGGACAAATCTTTACTAATAATAAAGAGAGGAAGGTTTCTTCCGGTCCAACCTTAATTTTACCGTTTTACCCTCCCACAAATTCACATATTACCACAAAATACCATCATACCGGTTCGTTTTATTTCCTTTCTACCAGAGGACAGTCTCGACCTCCCAAGCAGATGACGACCTTAGATGGCCCTCACCGTCGGACAAAAATCCACGTCGCACCGTTGAATCCGCGCTGCAGTCACGATAGCCTGGCTCATTGTTTTCTCTCATTCATCGGTGGAGCAGTTTAAGGCAAAACTTGGCGCGGAAGGCGCTGTTGCCGGCGGACACACGACGCAGAGGAGCGGGGTGATGCGTGCACGACTGGCGGGCGAGGCTGTCGACGAGCTTGGCGGACGTGATCAACAGGGTCGGCGATGGTACGGCGGGCGGCAGTTTGGGAGATGCAGGAGGAAGCCCTCCCACCAAATCGCATATTGCATCAAATTACCACGATGCGGGTTGTCCACTTCCGTCCTCCGGTGCTCGTACGACTCCTCATGAGCGCGCCGCTACGTCCTCTCTGTCCATGGCGCCGTCGGCAGCCCATTCGTCCTCTGCCAAGCACGCGGCCAAGTATGCCCACACGCCCCGTCACCGCTGCGCTATACTCCAAGAATCGAGCGCGATGCAAGGATGTGGACTGAGTGGCGGAGGGCAAAGCCAGTTTGGTCGCCGGCGCTCCGGATGGAGGCCCCACTCCCTGCAGAAGAGCAGGTGCTGCGCATGGGGAGGCTGGCGACGGGATAGGTAGCGGGGATGGACAGGCCTTACCAAGGCGTGCTGCTGGGACCGGACGGCCGCTGCCGGAAGGCGCCCGAGTGCCTCCAGGTTACCGCGCCGCCGGCCTGTGCTCGTGGTCTTTCCCCCGCTCCTGGTAAGGAGCCGACCGCTGGTTACACGAGGACGCCATGGTTTTCTATTTGCTGGTCGGGCCAGACGGACGGCATAGCCTTGTCTGCAGGTCAGGCGAGACGAGGAACGGTGGAGCGCACAGATCTGATACACGAGTAGCTAGCGGTGTAGATGCAGGAGGTAGGGTGAAGATAACATGAGTCCGGCATGGAGTTCGTCTTCGTTCCGATGTACTCTGCACTCTACAGTGAACAAGGAAATATCAAATTGATGCGTGTGGCCGAGGAGCTCCGAAGGCAAAGGATGAACATCGTTGTTTCAGTAGTCAGTACACTCGCTCCTCCTTTGATTTTTGAGACAACCTCCACATTATTCCATGTGCCTCTAGGCCTTTTATGCTTGGAAATTTTGTCTCACCTCCTGATCGAGCGCTCTGGTTAATGTGCTTCTCTTCTGTCACGGACAACCGGAATGCTCATCTGCTCTTGTTCCCATTAGCAGTAGGTTTTATTTTATGCACAAGATGATCATAAATAAGTACGACACGCGAGGAAGAGAAAATTTGTCATGTTTAACGTTCAGTTGCTGGAATTGTGTGAGTTTGACAGGAGAGATGGTATTATCTGTTCGTATTTGTGATTTTTCTCTTACCTCTATCTGAAGATAAAAATAGCTATTATGACTTGCTGGCTTCCAATCAGAAATCACCCAAAACTCTTGTGTATATCTGGAATAACTGGGAGTCGATGATTATCAAAGTACTATCTTATCTTTGCCACACTGATGGTCCAGAATTAAATGACATGCAGCTATGTAATGTTTGCACCGAATACTTCCGGCTGAGAAAAGATGGTAACAATGACCAGTGTGTGGTGCTTCTCAAAAGTCACTTAGAGTTTACATTTCATAAATAAAAATAATCGAAGCGGTTCAAATTATAATCAAGGCACTTTGCAAAAAATTAGACCATTTGCATATTACACTATCCATTGCTATATCTGAGATATGTAAAAAATCTATTTGAAATGATTCAAAAGGAGAATTGGACTATGGTGGAGATTCTTCCGAGGTAAAAAGATGGAAGCACACAATGGCAACTAAGTAGAGTAGAAGACACATAGTGTGAAAGAAGAAAACAGAGGGGTTTGAGGTTCTCATATGAGAGTGTCAATTGAGTTAATTAAATGGTTTCTCCGTCTCTCCAAGCGTTGGTGATCATGGAATCCCACCGTCAGAGCCCTCTCAACCGTGAGTCGCCATAGGAATGTCGTTCAGGCATCGTCGATTAGTTTTAGGAAACGAGAGGAGAAGTTTTAGACGTCAGTTTTCTAATCTACTTCTTAACAACGTCGTGCTTGATAGGTCGAAGAAAATATTCAAGTTAATATAACAAGTTTGTTTTCTGATATTATTAAGTATGCGTTAGCAATATCGGAAAGAGGAGTCGAATACACCAGGGTGTTTCAAGAGCCAATATATAAACAAACCCGCTGCAATGAGCAAACGGTACATAAACGAGCAATGCTATTATCGTCACGGCTATTCTCAATGTTGTTTATCATGTCCCGTTGCAACGCACGGGCACTTTTACTAGTCTTAATAAAAAAAGCAAGGGACACATTAGTAGAGAAGGGTCCTATGAGAGAAGATATATTAGTTTCCTTTAAATTTCATGTAAATTTCGCTTCTATTTCGTTACTACGGGGCCCAAAATTCTAGTCTCGCCCCGGGCCTCCAAAGTCCAGGACCGGCCCTGCGCCTAAATAACATTGTAAATCCATACTTACAATTTACATCTCTTATGCATGCAGTGTTTGTCAACGGGTTTGTTTGCAAGAACCCGATGGATGTCACCGCGGATGACTTCTTCAAGGCGGCCGACCTGGACAAGCCTAGGATGACCAACAAGGTTGGATCCAATGTCACCTTGATCAACGTCATGCAGATCGCTGGCCTCAACACCCTAGGCATCTCCCTAGCGCGCATCGACTATGCACCCTTGGGCCAGAACCCACCACACACGCACCCTCGTGCCACCGAGATTTTGACGGTGCTCGAGGGTACACTGTACGTTGGCTTTGTCACCTCGAATCCAAACAACACGTTCTTATCAAAGGTGATCAACAAAGGCGATGTGTTTGTCTTTCCTGTGGGGCTCATCCACTTCCAATTCAACCCCAACCCGCATAAGCCAGCTGTTGCAATTGCTGCACTTAGTAGTCAGAACCCAGGGGCTATCACCATTGCCAATGCGGTGTTTGGATCAAAACCACCTATCTCAGATGATGTTCTTGCCAAGGCTTTTCAGGTGGAGAAGAATACGATAGACTACCTTCAGGCTCAGTTCTGGGAGAACAACCACTACTAAGTCAACATTTGGTTGATTTTCATGGAAGAACTTTGTGTGTGAGCAGCTTGCTTTAGTTTCTGGCTTATATGCATCATAAGCTATAGAATAAATGCCACATATGTTATTCCGGTGTTTTCATCTGTGAGGTGTGAATGTATTTGTACCATTTGAATAATTATGACACCTTTTTTTTTTGTCATACTCACATCATATCACTACTAGAGATTTGCTTATAGCAGCATATCCTACCACAGGCGAACAAGAAAACCGATGCGTCTGGGCTAATTAGAGCAGGCGAACATGTAAACGGTGCGCCTGGGGTAAGCCTGTTACCCCAGGCAAACCAAACTCAGCAGCGCCTGGGGTAAAGTGTGGCAGGGCCACCACCGCCGCCCCTGGCACTCTTCCTTTACCCCAGGCGAATAGCATACCGGTTCGCCTGCGGTATAACAAATACCCCAGGCGAACTTGGGCAGAAGCGCCTGGGGTAAAAAGTGGACTGGGGTAGCTCCCATTAGCGCAGGCGCACGACATCTCTGTTCGCCTGGGATAAAGAAACGCCTGGGGTAGCACCCCTTAGCGGAGGCGCATCCCATGCCAGATTCGCCTGGGGTAATCTTTGTCCTCAATAAGTGCGGCCAGCCACCCACCACCCCTATCCACCTCACTCACTCACTAGTCCAAACTCGACCCATTAGTGCTCCTAGCTCAATCCAATCATGTTTGTTATATTTTAGCTAGTATGCTACCCCACTTTCCTCTTCCAAATCTCTCCACTAGATCTACTAACCAGACACTAGATCTCACCATAAATGCACCACTAGCTACTTCTAGATCTATCACTCTCTTATCGGTCGTCTCTCCGGTGATCTTTGACGTCGTCATCGCGTTTATTTTGCATTGTGTGTCATCTTAATAGGTGCATGGGATTGGTCGGTGGATGAGAATTCGTTCTCTTTTTCATTTTATTGTGTTGCCATGAGGATGAGTTGCCAATGTTTTGCCGAAATGTTGATTCATTTCCTTTTCGGCAAATTTCTGGCGCTCCGCGTTACACCTTTTGTAGGAAGATCATGCCGAAATTTTTCGTGAAAACCGGATCTAATTAATGAAACCTCTCTCTCTTGCATTTTGTAGCAATGGTCATTGCGATGAGGACAAGCGTGGTGCATAGGTACGTGCGACGCGCGACGGCCGAGATGCATCGAAACAACCGCACCGAGATAGAGTGTCCGTATCGCAAATGCAAGCTGGGGTCTTTGTTCAAACCAGATTCTGGTAATGTGGAGAAGTACCTGCTCAGGTGTCGGGGGGTTACCCTGAGTAGGGTAAAGGCAAGTGCTAGGGGCAAGGTCAGAAGAGATGTTCGACAGAGTAGCTGGCTACCCGGTACTGGCTACTCGGTCGACTGCTATTTGGTCGTACACGTTGATGGCCAGAAGAAAGAATCAAGGAAGTTATTGCCTCCGAGTAAGAAGTGGTCCGAGTAGGAGTGGCGGTTTTTCTCGGGCCAGAAGTCAAAGGAGCCGTTCTGACACAGGATCCCGCGTATCCTGGGTCCGTACTGAGGCACTGTTCATCTGCAGAGCGCGTGCCTGTCCGCGTCAGGGTGTCAGCAGACCGTCGCAGGATAGGGGGGCCTACTCTGTGATGGTGGCAGTCATAACAGATCAGCTTCTTGGTTTTGCACAACGACTTTCCACACAAGACAAACTAGGAAGCCAAAGCTTTCAGCGGGAAGCTGGAAGAGGACAGTGTGCACACAATGTCGACATCTGTTTGTACTTTTCCTGGTTGGCTGTATCCGGCTGGGCACCAGTATATAAGGTGCCTGCCCCACTTTCTGAATACTTAACGACACCTTTATAGTCACCCTGTTACGGTGTGACGTTTGATGCCATCAAAACACTCTTCCGGTATTAGCGATTGACATGATCTCATGGTCTAAGGAATAAGTTACTTTGTATGTTTGATATAACAATGTAAACTAAATGACTTGATCGCACTGCTATATTCTCTTGGATATATGTTCATCACATCATTCTTCTAATGACATGACCCTGTTATTAATAACATCCAATGTTCATGATCAGGAAACCTTGATCATCTATTAATCAAGGAGCTAGTTAAAAGAGAGGCTTTACTAGGAATCATTGTTTGTTTATTAAGCACACATGTATCAACATTTCCGGCTAATACAATTCTAGCATGAGAAATAAACATTCATCATAAACAAGGAATAAGATAATAACCATTTTATTATTGCCTCTCGGGCATATTCCCTTCAGTCTCCCACTTGCACTAGAGTCAATAATCTAGTTTGTAAGCACTTTAACACATATGGCGTACCAGTGTTATTACCATGCTTCGCAGGCGGTAAACATCATCAAAAAGATCTGAACTGTTCAGGTCCTATTGTATTTGCATGTTCTTTGCGTCTACACGTATCACTCATTCTCTAATGAGATAGCTTTGTATATATATGGTCAATCGGTGAAAACTTAATTCCTCAGCTTAAACTGATGTCACTAACATTGTGAAAATTTAGCTTCATAGTGTTAGCATTCTTGGAAATTCACCAAGTTCCGGTGATACCTTAATTCCTCAGCTTAAACTGATGTTACTAACATTGTGAAAATGTAGCTTCATAGTTTCAGCATTCTTCGAAATTCACCGAGTTCAATAAAGAACTCCTTGACACAAAATACGCTTATAATCAGTTGTCAACACAACGATATACTTTAGCCTTTGTTGTAGTATCTGTCACAATATTTTAATATTGAAACTCTTTCAAATCCAGTATGGAACTTTCTTCCATCCTATTGTGCTACCCTTCATCACATATTTTAATTGAGATAAAATTACTTGAATAAATGACAAGACTATGAGTGTAACATATTACAACTAATATTTTGTCATTACTATATAGGAAAACATATCCTTAGGATTTCTAAAATGACACAAGGATCTCTCCCACTGTTGTATAATCATCATATGAATTATCCTGCTATAACATTTTATAGCATAGGACTCATCTGGTTGAGTACATAGCATGGAAACATGACTTAGAAATCTGAATTTCAATGATGCTCATCATGTGTCAGAACACTTGAATCTTGCTCAATTATTTTCCATGTGACAAGAACTCCTTCTTGTCATTTTGATATTGACTTACTTCAATATTTCATCTGTGTAATTTGGCTTCAATCATATCAGGTGCGTCAATCCATCTTTTATAGATATCGATGCCCAATATCTTCTAAGCCTTTCATCAATATGAAATCGAAAATCTTAACCGTGTTAATTTAAAATACATATTTTCCAATCAACCATATGTCATCTACATAAAGTATTGGAAATATGTCATAGCGCTCCTACTCAATTTCTTGTAACTCTACAAGCATCTTTATCTTTCACGATGGAATCAAACTCTTTTGATAACTTCATTAAGGTAAAGATTTCAACTTCGCTATGCTCACTTCAACCTGCATACCTTTCTAGCAACCTTTTGAATTTTACAAAACTCTCAGACTGTGTCAAGTACACATCCTTGATCAAAATTCCTCGATAGGAGAGTTGGTTTTGTTATTCAACTACCATATCATAATATGTAACTTTTTGCTAGAACTATCCGCAAATACTAAAGCATCACTACGGAAGATCATAATCTTGTAGTTGTCAACTCTTTAAAGTTCGTCGAAAACAACTTTTCGATAAGTACAACTTTCAAAAGATGTAAAATCCATGTCTTTGTCGCTATATAGACCCTTTTGCTATCGTTAGGCATCATGCCTATCGAAAGGACTACCAAGTCACATACTTGATATTCATACAAGGATACTATGGCGGATATAATGACTCATATTCAATTTTACGAAGTCAGGGCCCATCATTTGCTTCCTTTATAAGGTCCAGGTCCTTTTGTTGTCAAAACAACACTTTACACTTAAACCAGAAGTTGTTCTAAGTACAAAGTTTTTGGACTTTTCTGGTACAGTTCGCAAACTCATTTGAAGTAACTACAACATTTGTAGTGTCTTCTACTTAGTCAAAATAGTAAACCCCAGAACAACTTCCAGTACTGCGCTACTCTTGACATGATAACGAAGATTCTCTAATCTCGTTGAGTTTGTACTGTGCTCCCACTCACTTGTTTCGCAAGAACTACTTTCTCGAGAAATCAACCCTTTCTGACAAACAACATTTGTCTTTTGGTTCGGTGATAGGAGAAATACCCAATGTTTTATTTGGGATAACCTTATAAACATATATTTATCCTATTTTGGTTGTAAACATTCTACACATGCTATGCATACCAAAATTTAAGAAAAATGACAATTCGGGTCACTACCCAAACCATATCTTATATGTTGTCAATTTCAACGGATCATGATGGTGCTCTTTTCAGTGTAAAAGCGGTTGTCCTTAATGTATAAACTACAAAATTATAATGGCTATTTTATTAATCTTACCATGTCCAACAAGGTTTGATTTTGTTTCTCGAATGCTCCAAACTAATGTGGGGTATTCGAGAAGTATAAGTTGTAGACCAATTCTGCAACTCCTCAGATGTTTTGCTAAACTTGTAACTCAAACTTTATCCTTTATGATCCAATCATAAATACTTGATTATCTTGTTACATTATTTTCACTTCATACTAACAACCATTTTAACCAATTCAAAATGTCAAACTCCGTTCTCTTTAAATAGATATACTCACATATCTACTTAAATCATCGACAGAATTTTATGAAGGAAAACTTAATCCACCATACATGACTACACATAATGGACTATATACATAAATATGTATAATCTCCACTAAATTAGTCGTCCATTCTACTTCGGCCTATGAACGGAATTCTAGTCATATTTTGGAAGAGGTCTCACAAGCTTCAATTTATTCAAAACAAAATGACTCCGGAAGTCCATCAATATGGAGTTCCTTCATGTTTTCCTTTCCGATATGAACTAAAATGGTGGTGTCACAATTTAAGTGAAAATCTTTTACGTCTTGCAAAGTTTAGCATTCAGTCTTATAGATGTTTACTTTACCAACATGATTTATATTAACATATCCATCAATTATGGAATATGGTCATCGTTTGAACAATCTCATTTGTTCTCACAAAAGACGAGAACAAAATAACAACTTATTAAGTTTTTAAAATTAATCTTGAATGTTTGCTTCGATACTACAATGAACACAATAACACTTTATTTATGTTCTTGTCATAATCGATGCCACATCTATTACTAGTTCCTTTTAGGCCCTTGTATTTCTTGCATTGCGTTGCTTTGTATGACAACTCATACCAACCAATGTGGTATCAAAATACCCAAAAATACTTTCTTAACTAGTAATACATCTATAACTTGTATATCAAGCATATACTCCTGAGCTGGACTTTTCCAGTTATCTTCTTTTTTCTGCCATATATCTTTTTGTAATTCTATTTTCAATATTCCCTTTCCTTTACAGAAGAATCATTCAACATCAAACAATGCTAGTCTTACTAGCTCATTTTCTTTGGCGTGTTAGTCATATACTATCACCCATTGAGTCATACTTTGAGTTTGATTGTTCTACTAATATCACCATATTAATAGTATTCTTCTAGATTCCACTCTTAGCAATCTCTCAGTAAGGTAAACGACTTTACCCATACTTTTAATCCATCCCATCATAATAATTTTATGATTAAGCTACTATAGCTCGAAGGAAGGAATTAAGAGGATAATGTTTAGCGCCCAATTTCTTGGAATATTCAAACGCCTAGCGTCTTCAATCATTGCATATATTCAGATAATATAAGCAAACATCGTCACGCTAAATTTGCATATATTCAGATTATATAAGCAAACATTGTCACGCTAAATTATACTCGGTCATGTTGCTACAAATAAGTTTCTAGATATCAATATATCTTTCACTTGATTGTTTCTGAAAACAACTCTTTTCAGTTCCTAAATCACCTTGATCAACAAAACATTCTTTTGAAGATAAAGTAATAAGGAAACAACCATGACTCTGGATTCTAAGTAGGAATTGGTTGCTCTCTAGATCAATCAATCATTAACCATATGGAGCTAGGTAGGAAATACCAAATATCTACAATAGGACTCAATTTTAAATTTCACTAATACGGTACCAATCTTAAATGTTTTTTACCAGATCATAACAGTTATATCTCAATCAACAATCTAAGTGTAAGGTAGTTATGTGGATGCCAATGAATACTACAATTTGTGCAAAGTCACTTTGATTTGTTGTTCATGATAAATAAGTTCAAGTTAATTCAAAAATTAAACCATGAACTCCCACTCAAAAACAACATCCCTCTTAGTCATTTTTAGTGATTACACGAACCAAATTCACTACACCAAAACCGATCATCACGTGAGATGATGTAGCTTCAAAGGAGAACATTGACATGTTCATCATATCATCCATATGACTCATGCTTTACCTTTCGGTTACGTGTTCCGAGGCCATATCTGTACATGCTAGGCTCGCCAAGTAGAACCGTAGTATTGCGTGTGTTTCAAGGCCATGTCTGTACATGCTAGGCTTGAAAACACCCGTTGTATGCGAACGTTGAGTCTATCACACCCGATCATCACGTGGTGTCTCGAAAAGACGAACTTTCTTAACGGTGCATACTTAAGGAAGAACACATTATTATCTTGATATTAAGTGAGAGGGACCATCATATAATGCTACCGTCACTATCTAAGCAAAAAAAGATGCATAAAAGGATTAACATCACATACATCATATGTAAGGAAAACGTGGTATGATATGGTCCTCCTTGCATTTGATCTCCATCATGTGCATCATGGTACGATCTCCATCATTCCACCGGTGTGGTACCAAGTACCATGGCACCCAATCTTGATTGTACATCAATAAGAAGACAATCATATGGATACCTTCCGGTATATTAATAATTTACAAAATAGATCATCTCATAATCAAATTTGTAATATTGACCATATCACATCACATGCCCAGCAAAAACTAGTTAGACGCCTCTAATTTATTTTTGCATATTTTACGTGGCTTAGGGCTTTCGAGGATAGAACCGTTCATACCTACGAACATCAACCACAACGTTGATAAACACATTTTTAACAACCCTTCGTAGATTAGATCTTAACTATAGTAGGAGAAACGGACACCCCCTTAGCCACAAGTGAGACAACTCTCGCGTACATAGTACACGTAAACTTAGTCTGGGGCAGCTTCATCCTACTATGCCACTAAGGTCATAAAATAATCAAGGAGACAATAACATGATCATCAACGCCCACATACTCATATGTGTTCTACCCGTACAAAACTTCTACGCATAGATCCGGCTCTGATACCACTGAAGGGGTCGTTGCATAGAAAACAAAATTTTTCCTACGCGAGAGATACCCGAAAGGCCAAGATCTAATCTAGGAGACGAAGTGCAACGGGCAACGAGAGGGTTAAGGAGAACACATACCCTTGAAGACTCAAAGTGGTACGAGATCAAATCTCGTTGTTGGCGTAGTCGTACTCACACCGATCCCGATAGCGAGAAGATGGGCACCGCAATCCGGCGGTGCATCCGTGATCGGTCAGACGTACGGTTGAAGACGACCTCCGTTCCCTCGATCCAGCGGGGCGCGGAAGTAGAGGATCCCTCGGAACTCCAGCAGCACGACGGCGTGGTGGTGAAGAAGAATACCACGGTCAGGGCTTCGCCAAGCCGGAGACCATGGAATGGAGCAGCGGGTGGAGGGAAAAAGGAGTGGGCAAGTGTGTGAAGGAGGGAGAGCTCTCACCCTCCTTTTATAGGAGAGGGGGAGGCAGCCCAAGGGGGGTGCGTCCAGCCCATGGGTGTTCCCCCACCTCTTCCCTCATCATGTGAGTGGACACTCCACTAACCTCCACTCATTTTCCCATTATTTCCCACTTGGAAAATCCAAAGGTTTTCTTTTAATAAATAAATAAATAAAACATTTTTATTTCTTTATTTATATTTTATTAATTCCATTAACAAACATTTGCATATAGCACCTCGAATCATTTGTTAATTCTATTAACAACCATTCAACGAAAAACCCATTGAACTATTTCAATTTTCCCCGAAACAATTTCGGTGCTGCCCAAAATATTCTTCGATATTCCGTATCCTCTCAAACGCGTCATCGAACCTTAAGTGTGTCACCCTACGGTTCGCGAATAAGATAGACATGATCGAGACTCCTCTCCGATCAATAATCAACAGCGGGATCTGGAGATCCGTGATGACTCCTATATATTCAACGATGACTCTCGTGATCGTGTGAACCAACAACGCCGTGAACTATTCCCTTTGTCTCGCGATATTTTACTTGTCCGAGATTCGATCATTGGTATCAACCATACCTTGTTCAATCTCGTTACCGACAAGTACTTTTTTCTCGTTTCCGTGATATAACATCCTTGTAATCATATCACGTGCTTGCAAGCGGTTTCGATGTGATATCACCGAGAGGGCCCAGAGTATATCTCTCCGTCATTTGGATGGACAAATTCCACTCTTGATGCATGATCCTTAACTAATACTTTCCGAATACTTAACGACACATTTATAGTCACCCTGTTACGGTGTGACGTTTGATGCCATCAAAGCACTCTTCCGGTATCAGCGATTGACATGATCTCATGGTCTAAGGAATAAGTTACTTTGTATGTTTGATATAACAATGTAAACTAAATGACTTGATCGCATTGCTATATTCTCTTTGGGTATATGTTCATCACATCATTCTACTAATGACATGACCCCGTTGTTAATAACATCCATGTTCATGATCAGGAAACCTTGATCATCTATTAATCAACGAGCTAGTTAAAAGAGAGGCTCTACTTGGAACCATTGTTTGTTTATTAAGAACACATGTATCAACGTTTCCGGTTAATACAATTTTAGCATGAGAAATAAACATTCATCATAAACAAGGAATAAGATAATAACCATTTTATTATTGCCTCTCGGGCATATTCCCTTCAATGATAGCATATATTCCTAGCGGAAAGTGAGACTCATGCCAAAAAAATTGTCGTGTTAATCATTGTAGAAGATATTGCTTTATACGTGTCTCTACACCTTGTTGCACCCATGGGATCCTGACACCTCCGCTGGCGTATGAATGATTTACCAGGGTTAATCTCAAATATCACTTATATGAGTTGGTGTAAACACTTGTAACATAAATGTGATAGTGGGTAAAATTATCAGTAATCTTGTGGGAATTATGCACTTAAGTAGGTTGGACACTCCTCTGACTCTTGAGCAATCAAAATATCTGAGGGAAACCTCTAATACCCAAGTCATGAGTGTATTTAGTTGTGACAATTTGTTGCAGCCCAGCTTTGCGTTCATACACTTGATCAAACATATACAATCCTTTTGGCATGGTCTCATTACTATTAAGCTACTGTTCTTTAAAGTCAATGAAAATAAAAAGTGTATTATAGAGCCATTTACTTTATGTAAGTGGAGTCAATGAACTACTCTAAAGTTTGCTCATTTGAACATTTCTGTCACACTCTTATTGTGATAAATTTAATCCTTCTAAATGTCCCTTGGCAGTCTTGTGTTTTCTACAAGAAGTAGAATAATTGTTGCGTTACAAAATGTCCATGTTAATATGATTTTTATTTTATTTTTCTTGTCTTACCAAAACTGCTATGATACTTTGTTCTTACACTATTTATATTAAGTTTTCAGCTGAAGGAAGTGTCAACAAAAAATGGCTAATGGAAAACATAGAAATAAAAAAATATTTCAGCTAGAGCAGGACGAGGGAACTATAGTTGGTCAACAAAATCTTAAAATCTTCATCTCTGAGTATTATTAAAAACTATTTGGACCATCAGAACCGACAACCATTCATCTTAATGAGGGTAGATGTCATGATCTACCCAGGTGTCTAATGAGCAAAATGACCTCTTAACAACTCCTTTTTCTGAAGAGGAGGTTCTAGAGGCCATAAATCAAATGGAGCTCAATAAGGCAGCGGGACCAGATGGGTTTCCGGCTGAGTTCTATAAGAAATTTTGGGATGTTATTAAAGAAGATCTGATGGTTATGTTCATCCAGCTCCATGCTGTAGATTTACAACTTTATAAGTTGAATTTTGGAGTGATTAACCTTCTACCTAAGAAGGAGGATGCATATAGGATTGAACAATATAGGCCCATCTGCCTTTTAAATGTTAGTTTCAAAATCTTCACTAAAGTGGGAACCAATAGAGTGACTGCTATTGCGCAGCGTATTATTAAACCCACACAATCTGCATTTCTTCTAGGGAGAAACATTTTAGAGGGGGTTGTGGTTCTACACGAAACTATACAAGAGCTTAAAACTAAGAAAATGGATGGAGTTTTGTTAAAAATCGACTTTGAAAAGGCTTATGATAAGGTTCAGTTGGTCCTTCCTACAGAAAACGCTTACAATGAAAGGGTTTTCACCTACGTGGTGTGACTAGGTGGCAAAATTTGTTCACGATGGGAGTGTAGGTATCAGAGTGAATGATGACATTGGTCATTATTTTCAAACGTTAAAGGGATTGAGACAGGGTGATCCGTTATCCCCTATTCTTTTTAACCTAGTGGGTGATATGTTAGCAGTTCTCATCTCTAGAGCAAAGGAGGAGGATACAGTTGGGAGTCTGGTGCCCCATCTAGTTGATGGTGGGGTTTCGATTCTATAGTATGCTGAAAACACACTACTATTTCTTGAACATGATCTTGATAAAACGATTAACATGAAATTAATGTTATCAATTTTTGAACAACTATCTGGGTTGAAAATTAATTTTCATAAGAGTGAGATTTTTTGCTTCGGGGCTGCTGCTGAGTTGCAGGATGAGTACCGTCATATCTTTGGATGTGATGTAGGTCATCTACCTTTCAAGTATTTTGGTATCCCGATTCACTATCGAAAATTATTGAATAAGGAATGGAAATCGATTGAGGATTGTTTTGAACAAAAACTCAGTGCTTGGATCGGTAAGCTGCTCTCATATGGAGATAGACTGGTCCTTCTTAATTCGGTTATGACTAGTCTGCCAATGTTTTTCCTATCTTTCTTTGAGATACCCATTGGGGTACGGAAAAAATGGACTTCTTTATATCTCGTTTCTTTTGGCAGAGTGACCAGAAGAAGCAAAAGTATCGTCTAACGAAGTGGAATATTATCTGTAGACCTAAGGATCAGGGTGGTCTGGGGATTGAGGTACTCGAAATAAAAAATAAATGTCTTCTTAGTAAATGGTTGTTTAAACTACTTACCGAAGAAGGGGTGTGGCAGGAGTTGTTACACAACAAGTACATTAGAGGCGTACCATTACCGCAGGTGGTTGCGAAACCCAATGACTCAACCTTTTGGAAAGGGCTGATGCGGGTAAAAATGGAATTCTTTCAACGTATACAGTACACGTTGGGTGATGGGAAAACGGTGCATTTCTGGGAGGATATTTGGTTGGGACATACTCTTTTAGCTACTCGGTATCCGTCTCTCTATAATATTGTGAGAAATAAAAATGTTGTTGTCTCACGGGTACTTATGGAGAATAATCTTAATCTAGCTTTTCGGAGAGCGTTAAGAGGGGATAAATGGGACGCTTGGTTGCATTTAGTTGATCGCTTGATGACCATAACTAGATCGAATGGACGAGATTATTTTAAGTGGAAATTGACTACGTCAGGTGCTTTCACTGTCAAATCTTATTATGAGGATTTAATGAACGGAAGTACTAGATTTCTACGTAAATATTTATGGAAATTAAAAGTACCACTTAAAATAAGGATCTTCATGTGGTTCCTTTACTGTAAGGAATTGTTGACGAAAGATAATCTGGCTAAGAGGAAATGGACGGGGTGTTCGAAATGTGTTTTCTGTGGGGATAACAAGACTATTGAGCACTTGTTTATTACGTCTATGTTTGCAAAAAAGATTTAGCGATTGATTCATTTTACTTTTAGTACCACGCCACCGAGATCAATCAATAATTTGCTTGGGGGATGGTTAAATGGAGTGGATAGGAAGACTAAAGCGATTATACGCATTGGTGTATATGCTTTTCTTTGGACAATTTGAAATTGCAGGAATGATGTTATTTTTAACAAGATGGAAGTTGGACATTTTTTGCAGGTAGTACACAGGGCTACCCACTGGATACATACCTAGTCGCTCCTCTCCCAGAAGCTCTACGTGGACGTTTGGATAAGGATGTGCAAGACCGATGACGGTCGTGTGGGCTATCTTCAGCGAGGGTGGGTGGCTGCACACTAGGAGAATACAATATGTGTAGACTCCTGATTTTGTCCTTTTCTCGCTGGCTAATTTTTGTAGCCATGCTACAGTTTCGTTAATTTGTAATCATATGGGATATTTGGTGAGCTTGAACACCATACTATTAATAAAGTAAGCTGTGTGCATCCGCTAGATGCAGAGGCTGGATTTTCTGTTTCAAAAAAAAAACTGAAGGAAGTGTCAGCCGCCAGACACCTACTTGTAAGTGAACAAAGCTTCACGTTATTTCGGTTTAAACATTGAGTTCCTTATGATATTTTTACTTTCTCGGGACGATCTAGGTTTAAGCTTGGAGATGTTGATGCATCCAAAAATGACACGTCTTTATCTATGTTTAAACTATATCTTTGTCATGAAAATCATAGAGATATCACTCTAAACCTGTCATTAATCACTAATTAATGTGCAATTTATTTGCAAATCTCTATGTTATTAATTTTAGTGCGGATATTGAACAAGAAATCAAGGGAAATAAGGGCTAAAAGAAGGGAAAATATAAAGATCAAAATATCATTAAAGTCTGCCCTCGCAGCACACCTAATGACCTTACTATGGTCACTGGCGACCGTACTGCCCACCATACCGCTGTCAGAAAGAACCGTCAGGTCAAACTAACCAAAATTTGCAACAGGACCCAGAGCCAATTCGCGAAGGAAGACGCCCGAACAACCCTAATGCGTTCGCTGGAGCCTATATAAGGAGAAGAAACAACCCCCCAGAGAAGAACGACGCATCATTTTTGTCACACCCCAGTTTTTGGATCCTTGTATTGTAGTTAAAGGAGACAAAAATGTGGGACAACAATTTTTTTATTTCAACATAATTTTGTGGACAAACATGTGTATGTGACAATAGTCATATATGCAATGCAAGGAGTGTATCATTTTAAAACCAATACAATTTTTTCCTAAACACACTTTTATGTTTCTCTGATGTTTTCCATAACGTGACTTGAGTTATTTTTGTCCAAGGCATTGAAACATGTTTGTTTTCATCTTTACTTAAACTTTTAGCTTTGTTGAATCCAAGAAAAAAAAATCAAAATTAATTATAGGGGTTTTCTTTTATTTTTCCTATTGAAAATTTTCCCTGAAAACTTAGTCAACTACATGTTTTCTACTCTTGTTTTCAATGGTTTATATTAGTCCATTTTGTGTTTTCTTGACTTGTATATGTTCTCTGATATGTGGACTACAAATATATAAGCTTGATTTGATTTATGGAGTGTGAAAACAATTATTTTCATGTTCGTTTTTGTGGAAAAAAATAAGACAGAAAATGGATTTTTAGAAAAACTGAGAAAAACATAAACTAGCCATTTTCCACTTTGTTTTCAAATCCTTCCAGAATTCCAATTTTGTTTTCAAAAGATGTTTCTGAAAGTACAAATCATGTTTAACAATTTCAAACTTGGAAAACAAAATTTGGAATCCATTTGATCCTTGAAAACAGAATGACCATTTTGAAGTTTTCATCTGTTTCCAACACTTAGCAATTTTTGCTATGTCACCGTTAACTAAATTTTCTGAACATTGTTTTTATAGAAGTTTGGCATATGTTTTCATTTAGTTTTTGTGCAAATTTGGAAATGCAACTTTGCCAAACCTACTGTCTTATGTATCTACTCTTATTTGCACACTTTGGATTCGTTTGATTTGGACCAGAGAGGGAGAGAAAGAGGAGAGATCAGAGAGGGGACATAGAGAGGATTTTGGGGAGGGGACATCCCTGGCACACAGTGCACGGGCACTATGGCCACACCGCTCGTTTCCTCACCTCTCCTCGACGTCGTTTGAAGGCCCCTGGCCCTCCAGACACCGCAACCGTCCAGTGCACCTCGTGCCAGCACCTGGGAGCACGCCCCCGTGCTCACCGCGGCGAGGCTGAGTGCACCCGCACGACCCCGACCACGGCGCCGTGGCTATAAATCCACGGGCACGCAGCCACTTCTCCACACTGCTCCCCTCACCACCCTCCACCACCTCGACACGGTCCCAAAACCCCGCAAGCCCTCTATGAGCACCGCGGGCGAATTTCTCGCCGCCGGCCTACGCGGATAGCACGCGAAGGTGGAGCACGCCCCGTGCCTTCCTACCCCTTTTCTTCTCCACCTCTGCACTCACCGTACGACGGGGAACCTCACTAACACTTTCCCTTGACCGTTTCGTTGCAGGACTTGCGCCACCATCGTCGGAGCCGCCGAGGCCGTGTTCCTTCGCGGCGACGATTAAAGCCACCGCGACAGCTGCCACCTGCGCCCCTCCACTGCAACAAGCACCCACGACGCCCTCGGCACCTCTCCAACGCCCCACGGTGAGCAATCGAGAAAATCCCGTCGCCGTCTTGTTCCGGTGAGGAAAACTGAGAGATAGGAGGGAGACGACCACGAACCGTCAATCCTTAGATCAACGGCTCCGCTTGAATGACCGCGTGTGACACACAGCGCAGCGCGCACGTGCGTTTGGGCCGCATTGAGCCTAGTTGGGCCGTGCGCCATTGAAAACCCATCCCACGCGTGTGCTTGTTTTTCTTTTTAAAAATAATTGAGAACTAGTGTTTTACTTTTGTCCTGTTAAAAATAGAAAGAATGGAAATAAAATTCAACCAGAATCATGTCAGTAGCTAGTCATTTTCTAAACCACATCAAACTTGTAGATCTAGTTTTTGTGCAATATTGTTTCTGTAGTAATTAAAATGTCACAGACCGTATGTTATTTTGTTTTGTGCATAACTTTAAGAATATGTGTCCATTTTGGTCAAAACAAATTTTTTTGAGTAGCCTTGGAGTAGATCTATCAGTAACACTTGACCTTGTATCAAGGAGAGTTGACTATGGAAAATGCTATCCATTTTGCTAAATGTCCAGTAGGCATTTCTAGGATTTTTAGGAAGTGTTCAAAAATGATTTTTGATGTGAATCCAATTGGATGAGCTTGTGTATGAATATATATATATATATGTAATCCTAGCTTGGTGTAATTTTTAAATCTCTAGATTATTTATGGCATGCATTTCTAGATGCAACACTTTTCTGTTATTATTAATTTTTGTGCAAATAGTTTTAAATAAATGTTTGTGTTATGGAATCTTGTTTTCTGGCATGTGTAGATGTGTTGCTCTCTGTCATTATGGTTTTTTTTATTACAATACTAGTATGTTAGGAAGTTTGGTCATGCTTGGAAACAAATAGAAATAGAGAATAGTCTAGGATTGTTTTCTAGTATTTTTATTGAATTAAACTTGTGAGCAAGTATGGTTATGTTTAATACCTAGGTTTTTGATGTGGATTTGTTGAGTCCAGTACCATTTTGGTATTTATGATAGGATGTTATAACGTATGTTAACTTGCACTTTATTTTTATAGAAAGGCATGAGTAGCATTGTTTGTTTGTTTCACTCTATTGTTATACCTAGTATGGGTAGTTTTGTGATGTTTTTTTGGTAGATTATTATTTTCTCAAGTGAGACCAGAGGCATTGTGACCTATTAATGTTTTAGTATAATAGTGGGACACCCACTAATTCCATTTCATTTTGGTTAGGGATACAATTTCCCTACAATACACATATTTGTTAGTGGCATTTATCACTATATGTGTGTTTAGTATTTTCCACCAAGGAAAATGGACTATTGCTCTATTTGTTTTGTTGAAGTGTTTAGTACTGTATTGTGACTACTAGTATGTGTAGGTGAGGTACCTTTTTGATGTTATGTTCCCTTGTGGATATCATATTAAAAAAGAGTTTGGACTATTGCCTTTCATTAATTTGAGTGTTTGCACTAATTGAAGTGTTTCCTAGTGTTGGTAATTATGTGTGGATAGAAATTCCCTTGAGTTATTTAATTTTATAAAGTGTTTATTTGAACATATATTGAGTGCATATCTACTGGTTGTATAACATGTCACTTTGATGCTTGTTATTTGGTTGTTAGAAAAAGCAGGGACTATTAGACTTGGTTGATTCTTGCTAAGTAGTTGTTTTCATATAATTAGTTTTAGTATAATTATTTACTACCATGTGTAAGGTGTATGTTATGTTAGTGGGTATTTATAATCATGTGTTGCTTGTTTAGGAAAATGCATCCTTGTCGTGTTGATTTCTTCTCTATTAATGTATTAGTGGTACCCCAAGAAATAATGAGTTGCTCTATTATTATTTGCCTTTCTATTTTATGGTTCTATGTTTAGCATGTTCCCATTCCTGTTATTATGTCATAGCTATTTTATTTGCTAGTTGTTATTTCTTGTGGAATACATTATTCCTTATGGCTTGTGTAGAAATCTTTCATACTACTATGTTGTTAGTGAACCCTTGTTATTATTCTATTTTTCTAGCTATATTATATCATATGATTTTTGTGTTCTAGAGTGTGTAGTATGACTTATTACAATTGGTTGAGCCACTGGTTGGTTTAGTTATATTTATGATTGAGTGATTCTTTAGTCTTTGTGTAGACATGCGCAGAGTCAGTAACTACCTTGTTCATATGTGGTTTGCTATGCTAGTTGAAATATTCTGAGTGATTACTTTAGCATGATTATTGTACCAATGGTATGGTTGTGTTTAGTCTTATCTTTCTATATATGCTTTGAGTTAGTGGTAAACTTATTTTAAGTGGATGCTTGCTTGTGTTGCGGTTAATACCCACTGACATGGGTATTGCTTTGAATGTTTGTTATTACTCTAGTAGTCTCACCCTAGTAACCAAAGTCTATTTGTAGCTTTTCAATGTCTTGGTATGAGAGTGGTGCACCCACTCAAACTATGATGTTTATAATGTGAGATATGGCTTTCCTACCATAATTATTCTAGTGATAGCATTTGTACCATGTGTGGTAGTTTTCTCGACAACTTTTTGAGTGATTGCATTAGTATAAGTTTGCTTGCTGTATGTGTTGCTTAGTATTATTGGTTGCCTTCATTTGGTTCTGAGTGTGTGTCTTTTATTCTTTTTACGATGTTAGAGAACGACGAAGAAGAAGAAGAAGAAGAAGAAGAAGGAGTTGTAGAGCTGTGTGTCAAGTTCGAGCTACTTCAAAGCTAGGTACACAAAGAGTTTCAAGGCAATCCATCCTGATGCTTACTACTACACTTATCTTTATCTATGATGCATGTTTTTTAGTTTTGAAGTTTTACAAAAACTTTGAGTAACAAACACTATTTTTGTTGTGACTACTACTACTATCAATATTATATATAAGTTAATATCATGTCAGTAGTTAAAACTTGGTGTTACCAAGCCCATAGCCACCATATGGTATTATTACCACCAAAAGTGTAAGTCCCTAAGTGGACACCCTAAAAATATGACTTTTGCAAAAGGAAGTCCTTATGGAAAATCCGGTGGAAAGGCGGAGCCTTATCCACAGGAGAATTGTGAAGTGGTCATTTTTGGAAAAAGGTGTTTTCAAAATCGACACATAACCTAGTCTTTGCCGGACAACCCTTAACGTACTACCACTCTACCCCAACATGGGAACGGGGCTTGATTGGAAACTTGTTCTTGTTAGTGTGTGCTCTATCTCAAATTGCTATAAGGGATATGATCCATCGGACCGAAATGTCGCCAAGTTATGAAACACGAGGCATATCAAGTGTGGGATTAATTTTCCCTCCAGACGCAGCAGTTGGGTCTCTTGTCATGGCGATGTGTGACATGGTGCCACGGATATTAAACTCAATTGATGAGATAGTCATTTACTGTAACATAGTGGAATATTAGGACCAGTTATCTGGTGTTTGCATCCTGTTGAGACAGTTTGTGGTTGTTCACGACGGATGTTCTGGATCTCGTAGAATGTGTACACCTCTGTAGAGTAGAACTATTCGGAATAGCCGCGTCCTCGGATATGGACAGTTGAATGGCCATGTAGCTAGCATTGTGTCAATGTTTTCAAAGAGGATGTTTTGAGAAGGGATTTTGTACCAGTGAGGTACTGGAAGAAGAAACTTTGTACCAGTGAGGTACGGATGAAGAAAAGCTGGAAGTTGTTTTACAAGAAGTTTTGCAGATAAAAACTTTATTTTCTAAACAAAGTTTAATAAAACCTCTTGCACATGCAATATCTACAAGAGAAAAAAACCTACATTATTTTCTTTTGAAGTATCTTCTTCAACAAATATGTAGAGATGTTAAAATCAACCATGATGTATCTTTCATATATCGTGGGTAGTGAACCCTATGTATATCCTACCCACTCCACCATATAAGCATACATACATTCTATAAGCTTCATAAAGGATGTCTTGCAGAGTACATTCAAATGTACTCATATTGGTTCCGTCCCTGGTATCTACTTCCCAGACTTCGAGGAGCATCCTCAGGAGGAGCTCTACGAGGAGGAGTACTGCACAGAGCTAGGGTCGTCTCCCGGTCAGCAGCCTGTAGGTTAAGGCGTGACTTGGGCTCTACTACGTTGTGTGTTATTTGTCTTCCGTTGTGTGTGTTGAGTTGTCTGTCCTGCGTGGCAGTTGTGTTAGACTTGGTCATGTCACCATTTCTCTTTTGTAAGACCTTTCTGTAATCGTATAATGGATGATGTATCTGTATGCCAACTTGATATATTGTTCACGACTGGTATCATCTGGGATCGTGAATGTATGCATATCGGGGGTCCTTGAACATTGGTTCTGGAGGCTTTACAATTCTCTATCCACCACCGTCACCACCGTCCTCTCCACAAGACCGCTAAGTGCTGCTTTATCTCCACCACATCATCTCCAACACCACCATAATTATAGCCATAATTCTACTTTTCAATCTGGATCACATAGCAATCGGCAAAATTGTAAGAACTATCTATTATTAAACCCAAGTACTATTTTTGTTTCAATGTTTTCTATTGTTGATATAATCACGATGTGTGAGTAGTCCCTCTGAGGCTATGGCTGAGGCCTAACCTTGCATCTATGTGCTTGATATAAATGGGATAATTAGTCTAATGAGTTCATCTATGTTATATGTGTGTGTTCTATTATATGTATCTCGCTGATATGTAAAAACGTATCTATACTATTTGATGGTTTCATGCTACTTTTATGCTTTTGATAATTGTTTTTATATTAAGTTTTTGATTTATTTGTACTAACCTACTAATAGTTGCAAAAGTGCATAATGTTATTGTTTTACACTTTAATGTGTAGTAATTATCAAAAATACAAGAGGAAACCTTGTTGGAGTCGAATTGGGACTTTCCTGAAATCTGTCTGAAAACTTCTTTCAAATATTGCCACGTCCCGGGTCGAAGATGGCATCAAACGGAAATCTCACAGAAAACAAAATTGTGGGGAATTTTGTGAGGTATGATCCAGACTTAAAATTTTCCTGATTCCGAGGCCGGACAGCCGAGATACGCCCTATTTACCTAAGCCCTAAATGGGACGACGAAAATACGTGAGACTATATAAAGAGAGGAAACCTAGGTCGTGGGAGACACCTCATACCACGAATTTCCAGCTACCAAAGTCACGTTTTTGCCTTCCCCATGGATCTCATCTCCATGGGGGAGGGCTCCCAAGACAATGTAGGAAGAGGGCTAAGGGGCGGCACTCCCCCATGATGTCGGTGACACAGGGAAGAAGTCCCCGCGCCACCGTCGGCGCCGCCCTGCGCCCTGAGCTGCCCTCTCCATTGACTTCACCGCCATCTCCATCGCTAATTTCTTCTTGTACACAATGGATCATTCTCCCACACACCTCTGTATTTCCCCATGTAAACATGGTGTTTGACGTTATAAATAATTTGCAGATGATCTATTGCATCTATGTCATGTTTGTGTAGATCCCTTTTATCATATGATTGATTTTTGAATCTCTACGGATCATTTGAGATTTATATTGAATTTGTTACAATCCTATGGTACCCATCATATCTTTATGCGCGCATGGATCACATTATAGGGTTTTTAGTATGTGGAGAAGGCTAGAGGGAGGGCTTCTTGAGTGACAGAAACATAAGTCCCAATCTAGTGATTAAAGCATATGGGATAAAGATGACCTTTTGATCTAATGATGTGGTTGGGTATTTTTACCTTAATGTATCTTCTAGTAGTTACGGATGTTTGCTAGAGTTCCAATCATAAGTACTTGCAATCATTGGATAGTGAGAGCTTGTAAGCTTTGCCTCTCCCACATAAAACAGGAATATCAACCTTGTATTTGACTATTTGATCATGGAAAAATCCATCACACTTTCAACCACTTCTCCACACTCATGGTACTTTTAGTTTATAGTCATTTAGTCTATTTTATTGCTGCAACAACTAACTTTACTTTCATGTATTTAATATACTTCAAAACTATCTTGTTTACTCGTATTGTTACTCTAGTTTTATTTCCTAGATATTGCAAAACGTTTAGTATGCGTAGAGTTGTATCAATGGTTGATAGAACTTGAGAGAATACTTATCCTACCTTTAGCTCCTTGTTGGATTCGACACTCTTACTTATCGAAAAGTCTACACACGATCCCCTATACTTGTGGGATATCACTCGCTCCTAGTACTTGTCAGGTACCCCAAGACCCCGAAGAGTGATTGATGTCTACGCACGCTTCTATTCTTGTAGACAGTGTTGGGCCTCCAAGTGCAGAGGTTTGTAGAACAACATCAAGTTTCCCTTAAGTATATCACCCAAGGTTTATCGAACTCAGGGAGGTAGAGGTTAAAGATATCCCTCTCAAGCAACCCTGCAATTAAGATACAAGAAGTATCTTGTGTCCCCAACACACCTAATACAATTGTTAGTTGTATAGGTGCACTAGTTCGGCGAAGAGAGAATGAAATACAAGTAATATGGATGATTATAAGTGATAATAGCAATCTGAAATAAAAAATGGCAGCAAGCAAACATGTAGCAGAATTGGTTATAAACGGTGTTTCAATGCTTAGAAACAAGGCCTAGGGATCATACTTTCACTAGTGGACATTATCAACAATAATAACATAATTAAATGCATAAATATCATCTCTTCACTACGCTATTCCGAACTACTCCCCGGTCGGATAACAAACATCAACCATATCGTAGGGCTACAAAAATCACTCCTTAGAGTTCGCATTTCCCCATCCAGGTAACCCCCACGCTATCACCATGAGACCTAGATGGATCCAGACAAACACCACAATTTCATAGGTCATCCAACAAAAACTATAAATATCATGCTAAACCACACGGTGCACACACTGTCACCTTCACACCGTGATCAAAGTGTCTATGGAGATCTCATAACAAAACTACTTGAGTAGCATAACAGATGAAGAGTAACATCTACTTATTCAACTAGATTACAAAGCTCATGATCACATAAAGATCACACCATGGGAGAGAGAGAGATGAAACCCATAGCTACTGGTAGATCCCTTAGCCCCGAGGAGAACTACTCCCTCCACATCATGGGAGTCAGCAACGACGATGAAGGTGGCGGTGGAGTCGATAGAGATGGATCCGGGGGCACCTCCCCATCCCGGCAGGGTGCTGGAACAGAGATTTTTGTCCCCAAAACTTGTCGGCGGCGGCGGAGCTATAGAAATTTTCGTGGATGGAGGCCGATTGTTTTAGGGTTTATGCATCGGGGGGATTATATAGGTGAAAGAGCGATGGCGGTGGGCGCCCGATAGGCCCACACCACCTGGTGGTCCGGCCAGGGGGACCAGCTCACCGTGTACGTGACAAATTTCTAAGATTCTGGGATTTTTTTTTTGTCCAATTCCGAGAATATTTTCAGAACAACTTTTCTGAAGCCAAAAATAGTAGAAAATAGTAACTGGCTCTATGGCATCTTGTCAATAGGTTAGTTCCAGAAAATCCATAAAAATGACATAAATTGTATAGAAAACATGTAGCATATGGAATGAAAACAACATGGAACATCATAAATTATGGATACGTCTGAGACATACCAAGAATCCTGAAGCTTAGTTCCTACTCGTCCTCGAGTAAGTAAAACGATAAAACCAAATAATTTATGAGGTGACATGCTATCAACATAAACTTGATCATCTAAATTGTAAAAGCATATGTAAGCTGAGATCATAGTACTTTAAACATAGGCATGAAAGATATAATTCTAACAATTAAGCTTAGCAATCACTTTGCATCATGAAAAGTAACACAAATAAAAGATTATGAATAATAATGCACTTGAAACTTATACGTTTGTTTCGAGCATAAAGCAAACATAGCAAAGTAATATTTCGCTTGCCGTTTAGACTCGGGCAAAATATAAATGCCAGGACACCTTCAAAGTTCAAGTGGATGACTAGAACAAATAATTTGAGAGCAGGTAATAACACATCATGAATCAATTAATAATAATCTTTGAGACTGATGCACATTAAACTCAGAATTTCAACTACGCTCTCTAAACTGTGCATAAAGTTAGAAGATGAAGACTCAACATAAAAGTAAAATAAAGGCCCTTCACAGAGGGAAGCAGGGATTAACTCATGTGCTAGAGCTTTTTATTTTGTTAAACAGAGGTATTGAAAACATTTTTTTAGAGAGTGTATGCTTATGTCAACAAATGGTAATGAAGCCAAGCAACGTTTTTAGACTTTTGAGAGCGGTTTCCGTTGTTTATTTGGTTTGAAACTTCCCCCACCATGATTTTCACAAACCAGCGCTATCCATATCCACGAGTACCACCAACTTTCATCAATCCATGGGAAGTGCCTTTTTTGGTTGTATTAATTGGCACCAGCTCTCTGCAAATTTAAATGAGCACATATTCCATACTCATTGGGCGAAAGAGGGATATGACCTTTGCTTGACATGAACCACAATAAACTTTAAACTATTTCCTTATGAGCTAAAACAACAACACAAAACATGAATAATTTTTTGAAAGTTTTAAAGGTAGCACATGAGAAATTTACTTGGAGCGGCGGTTAAATAACACATGTAGGTAGGTATGGTGGACATATTAGGAAAACTTTGGTTTTTGGGAGTCGAATGCACGAGTAGAGCTCATACTCAGTACATGTGGAGGCTAGCAAAGACTGCGAGCGACAAATCAAGAGAGCAATAATGGCCATAATCATGGATATTGACAAAAATATTATTAATCAAAGCATAAATGGTATTACAAGTAAAAAATTAAATGGTCATAGAGGCTATATGTTACTGGTTTGTAGTCATAACCATGGTGTAAGCATGCGTCAAGTCAAACAAACAAAGCATTTGAAGGAGAGCACCACAAATTTTGCTTCAATGTGATAAAAACAATTCATGATTCTTTCCATGGCACATTAAGCACTCTCAGCTATTTGAGACAAGTCATGCTACAATAATAACTACCAATCACATAATTAAAATAACATCTAACCAGACATGAAAAATTCTAGCCACAATCTATACGAGCTTCTTTTTCCGCCGTTATAGGCACAAAAATTGTACTAGTGTTTTTCAACACCAATCATTTTATATAAACAAAAAGTTTCCATAAGATATAGCAATGAAACAAGAGAGTACTAATAATACTCTACTAGAACTAAAAAATCTGAATAATAATGCATGAAAAACATTAGCTAAAAAGAGGAGGAGATGTAGTAGCTAGAAGAAAACGAAGAATGCGAGCGTGATAATGAGGAATACGAGTATTCAGATGAAAAAGCGAAGCGTGTATCTCCCATACAAGAATGATAGGTTCCAACTAAGTTTACTGAAGAAAGGAAAACAAAAAACAAAAATAAAAACAAACAGACGCTCCAAGTAAAGTGCATATGATGTGACCGAATAAAAATATAGTTTCACTAGAAGTGACCTGATAAGTTGCTGATGAAGAAGGGGATGCCTTCGGCATACACAAGCTTATACGCTTGAGTCTTCTTGTAATTTGTTGGGATGAACCACGGGGGCATCCCCAAGATTTGTTTTTTCACTCTTCTTGATCACATTATATCACCCTCTTCTCTTGACCCCTGAAAACTTCCTTCACACCAAACTCAAAGTAATTCTCATTAGAGGGTTAGTGCACAATAAAAAACTCACATGTTATCCTTGGACACAAGAATTATTAATACTTTTTAAACATTAGCTATATCTACTGATGTTTTGTGGAGCAAAGAAATCCACTCAACATAGTAAAAGAGAAATTCAAGTAAAAACGCAAAATCTGTCAAAACCAGAACAGTCTCTAAAGACGAATTTTTTCGATGCACTTAAGTTGCTCAAATCGAAAACATTAAAAATAGAAAAGGTTTCGGAAATAGCTGAGGATTAAGCACAAAAACTTGCATGTTATTTTAATCTTTCTGTGATTTTACACGGATTTAACAGTGGATAGCAGGAATCTGTTTTCTGTGTAGAAATCTAAATCTAACACCAACTTTCACTAGAGACTTTACTGGCACAAATATTAAATGAAAATAAAGATACAAAAGAGTTTCTACAGAAGTAAACAACACATTGACTCAAATAAAACATAGAAAAAACGAAGCAAAAAAAACATGGGTTATCTCCCAAGAAGTGCTTTTGTTTAAAGCCTTTTAGCTAGGCATGATAATATGAGAAGATGCTTACATAAGAAATATGAATTGAAGCAAAAGAGAGCATCAAGAAGAAAACATAAAACAAATTTAAGTCTAACCCACTTCCTATGAATAGGAGTATTGTAAGAAAAAACAAATCAATGAAGCACAAAGCTAGCATAGGAAGGCAAAACAAGTGCAACTTCAAAACTTTTAACATAAAGAGAGGAGACTTAATATTATTGAGATATATGAAACCGTGTCTTCCTCTTTCATGATGACCAATGGGTCTTAAAGAAAGCAGCATATAGAATCAACACAAGAGAAAGCTCAAAACTTTCATCATAAATAGAGGAAATTTAATAACATGAAAATTTCCATAACCATATTTTCCTCCCTCAAAATAATTCTCTGTAGCATCATGAATAGACTCAACAATATAGCTATCACATAAAGCATTTTTTATCATGATCAAGCATAAATTTTTTATTACTCTCCACATAAGTAAGATCCTTCTCATTAGTAATAGTGCTAGTAAAACTATCACACCCATCATGGCAATCATCATAAATTGGAGGAATAGTATAATCATAATGAACTTTATCTTCAACAGTAGATGGACTGAAAATAGCATGCTCATCATTGTAATCATCATATATAATAGGCATGTCATAACCACAATAAAATTTATCCTCAATAATAGGTGGAACTAGAATACCACAATCATTATACATATATTGGAAGCAAAGTATCATTAAAGAAATTTTCTTCCTCAAAACTTGGAGGACTAAAAATATCATATTCATCAAAACCAGCTTCCCCAAGCTTAGATTTTTCCATAGCATTAGCAATAATGGTGTTCAAAGTATTCATACTAATAACATTGCTAATAGCATGCAAATAAAGTTCCATAGTTTGTTAAATTTCTCTTCAAACACTTCATGTCCTAACTCAAGATAAAGATTATAAAGGTCTCTCATATTTTTGTTGTTTTCCATTAATCCTAACAAGTAAAAATAAAAACAAGAAAAGGTAAAAAAATAAGTCTAACTAGTGAAAATAAAAACAAGAAACAAAAAGATATAATTGCAGAATCTAAAGGAAATATCTTCGAACACTCACATAGGATGTGAGTACCTTTTACCTTACCTCCCCGACAACGGCGCCAGAAAATAACTTGATGTCTCGCACGCTTCTATTCTTGTAGACAGTGTTGGGCCACCAAGTGCAGAGGTTTGTAGAACAACATCAAGTTTCCCTTAAGTGGATCACCCAAGGTTTATCGAACTCGGGGAGGTAGAGGTCAAAGATATCCCTCTTAAGCAACCCTGCAATTACAATACAAGAAGTCTATTGTGTCCCCAACACACCTAATACAATTGTAAGTTGTATAGGTGCACTAGTTTGGCGAAGAGAGAGAGAGAGAGAGAGAGAGAAATACAAGTAATATGGATGATTGTAAGTGATAATAGTAATCTGAAATAGAAATGGCAGTAAGCAAACATGTAGCAGAATTGGTTGTAAACAGTGTTTCAATGCTTAGAAACAAGGCCTACGGATCATACTTTCACTAGTTGATACTCTCAACAATAATAAAATAATTAAATGCATAAATATCATATCTTCACTACGCTACTCCAAACCACTCTCCTCTCGGGTAACAAACTCCAATCACTGTGTAGGGCTACAAAAACCACTCCTTAGAGTTCGCATTTCCCAATCTAGGTAACCCCCACGCTATCACCATGAGACCTAGATGGTTCCAGACAAACACCACAATTTCATAGGGTCATCCAACACAAAATATAAATATTATGCTAAACCACACGGTGAACACACTGTCACCTTTACACCATGATCAAATTCTCTATGGAGATCTCATAACAAAACCACTTGAGTAGCGTAACATATGAAGAGTAACATCTACTTATTCAACTAGATTACAAAGCTCATGATCACATAAAGATCACACCATGGGAGATAGAGATGAAACATATAGCTACCGGCAGAGCCCTCTGCCCCGGGGGAGAACTACTCCCTCCTCATCATGGGAGTCAGCAACAACGATGAAGATAGCGGTTGAGTCGATGGAGATGGATCCGGGGCCATTTCCCCGTCCCGACAGGGTGCCGGAACATAGATTTTCGTCCCTAAAAACTTGTCGGCGGCGGCGGCGGAGCTACAGAACTTTTTGTGGATGAGGCCGATTGTTTTAGGGTTTATGCATCGGGGGGATTATATAGGCGAAAGGGCGATGGCGGTGGGCTTCCGAGGGGCCCACACCACCTGGTGGCGTGGCCAAGGGGGACCCGCATCGCCCTATGGTGTGGGGCCTCTAGGGGCTCCTCCAGGTTCCCTCCACACTCCATGTACGTGACAGATTTGTAAGACTCTAGGATTTTGTTTCGTCCAATTCCGAGAATATTTCCAGAACAACTTTTCTGAAACCAAAAACAACAAAAATCGGGAACTAGCTCTATGCCATCTTGTCAATAGGTTAGTCCTAGAAAATCCATAAAAGTGACATAAAATGTATAGGAAACATGTAGCATATGACATGAAAACTACATGGAACATCAGAAATTATGGATAGTTTGAGACGTATCTGTGATCAAGATAAGGCTATATTGAGAGTGAAGTGAAAGGTTGATCGGAAATGTTTGTGACAGGAGGATCAGTAAGACTGCTGGAAGTGGATCTCTCGGGAACTAACAATGACATCACCGTGCTTAATGCTTTCGTATTTCTTTTTAGAACTAAAAACTGAGGCAACCCCACAAGACGGAACAAATACATGGCTAAGGTTGAATGAATTACTCTATGTTAACCCGTTCTCGGAGGCATAGTGTACTAAGAATGCATTGTCTACGCACAACTAAATAGCATATTATTAATTATACTAAACAGTTTTAACTTTATCTTATTTATCCCATACTACAAATGCACTGCTGCAGGTGATACCTTATTCCCATGCCTATTTTTATTATTGATAACAACCTCTTTTGCAATACAAGAATTGGTCAGGTTAAGACAGGAATTAGCAAGCTTTATCTGGATTCACACCGGTCTTATCAAGAACATACTTCCCAGTTCGATAAAATCTTGGGTCTCAAGGGAAAACGCTTACAATACTACATTTGGCGATCCAGATCGAAGGTATCAATATCCATGTTTGTGAGTGGGACTTGTGACCATATATGAGTATGAAGAGTCTAATTGTCTTACAATCCAACGTTGATCAGTACAATAATGGAGGGGAGCTGACACAAGAAATATCAGGACATGACCTGCACTGATCCTGCCAGGTAAAAGGTATTGGGTGATGTAGAATACATACTTCTTACTGTACAGGTCAACTTTTTTTATCTTACTAAACATGTTGTAAGATATACAAAGTCATACCATGGTGCTAGGGTTTGAGTTTTCGAGTGGATGGCCTTGTTTGGATGTATCGCCCCGTGCATTCATGTTTATTTGTTGAATATTGAAGTCATGTAGCATCTTTACGGGCAAAAATCCCAAGGCATTGTGGTGCAATTGTTTGATGATTTTTTGTACCAAAAACTCCATATTATAAATATACGTCAAATAGCAAAATTCTTCTCAATGACCTGTGGGGCCCACATCATACAAAATATTCACAGAAATATGGATATAAGATATTCGGCTTTTTTTATAGAGTTCGTCGTGCACATCGCGATGGTGCGAACGGATTAAAATTTTGATTCACCATTTGAAAGATATGAGCTCAAGATGTTTTGAATTCTACTTGTACGAACATGATTGGCACGAGTGGAGCTGCAACATGCATACAATGCATGTATTAATTCTTTTCAATGACGTGTGGGTCCACACCATACAAATTTTTTTCGAAAAATAATATATGTGATATTAGAATCATTTTGTAGAGCTCATCGTCCACATCACGATGGTACAAACAGATTGATATTTCGAGTAACCGACTAAGAAATATAATCTTCAAAAGTATTGAATCACAAATGAGCTAGCACATTTCGTTTAGCTCATGTCAGGATGACCCATCGACTGTATCCAGCACGCAAGATTGTTGAAGATATAATAATTCAGTTTAAACACACGCGTTATCTTAGCTTCCTCAAACTGAAAAGGCCCAGGAAGGACCCACATGCCATCGAGCTGCGTTGTGGTCGGATGGTTTAATTTCCTGACAGACTAGCTAGCAGTTGTTTGTTTGGTACGGAAATTACGGATCGCCTGTGCGTGTACACCTGACCGGACGAGATAATAATCCTAACAGTTCAAGGTCACGATGGACGCGTTTTCAACTTGCCTACTACCATCCTCGCCAGCCTATATAAACAGAGCCTCACGCACCCAGAACACACGGCACGCACACCACGCACGAGTGGAGGTCGCACGCACGAGAGGCAGAGGCAACACGCACGCGCACGAACCGAAGGCAAGAGGCGAACATCCACGCGCTGCGAGAGCAAGGCAAAAACACGCCTAACCTCTCGCCACGAATTCAACCACGCACAGGCTGTCGTTTTGCATCTAAATCGCTGCAACACAAAGGGCGATCGCAGGACGACGGTCACACCGATCCGTCTTGAGTTGATTCGCCACAAGGCGATACCTCAAGTAAGATCAAATCCAGTTCAACAAAAATCTACGAAAATCCCCGCCGCGGTCTGATGACGATCGTCGCATGCTTCCCTACTGGTAAGAAGTCTAGCCAAATCTTGGTGGTTTCTTAATCTCTCTTTATGGACAAATTATTCTATGGCGTCATCATCGTCGGTCGATTCGATGGTGAAAGGCAATGTTCAGCGATCATAAATTCCATCGTTGATGTGAGGCTTAAATCAAAGCTTCCCGATGAGACGGAATTAGCTACAAAAATTACCCGGCCACAGTACGTCTACTCCACCGAGGGTAGTCGACTGTGGTTTTGTGTAAATTACGATGAACGTACGCGGCTAAGACCAAGTACGAAGAAATCAAATCACCATGATGATATTGCCCTTCACCATGAGGCATGATTGGTCATATTTCCATCTACACCGCCCCTCGAAAGGAGGCGAAGATCATAGAAACAACATTGATCTTGCTCCTACAAGGACGCGAGATTAAAATACTTGATAAGCATCATCCACCATGCATCCATGATATTTTCTACACCAATACCTTGGCTAAACATCGATTAAGATGAAGGTCATCTCCACATCATATTTTTTTTCTTACGTCCAGTGCCGACGAAGCTAGAAGAAATCATGGCCAAGTGCCGACGAGGCCATGTCACTACTTTATCTACATGTTCCAAACCTACGGGAACGGACACACCGTTGCTGGGCACCGACGAGGTGATAGCAACACACATGTCCACGTCTGATGAAATCAGGGCGTTACATGACTGGGCACCGACGAGGCGAAAGTCATCCCTTTCATCGACATATCCTGTTGGTCACACCAACATGGCGATATTGCACGTGACCGGGTATCGGCGAAACAAAGCCACCCGCACGACATATTCATAAATATCACAATGCATATGGATGAGCAATCCAATTATCACGACGACCATTAGCGCAGCTTAATCGGAGGTATTCCGTAGGCTCCACCCTACGGATGTAATTAACCGGATGCTTGCAAAAAGCTCCGGGAATCAATGAACTACGCAATCTCCTGATTCAGATACTCCATGAGCGCGACGCAGAAGGCGGAATAGATATAGTTCATGGGAATATGTGATTTGTATTTGTACAATCCAATGCTATGAATAAAAATGCAGTGTTCCCATATATTGTGTTTATTATTGTCTTCTGTTATTTTATTTGCTTGTTTTATTAACAAGATGGCACGCCCGCAAATTTGTACTCTCATGTACATATCTAGGGAAAACCCCTAGAACCCCGGGAATAGTTTCCGCTAAAAAAACACACCATTTTCTAGCGAAACAAAATTGGCAAGCCCATTGAGCGGCGTCCTGAGAAGCACGCCCGCAATTTGTACTCTCATGTACACATCTAGGGAAAACCCCTAGAACCCCGGGAATAGTTTCCGCTAAACACACCATTTTTTTAGCGAAACAAAATTGGCACGCCCGGTGGGACATTGTTCTCCTCCCATCTTTGCTGCGCTCCGAAAGTCGTCAAAATTATTATTTTCCTGCTCATCAAGATTCATTGAGATGGCACACTATAAAATGCAAGTCCTGCTCAGAGTGGTCGACTAGGCATGTCAATAAAAATCCATCACATTTCGATGGATGTATTTCTCTTGTAAGAACACAGTGTCCTGCTAAAAGCAAATGGACCGTGCATGTAAAAAAAAACATCACATGCCATGTGTATCTTGCTAGTGTAAGGTGATACGTGTGATTAAATATTAGAAGCTTCGTTACATGGCGATGCAATGATCGAATGAGTTCCTGTTACGGGTGAGTCCTTTCATGCTATCATTGGTGAGAAGTGCATGCCAAAGATTTTACATCTCTCTGCATATACCATTATGATCGCTTCCTCCCTTCAATTTTCGATCATGCAAAGAAGCTCTATAATTCTGCATCCACCCAACTTTACCGGGAAGGGGTGGATTATCCAACATGACTACCAATGACTATGATGTTGGTTCTTGCTCATAATAGCATACTCTACGTATGTTATAAGATGCTAACTCGGTCAATCTGAATGTTATCGACATGATGACGGCTATTATCCTATAAGCAACATGGCCATGAGTCTGTAATGATGCATTTCCACGGTACCGTCAGACAACCAATAAGCACTCTGTGAAACAGAGTAACCGTGATGCGCTCATGGAGTTGCCTCCATGGACCACGATGCAACATGATGCATGTGGGGCATCCATGCTAATTACATGGCTTAGGAACCATGCATGGACTATACATGTTCGGTTCTTATTTTTGTCCAATACACCATTCAAAGACTTCACCAGTATTACCTTCCCACTTGGAATTCTAAGGAACACACTTGTGTAGCCAAACAATGGTGTGGCATGGTTAAGCTTGATCGCTGGGGGCATCGTCGGCTTTCCAGTGCCAACCCCTAAGTGTTTGAGGAGGACAACACCCAAGCCATATGATGCACAGTTATTTGTCCGATCGACAATGTGTTGGCACTATAAAAAATAATATTCAACGACGGGTAATCAAGACATTGACAATATGATTTCCTGTTTGTACCAATCACATCTTCCCAACAAGGGCGACCATGTCCACACCTTGGCATACGTCATGCCTTGCGTATGGGGGCGATGTCCTGAAACTATAGAAGTGGGGGCATCCAACGATGTTTCCCCTTCCAATAATACTTCATGCAGCATTGTCATTCAGTATGATAAATCTAATAGCTCTTCTTCCAATGATAATGTAATCACAAATGAGGAGATACATGCACTATATGCAGGCCCCTCCCTCGCTAGGGTCGCTTTCTAAAGATGCAAACATAAACCTTAGAGTAGTTCATGCCTCACACATGGAAGAAAATGTATATTTCTATGGGAGATAAGATGGAGGAAAATACTCCTCAACCTTCACCAAGAAAGGCTACATGCAATGTCATACTTTACTATTCTTCTAATACCAGCTTCTCTTCTGATGATGCGGTAACACCCCATGAAAGAGAGACTCTACATGCAGAAAGTGCATCACGTGAGCCTCAAGCTGAAGTAAAAGTAAACCTGCATGGAGGAAAAGTGCTACATGAGCTCCTGAAAGTCCAACCCAAGAAGGTTGTGGGACGAAACATAGGTGACCCCAAGGAGGTTGTCGCCGAAAAGTGTAATACAGAGGAAGAACCCATAGAGGGTCATGGGACATCTCCAAACATGCATTACACCATAGTAGCACACCTGAAACGCATTCCCGCACTTCTAAATGTGTATGATGCACTAATGTTGGAAGCTTCCGCTACAGCTCCACTCGTATTGAGGAGTTCCTAAACTCCTTAATAGCGCGGGCAAAGCACCCTCCTCCATTGTGCTACAGTTGCCCACAACTGAAGGTTCCACGCCATCGGAAGGAACTGTAAAGAAAAGGGTTGAGGTGATAGAGAAATCAAGGGGAGCTATACTTAAACAATCCCCGTCCATGTATGTATCAGTAACAATGCCATTGGAGATCCGTTTGGTCCCTGGACAACACAGAGGTTCTGACCCTACCCTCTTTTATAAGGTTACCATCACCACCCGCCATTTGTGAGGAGTGGTGGGAACAAGCTGAGAAGATTGTTAAGAGTAAAAAGAAGACACAACCGAAGTACGGTTTGGGCTATATCCACTCTGAATCCTGTGAAAACAAGGACGAAGAGTATGGTGTTGTGCAACATTTTACATGCCATATGACTTATGTATATGATTCTCAAGATGATGGAAAGAAAAAACCGACATCTCACGTGGATGATGGTTCATAGAGCCATGCCAATTAATCAAGGAGAGGTTCTTGATGCCGCTCCCGCCCCTCTACAGCTTGAGGATGGTGGGCAATGCACTATTGATGAGCTCGTCGAGATTAATTTGGGTACTGAGGATGACCCACGCCCTACTTTCGTCAGTGCCTCTCTCACACTGCAAGAACGTGAAAGTTACCGAGAATTCTTGATTGAGTTTCGGGACTGCTTTGCGTGGTCATATAAAGAAATGCCAGGGCTTGACCCCCAGGTCGCCACTCACAAGTTAGCGATTGATCCCCAGTTCAGGCCAGTAAAGCAGCAACCACGCCGCTTTCGCTCAGAACTACAAGATAGTATCATCGCAGAGGTGGACAAACTCATCACCGCCGGCTTCATAAAAGAGGTTATGGTGCCTTGTCCTTCATGGACGGATCATCCGGCTATAATCAAATTAAGATGGATGAGCACGATGCAATTGACACTGCCTTCCGAACGCCCAAGGGGAATTTCTATTATACTGTAATGCCTTTTGGACTAAAAAATGCAGGTGCAACATATCAACGCGCTATGACTTATGTTTTGGGAGACCTTATTCATGACTCCGTGGAATGTTACGTCGACGACATGGTTGTCAAAACCAGAGATCGCCTGCAGCATCAGGATGATCTAAGAGTCGTCTTTGATCGTCTAAGGAAACATCAACTCAAGATGAATCCTCTAAAATGTGCCTTTGCCGTACAATCCGGTCTATTCTTGTGTTTCATTGTGCATCACCGTGGCATTGAGATCTCACCAAAGAACATTAAAGCAATACGAGACATGCCGCCACCTAAGAACTTGAAAGAGTTAAAATCTTTACAAGGTCATTTGGCGTACATACGTCGTTTTATATCTAACCTCTCAGGGCGTACCCAACCCTTCACGGGACTAATGAGGAAAGGTGTCCCCTTTGAATGGGACGAGCAATGTCAAAACGCGCTTGAAAGCATTAAGCGATATCTATTAAACTCTCCTGTCTTAGCCGCTCCAACTAGAGGACGGCCACTTATTCTTTATATTGCTGCCCAGCCCTCCTCGGTTGGTGCACTACTGGCTCAACACAACGATGAAGGGAAAGAAGTAGCATGCTACTATCTAAGTCGTACTATGGCTGGTGCTGAGCACAATTACTCGGCAATAGAAAAGTTATGTTTAACGCTAATTTTTGCTCTAAAAAAGTTACGACATTACATGCTAGCCCACGAAATACAACTTGTAGCACGTGCTGATCCCTTAAAATATGTGCTAAATCAACCCGTGCTCATGGGCCGCCTCGGTAAATGGGCCGTGTCCATGACGGAATATGATATTACTTATGTTCCACAAAAGGCAATTAAAGGTCAAGCATTGGCTGATTTTCTTGCAGCACATCCACTGCCCGACGACTCTCCATTGATTGTTGAGTTGCCTGATGAGGAAGTATTTACCGTCGACATCGATTCCCAATGGGAACTATATTTCGATGGAGCCGCTCACACAGAGATGGATCCCGATGGAGAAGTTAAGCGACGAGCCGGCGCAGGCTTGGTTTTCAAGACTCCTCAAGGGGGCACCATGCACCACTCTTTTTCCCTCCTCAAAGAGGAGTGCACCAATAATGAAGCCGAATATGAGGCTCTTCTTTTTGGCCTCCTTCTAGCACTCTCCATGGATGTGCGGAACATATTAGTATATGGAGATTCTCAGCTTATCATTCGCCAAGTAAACAATATATATGAAGTACGTAAATCAGAACTGGTACCATATTACATGGCAGCCCAAGTTCTCATGAGGAAATTCGAGGACGTACAATTATTTCATGTTCCAAGGAGTAAGAATGCCTCAGCAGACGCATTGGCTAAACTTGCAGCAGCGTTAGTGCTCCCCCAAGGGGGGCCCGCTCAAGTACAAATAGAGGAAAGGTGGCTCCTCCCAGCCGTACTGGAACTAATCCCGCTAGAGTATGAAGTGAACCACGTGGTTTCCAATGTCAGTCATGATGACGATTGGCGCAAGCCATTTCTAGATTACTTCAACCACGGGATACTCCCGAGTGATAGTGGAAAGGCGCAGGTTGCAGCGACGCCTGCCTTCCTATGTAGTTAAAGCAAGAACTTTGTATCGGCGAGCTTTTGGACAAGATATGCTACTACGGTGTGTGTGTGTCTAGAAATGAAGCAGACCATGTTTTGCAAGAGGTCCAACACGGTGTTTGAGGTGGGCATCAAAGTGGGCAAAAAATGTATCATAGTATCAAGCTAAGTGGCTATTATTGGCCCGGGGTCATGAAAGACTGCCTTAACATAGAGAGGTCATGCCATAGTTGTCAAATTCACGGTGTTATAAAACACCAACCACCAGTCCCTCTACACCCAACCGTACCCGCATGGCCTTTTGATGCATGGGGTATAGATGTTGTTGGTCCATTTGATCCTCCATCCTCTAAGGGGCACAAATTCATACTTGCTGCCACAGACTATTTCTCTAGGTGGGCGGAAGCAGTACCACTAAGTGAGGTAAAAACCGACAATGTTATAAACTTTCTAGAGCGTAATATCATTTATCGCTTTGTAGTCCCACATCGCATTACCTCCGATAATGCCAAGGCTTTTAAGTCGCATAAGATGGTCCGATTCATGACCAAGTATAAGATTCAGTGGAACTACTCTACAGGGTACTACCCACAGGCCAATGGCTCAATTGAAGCATTTAATAAGACCCTTGGCCAAATCTTGAAAAAGACAGTACACAAACATCACCGTGACTGGCATGATCGTCTCTATGAAGCTCTTTGGGCATATCGTGTTACGGTTCGTACACCAACCCAAGCCACTCCATATGCTTTAGTCTATGGAAGTGAGGCTGTTCTCCCTATGGAGGTGGAAATTCCATCCCTAAGAGTGGCCATACATGATGATATTACCCAAGACGAGCAAATTCGGCTACGATTTCAGCAGCTGGATTCCTTGGAAGAAGATCGACTCAACGCGCTCCAAGATTTAGAGCTATATCGCCGAAACATGGTACGCGCATATGATAAGCTCGTTAAACCACGAGTTTTCCGTAAGGGAGAACTAGTTCTTGTACTCCGGCGCCCCATTGTGGTAAAAGGTAAAGCGAAAGGAAAACTTGAGCCTAAATGGGAAGGGCCATTTGTCATTGAGCAAGTGTACGATGGCGGTGCTTACCAGCTGATCGATCAACATGGTGAACGCCCAATGCCACCTATCAATGGGAGGTATCTAAAGAAATATTACGCGTGATCATTTCCGCATACCGACATTTCTCTCTCTCTCGTTGTTTCCGTTTTTTCTCTCTTTTTTCTTTGCTTAAAAAAATGTTTTATTAAACCATGGACTATCAGGTTCTACATTAAAATGGCTTTCCCCAATCACACAAAGCTCGTGACTGATGATTTGGCTGCCCTATGACTTGTCTAGCGGAAGCACAGTGCAAATCGTGGTAAGTGGAGCGGCACCTATACCTACAACCCACAACACACAACACCATATATGTTCCGAGAGGCAACGGAGGAGACTACTTGGGACACTTCCGAGTAATGAGGTCCCATATCCCCATGCTTCTGGATGTGCCTTGGGTTCGTGGAGACACCTCGCCCCAGGGAATATCCTAGGAAAAGATCAGGAAATGGCTGCCTAATCCAACATAAGTTGGACTTGGTGTGTAGCCACTTGGCAACCCTGGGGTGTGCCACCAAAAAGCCCCACATAATATGCCTGAGGGTTTTTAGTCCACCAAGGTGGATGACTGCCTTCCAAGTTCTCAAGGTGGTTTCCCGAAGAAAGGTCGATGATCATCCAGCAAACTCAAGCAATAAAGCTAATGAAGCAAGTCACAAGCAAGTTCGGAAGAAGAAAAAAATACATCATGAAGTAAAAAAAAAGGGAGGGGGGTCATACAAGCAATCCTCATAGAAAGAAAGTCTCCATAGGGTCCAAGCAAGACCAACGGTTCTGGGAAATAAGGGGACCACTGGAAAGAAGGCGGTTGGTAGTCATTCACCACCCCTCATCAAAGGCATGATAAAATTTTACAAGCTGTTGTCCCAAAACCAGTTATCATAACTCCTCCTCACCCATGTTTTCTGCGTTTTTGAGGCATGGAAGGAAGCGTGGTGGAGCTATGTGGTTACTCATTGCTCCGATGGGCTAGGGTACGATTCTTTGTTGCCTCTCAGGATCACCCAATGCACACACATACACACGTAAAACAAAAGGTTATTGAATCATAACCGTCATGGTTTTTCGACGACTGAGTCCTTCGGCAGCTTTTTCTGACATCACACTCATAGCTTGTGTCTAGCGGAAAAGCCAAAATCTTCAACAAAACAGAAAAAAAACCCTTTATTTTGCGTTCCATGGTTTTGTTTCTTTCGTGTGTTTCTTATTTCTGCTCATGATCCATGACGTTTCTTCATGAGGCTTGTGCAACTACTTCTATACTAAAACAACATTGCCCGACGCATGCGAGATTTCATTGTTGGTCGCTCAACTACTACAGGCTACACCAACGTATGTATCACCGCTGGGGGCATTTTGCCTCCACTGATCATTTCAACCCCGCTGGGGGCATTTTCCCTCCACTGATCATATCAACCACGCTGGGGGTATTTTCCCTCCACTGATCATATCAATCACGCTGGGGGCATTTTCCCTCCACTGATCATATCAACCACGCTGGGGGCATTTTCCCTCCACTGATCATATCAACCACGCTGGGGGTATTTTCCCTCCACTAGTCATACCAACCATACTGGGGGCACCATTGGTTGCCTAGTTCATCTACATCGTCGACGACGTTCCGACGCTTCAACTATTGGGAGCAGCAAGGTGCGCTAGTGCGGCCAGTGCTAAGCTGTGAAACCCCTCGAGTCTGATGGCTGGCATCGTTCATTATTTTTACGATCGCATCAAACTCGGGAAACAATTTATGGGAGCAGTACGACATGCCAGTGAGGTCAGTGTCAACCTGTGAAACCCTTCAAGTTTGATGGCTGGCACCAAACATCGTTTTTTTGGTCGCATCTCACTTGATAAATATTTTTTTTCGAATGCTTACTCCATCGGCAGGCACCATGTTGTATCTGGTCGCGATGGAAATAAATAAAATCATGATATATGGCACGAGTGTTTCGCCATATTCCTTTGTAAATGTGCTCGCCTTAATGAGTGTTTATTGAATAATAGCATGATTATGCGTTATTGAATAAAATGAGTTTATCTTCACATTCTCTGCTTGACATATATGGTACAAGTGTTTCACCATATACTGTCACCGCTCTTGAGCAAGCTAAGACCTTATTCGAATGCAATATGGTTGCTCATGGGATCTTATCCTTCCTATTTCTTTTACTTTCGCCGAGTCTAGTCCTTGTTGCTTCGCACATGAACTATACTCGGCGGGGGGATTTGTTTGATGATTTTTTGTACCAAAAACTCCATATTATAAATATACGTCAAATAGCAAAATTCTTCTCAATGACCTGTGGGGCCCACATCATACAAAATATTCACAGAAATATGGATATAAGATATTCGGCTTTTTTTATAGAGTTCGTCGTGCACATCGCGATGGTGCGAACGGATTAAAATTTTGATTCACCATTTGAAAGATATGAGCTCAAGATGTTTTGAATTCTACTTGTACGAACATGATTGGCACGAGTGGAGCTGCAACATGCATACAATGCATGTATTAATTCTTTTCAATGACGTGTGGGTCCACACCATACAAAATATTTACGAAAAATAATATATGTGATATTAGAATCATTTTGTAGAGCTCATCGTCCACATCACGATGGTACAAACAGATTGATATTTCGAGTAACCGACTAAGAAATATAATCTTCAAAAGTATTGAATCACAAATGAGCTAGCACATTTCGTTTAGCTCATGTCAGGATGACCCATCGACTGTATCCAGCACGCAAGATTGTTGAAGATATAATAATTCAGTTTAAACACACGCGTTATCTTAGCTTCCTCAAACTGAAAAGGCCCAGGAAGGACCCACATGCCATCGAGCTGCGTTGTGGTCGGATGGTTTAATTTCCTGACAGACTAGCTAGCAGTTGTTTGTTTGGTACGGAAATTACGGATCGCCTGTGCGTGTACACCTGACCGGACGAGATAATAATCCTAACAGTTCAAGGTCACGATGGACGCGTTTTCAACTTGCCTACTACCATCCTCGCCAGCGTATATAAACAGAGCCTCACGCACCCAGAACACACGGCACGCACACCACGCACGAGTGGAGGTCGCACGCACGAGAGGCAGAGGCAACACGCACGCGCACGAACCGAAGGCAAGAGGCGAACATCCACGCGCTGCGAGAGCAAGGCAAAAACACGCATAACCTCTCGCCACGAATTCAACCACGCACAGGCTGTCGTTTTGCATCTAAATCGCTGCAACACAAAGGGCGATCGCAGGACGACGGTCACACCGATCCGTCTTGAGTTGATTCGCCACAAGGCGATACCTCAAGTAAGATCAAATCCAGTTCAACAAAAATCTACGAAAATCCCCGCCGCGGTCTGATGACGATCGTCGCATGCTTCCCTACTGGTAAGAAGTCTAGCCAAATCTTGGTGGTTTCTTAATCTCTCTTTATGGACAAATTATTCTATGGCGTCATCATCGTCGGTCGATTCGATGGTGAAAGGCAATGTTCAGCGATCATAAATTCCATCGTTGATGTGAGGCTTAAATCAAAGCTTCCCGATGAGACGGAATTAGCTACAAAAATTACCCGGCCACAGTACGTCTACTCCACCGAGGGTAGTCGACTGTGGTTTTGTGTAAATTACGATGAACGTACGCGGCTAAGACCAAGTACGAAGAAATCAAATCACCATGATGATATTGCCCTTCACCATGAGGCATGATTGGTCATATTTCCATCTACACCGCCCCTCGAAAGGAGGCGAAGATCATAGAAACAACATTGATCTTGCTCCTACAAGGACGCGAGATTAAAATACTTGATAAGCATCATCCACCATGCATCCATGATATTTTCTACACCAATACCTTGGCTAAACATCGATTAAGATGAAGGTCATCTCCACATCATATTTTTTTTCTTACGTCCAGTGCCGACGAAGCTAGAAGAAATCATGGCCAAGTGCCGACGAGGCCATGTCACTACTTTATCTACATGTTCCAAACCTACGGGAACGGACACACCGTTGCTGGGCACCGACGAGGCGATAGCAACACACATGTCCACGTCTGATGAAATCAGGGCGTTACATGACTGGGCACCGACGAGGCGAAAGTCATCCCTTTCATCGACATATCCTGTTGGTCACACCAACATGGCGATATTGCACGTGACCAGGTATCGGCGAAACAAAGCCACCCGCACGACATATTCATAAATATCACAATGCATATGGATGAGCAATCCAATTATCACGACGACCATCAGCGCAGCTTAATCGGAGGTATTCCGTAGGCTCCACCCTACGGATGTAATTAACCGGATGCTTGCAAAAAGCTCCGGGAATCAATGAACTACGCAATCTCCTGATTCAGATACTCCATGAGCGCGACGCAGAAGGCGGAATAGATATAGTTCATGGGAATATGTGATTTGTATTTGTACAATCCAATGCTATGAATAAAAATGCAGTGTTCCCATATATTGTGTTTATTATTGTCTTCTGTTATTTTATTTGCTTATTTTATTAACAAGATGGCACGCCCGCAAATTTGTACTCTCATGTACATATCTAGGGAAAACCCCTAGAACCCCGGGAATAGTTTCCGCTAAAAAAACACACCATTTTCTAGCGAAACAAAATTGGCAAGCCCATTGAGCGGCGTCCTAAGAAGCACGCCCGCAATTTGTACTCTCATGTACACATCTAGGGAAAACCCCTAGAACCCCGGGAATAGTTTCCGCTAAACACACCATTTTTTTAGCGAAACAAAATTGGCACGCCCAGTAATTATTGTTATATTATATTTCCAGGAACAGAATGGTGATATTATTGTTGTAATCAAGTATGAGATTATCTGACCATCTATTGTTGGTCATGCTATGTTTTTCAAAGGACCGATAGTTGCGTATGTAACAATTCTCACATCCTCTATTGTTGGTCATGCTATGTTTTTCATGCTATGTTTTTCAAAGGACCGATAGTTTCAAAGGACTTTGAACACAAACCTTACATACATAATCTAATTGTTGTCCATACTGTTGCTTTTGTTAGTTATAGAACATGACACAAAATTGCTCCTAATTATAATTTGTTATTGTTAGATATCATTAGTTTTAGGTCTAATTTTTGTGTGTATTCTAACCAGCAAGACTAAGAATTATGTTACCATTCTTTCAGCGACTTGAAAAAAAGTTAGTCAAGGTGCTGATATTACGTAGCACTGGTTCCATTGCTGACTAAATGAAATTAATATTTTCCAAGGGAAACTATGTCTCCCTTGCCAACATCAACGGTTCTTAGGTTCCAAACAGCACCATGTTCTATTTATACACTATAAATGTCATTGTTGTTTCTTTATGGAGGAGATAGTGTTATTGGTTTGAGTTGTGATAATTTGTAGAAAATTAGGCAACCGAAGATTCTCATCTTATTGTGGGGTCTTAGAACAATGGATATTTTTTCTGTTGCACCACTAATATTTTTGATAAGCCATTATCACAGGAACCCTATGTGCTGAATAGTCTCCGCCTCCTCTCCATGGACAAAATTCTCTCTGCAAAAGGACATAGCTTCCATCATTTTTTGGCGACGTGAACTTGTCAAAATCTTTATCGATATATATTAAGTTTCTAGCGCTGAAATCTGTGATTAATGATACTGATCATATAATTTTTAGTATTATTGAATATAATATATATATATATATATATATATATATCATATTTTAGATTTTTTTGTGCTGATATGATATATTTTTAAAGCATATGTTGGATATTTTAGTGTTGAAATTTAGCATTTACAATAAAACTGACCGATAAATAGCCGACCGATAAAATCTATTTATCGCCTAAGACAATTTATTCCTTATCTTAGTTCGACCGATAAGTTAACGATAAGCGATATCCTGAACATTGTTTGTATCCACACATTACTTTTGATTAAGGTTGTAACTTGAAATTTGATCACCCAAGAAGTGTATGGTCCCTGGTTATCTTTAGTAAATTGGCTGACAAACGGCCGTGGTTCTCATGCTATTTGAAAGGGTTCTTGTTTATTTGGACATTTTTTCCTTAGTAAAATTTTGGAGTGCTTTATTTTCTCCATTTTTAATAGAAATTACATGATGTTCTGGATTCCATAGTGGAAAATATACCTAGTGATCAGTTTTGACTTCTGAATATAGTCATTGCTTTGTAGTTCGTGTGCTATATTGCTTGTAAATTGTTAAGCATTATGTTGAATTAGTATAGCATAGTGCTTTTGAAGATCCCACTTCATTAAAAATGATTTAGTTGTCTTAGTAGTGCTGACGTACTTTGTCATTTTTTTTTATTCTAGAGAGTAATTATTTGTGTGAGTTCCCAGGTAACTTGAATCTTTGGTTCAAAATTTCAATACGAGTTGTTCTTCTGGTTTATACCATTTTATGTAATAAATATTGTCTTGAAAAGATCCTCTTCAGAGCAGCCTGGAAAGGATGGTTGATATGATACACAAGGACATCGAAGCGAACACAGGACACACATTATCACTGGGCTCAACGTCCTCTAACCCGGAACCTCCGGTAAACCACCTTTTGGGCTTTAAGGAGATTTTTTCCTCTCTCCTAGCAAAGCACGTGCATGTTTCCTAATAAATTATTATATGTGGCATCATACATGGTACATGTCGCTCACCATCATTCGCTTCCTCTGTCTTTCCACCTACTCCTCCCGCCGGTTCAACAATAAGCAATCGACTAGGAATAAAGCCTTAGTCGGCAAGGATTCTAAATCCGACTCCAATAGTATTTGTGGTGGTTGTTATTATTGGTCGTCCCCAAAAGCATTTTCGTTGGAGCCTGCTACGGAAATCAACCGTCTGTAATCGTTTAGACAACTTTCTTTCCTAACCATCTCTAATAGTTAACTTTTGGAGGCCAAAGTAATTAACGGCCGGTTTCTCGTCTCTTTTTAATCTTGGAGTTTAGGTTATCGTTTCTACAATACATTAGATTGCATATGTAGAACGATCTCATACTCTTTCTCTAACCAACAATGCGCTCTAGTAAGCACAACACGACATGCAACTTAACCGATAGGGATCCGGTACTATAGCAGTATATCATAAATTAAGTGATCACATTTAGCAAACAACAACGAAAGAAAGAGATCGATCATTCTAGCTAACATAGACATTACAGAAAGAGATTGATCAGTCTAGCTACAAACACAAGTGCGAGAGAAAAAACACAGCCTAGAGAGCATGGGGTCATCATCTAGGCGTCGCAATGGAGACACAGACACGTGGGTAAACCAGTGGGACGGTCTTGTACTACAGAAGGTTAGGGTTGACCTTGATACATAAGACCAGGGTGTCCCTGACCCGTTAGCCGCCGTCGTGCAGCTGTGTCGCCACGCCTTCCTCCTAAAGCCTAACGTAGACCCTACCGCCATTCTCGTCGGTGTCTACTTTGTACATGCAAGATTTGAGTACATCGAGTTAAGCAACATGTACGCCCCACGCCAAGCAGCTATGTATCCATCGATTGCGAATGATTGCATCATGTTCCCGGAACCATGGGCTTTAGGGCCGATATACTCCATGCTGGCCGTCTAGGACATGGCTTGCGCATATCAACTAGCTAGCTTCTTGACTGGAGAAGTTTGGTGTTTCTAAATGTGACGATTAAGATGAGAGGGAATGGATTGAGAGTAGCGGCGTAGGAGAAGAAACATTGGGGAGGCTGAGCGAGGCACCAGAGTATGATTGGTTGTGTCGAATAAATGGTACATCCAGCTTCCCATTCTCCATGGTGCACTTTCAAGTATTGATCAAAGGAAAAAGTATTGAGCAAGTTCTTCGCCCAACCGACTTAAAAATCTTGAATTGGTTACTTTTAGCTCAGTTAGTTTGCTAATGTTGGTCCCAACCGGACCGACGAAAGATCCTTAGGTTAGGACGCCATTCATGTAACCATGACTGCAAGGCCAGTCAGCCAGCCTGCTATAGAGAAAACGTCCTAAAAACCATAACAATCTCTTTTGCCTCCGTTCGTCCTTAGATCCCCACGGTGCAGCAACGGAAACATGAGCAACGCGGCGACATGCACCACTGACTTCTTTTACGGCATGGTGGTGTGCCTTGGCCATGTTGCTCTATTCCATCTCGTTCCAACTTCAGTACTATTCGGTTCCTACATGGGCTAGTGATCCTTGGGACTTCGTTCACTTTTTTCTTATTTTGTGTGTGGTTTTCTTACTATCTCGAAGAAAAAAAAACATATTTCAGTTTCCCGTTCAAGTGCATCAGACCATTTGCGAGCTATGCCTCTTTTGATCATAGATGTGACTTGGTCACAATGGTTACTGATGATTTCGGTCTTTTCGTTACTACATCTATTATCCTCTTGTCAGACAATACATGTGATATCAGTATTGCGCATGCATGACCCTGTGAAGTACAAGCCACCTAGAATATTGGTGTAGATGTTTCAGTATGCATGTGTCCGGACAATATTTGTAGAATTTATTCATGAAGGTCTGACTCAAGCGCAGCATGGATTTTATTGATCCATACTAAGCGTTATAGATACACCATGAGTTTTTGGGTGGTGTTAGAGTTATATTACATTTCATGTAATGTCTGTATGTTTTCCCGCTGTATGAGAGGATTCCTATATATTTGCTACATACACTATACATATTGACGGGCTCCCCGAGATTCAAGTTGTTGTTTCTTTAACACATCATCGACGTAAAATTTCTATGAAATTACTAGTGAAGAAAAAATTTCTCTAGAAAAAAGGGCAACAAAGTCCCTAGTTTGAGATTATTATTGACATACAAGACACAAGAGAGTAGCTTATGATGCCAGTCACAAGAAAAATAACTATATTTATTGAAAGGTACAAATAGATTCATAGCTCACACATACAAACACTATAATGGCATATGTGCCATTTATTTTATATCTTATGATGCATATATAGCCAGAAACTGAAGCAAGCCATTCACAAACATAGATCTTCGATGAAGGTCAACCAAAATATGACTTAGTAGTGGTTGTTCTCCCAGAACTGTGCCTGGAGGTAGTCTATCGTATTCTTCTCCACTTGGAACGCCTTGGCAAGAACATCATCTGAGATAGGTGGCTTTGATCCAAACACTGCATTGGCAATGGTGATAGCCCCTGGGTTCTGGCTACTAAGCGCGGCAATTGCAACTGCTGGCTTATGTGGGTTGGGGTTGAATTGGAAGTGGATGAGCCCGACAGGGAAGACAAAAACGTCTCCCTTGTTGAGCTCCTTGGAGAAGAAAGTGTTATTTGGATTTGACGTGACAAAACCAACGTACAATGTACCCTCGAGCACGGTCAAGATCTCGGTGGCACGCGGGTGTGTGTGAGGTGGGTTCTGTCCTAAGGGTGCATAGTCGATGCGCGCTAATGAGATGCCTAGGGTGTTGAGCCCAGCGATCTGCATGACATTGATCAAGGTGACGTTGGATCCAACCTTGTTGGTCATTCTAGGCTTGTCAAGCTCAGCCGCCTTGAAGAAGTCATCCGCGGTGACATCCATCGGGTTCTTGCAAACAAACCCATTGACAAACACTGCATTCATAAGGGATATAAATGGTAAGTATGGACGTCCATAAAATCATCGGAGAGTCATTCAACATATATATTTGGGAATAGCATGACAGACCAATCAGGAAATAAATACCTGCAGAATTCTTATCGACGACACAAAAGTCCTGGAGTGGACTAGGATCAGAGGCTACGGCCTGCTGCCATGAAACCAAGGCGAGAAGAGCAGCGAGCACAAGGAAGGAAGAAGAGGACGCCATGTTTTCTAGTTCTGTTACTCTTGTGTTGCTGCTTCTGTGTTTGTGAATTGTGATGCTTTGAAGTTGCAGGGCTGGACGATTACATATAGGTGCATAAAGCAGTGTGTAAAAGCCACTGATGGAAATGGTCTCTGCCTGCTAGAACGTACTGATTAAGTTATTCTGCATCAACTTTTGAATATGTCTAAAGCACACATTTTTCTCTCGAAAGAAGTAAGGCAGCAGGTGAGGTTCTTTCCAGGTAGCTAACGCCCTACCAAATAACCTGCCGACCAAGTAAATTCTACCAAGATCTACCAAGTTGCCACAATGCATGGAGGGCCGTGGCTCCACCAAAAGTCACCACACACCCATCACCATGCATAGGGGCAAGAAGATTTCATGCATGAGGAAAAAATTAACACATATGCATGAGTACCGTAGAAGCACCAAGAACTAGCTGCTAGTGTCCTAGAAAAGTAGAATTCACAAGCTGGGCTTATTATATCGCCCTTTGCACCTAACCTTGTCAATGTCATCCATCTTATCATATATGACAATTTTCAATGTTTTTACTCGGTCAACATTTTCTTGGTGCATTGTCTAGAGAGAAAGCCTACTGCGTGGAAGGAATCGTACTCATCGCACGAAAGAGGAGACGTGGTACAGTCGCATGAGGCTAAGCAATCACATAAACTATCATTTCATGCGTTGATTATTGTTCAAGATGTATGGTCATCTGGTACCTGCTACCCGGAATTAAGGCAGCTACATACAATTCATCAGAAAGCCCGAGCTGCTCCATGGTGCGGTTCGGAAGAAGCCTACAAAATCTACCCTGGCGAAAGATGATGCCCGTGCAAACAACACATAAGACAGAGTACAAAAGTGCAGGACACACGGAGTACAAGTACATACGAAACAGAGTGCAAAGTAAAAAGAATAGAGAGAATAAATTATATAGAAGAAGGTGTATGAAGTTTACATAGCGAAAGACAAAGTACACAGAGCAGGGATTATAAAGTTTACATAAAGATAGAATATAACGCACATAGACATACATAGTACCAGTACACAGAATACGGGGTACAAAGTATGCAGACATACGGTGTACGAGTAGGTGAAGCCTGAAGTACAAATAAGTTCAAATCCGAAGTACATGTATGAAATTTCGTCAAAACTAATCTACATGCATGAAATCTAGTTTTGAAGATCTCAATGCGAGGAAGACAGCGCATAGGACCTTCACAAAGTATTTCCTTTTTACTGATTTCCGCCATACGTACAAAAAACAAGACATCTAGTTCGATCGGCTCAAGAGAAATTACAGCCCCGTCAGCCGGCCACCACCAAATATAGGTCTAGGCAAAAGTGCTGCACCCTCTATCCCCTCCACCTATTCCAAAAACTATTTCGTTATCAGGCCACACCATCGAGGGGCGCGGCCATGTCAAGCAGCCCAACCGCATGCACCAAACAGGGGTCGGCTGGAACCTCCAATATGTAGGAATTTATGGCTTACAACATTTTGTATAGCTACTACATTGTCCGGAATTAAACTTCAATGTGGAAATATCATGGAAATAACATGGAATAACTGATGCGGAATTGTACTTAAGGAAATATACTTGAGGAAGCCGGTACGGCTATACTGAAACACAGTGTATATTAATACGCTGGAATTATACCCGGGAACAGTATAGAGTGGAATGCCAGGTTGTCCGTAGGATTGGCTCTATGGATTGTTAAAGCCTGCGAGTTTGATTTTGTATTCGAACTCGGCGCATGACTCACACATGCGTGTTTGGGACCTATTTGTTTAACAGTAATAGGCTCGGTTACTGGCTGTTAAGTATAGTGGTTGGTTTAACAAGTCACGAGTCCTATCTGGAAACAGATTGAAATATCTGGAATTTGGAGTCTATATAAAGGTCCCACCCTCTAGCCTCAATATGCATTGTGAGCGGCACCACCGATAAGGCAGAGGAATAGAGGGTAGGCCGAATAGCTCCTAACCCTAATTTTCTACATTGGTATCAGAGCCGAGGTTCATGCGTCGCCGGAACACTGATCCGCTGCGAACACGTCGCCGCCGCGATTACTGATCCGCTCTGCAACTCTGCCTCTACGGCCGGTTCTGCAATTCTGCCGCCATCTTCGCACGTGGATCGGATCGAGGGAGGATGGTATCAGCGCGTCTTCACGGGAGCGTTTTTTCTTTGTCCTGCACGTGGATCGAGCATAAACAAGCGGCAGGCCATCGGTAATTAATATTGTTTGTTCACTCGTCTACGAGGAAAACTTTTGTTTTGCTGCCCTTCTTTGTTTCTTGCTTCTTCACGTCGATCAGACAAGGATGTCCCACGATCTGGTCCAACTGGGATGGCATGTTGCTTACTCCTGTCCACGCACGCGAATCAAGGGCTTTCTTCGCAAGGTGGAAATCAAGGAACGGGGATTAGGAAGAAAAGATCACTTTTTGGGACGTACCGGGTGCCCACCCGCCGGCGGGCATGCATGCAGTGTGTCCTTGGAATTTTCGAGGCTGCACTTGAGGCGAGTAAATTACTAGTCCTAATATCAATCTCTGCTGGTGAATCGGTGTTTGTGCATACACGATCTGGAAAGCCATTCACGTGGACTAATCACGGTTCATGGAGAAAGATCGGTAAGAACTTATTATTTCTGCTGAGATATTGATTATTGATATTAATTTTTACTGGCACAAGTACGGGAAGTATTGTCATCTAGTATATTTTGGTCTCTGGTTCATGACGGAAATACCGGAAACACATGCAAGGAAGCTACCAGGAGTTGGCAATCGTTCTAGCGATTATGTGTGTGGTAGTCCGGCCGGCACTGGAAATTTCGTGTAGCATGGAATCAAGGAATTGGCATACGGAAACTGATCCAAAACTCTAGAAGGAAAGGAGGAAATACTATATATAATATTGCAGATTACTACTAGTACTTCAAATCAGCTTGTTGACTCACTCTGGTCAGATTGTCGTGTGGAGGATTTTTTTTTTCACGGAACGGGCTGTGCTTCATATTTCTCAATAGAATATCTGAACCGGAAAAGCATCATGAAGATGGAACTCACTTTGAGTAAAATGAATTGTACCGTTCGCCAGAATTGACTGGAATTCAGTGGTGTTACAACGACGAGAAGCCATCAATCATGTTAATATTGCAATTGACATCACTTATTTTTGGAGGAAAAAGGAGAACACTCCCTGGAAAAGGAAATTAACAACAGTATGTCCAATGGTATTATTTGCACTGAATATTTCTTTATGAATACTTCTCCGTATATTTTTGGATTTTGCTTGTACGTCATAAATTTTGATGGAATGTAGTAGCATCTTCATTTATGTGGAAACAATTTCAAGTGGAAATATATATATATGTCTACTTAGGCATTATTGCTAAAGTTGACATACTTGTAATTGGGAAATTATGAAATTATACTCCCTTGTGGAGGAAAACTATTATTATTAGGACACTATGTTCACCTACGATTGGAAGGAATTTATTTAACACTTATTTATCGGAATTTATTCATTCTGAGATATTATTTGGAAAAGGAAGAGTGGAATTATTGCTCAGTGGAAATCTTAGTGCATTATTGAAGTTAAACACGATGGTCTCATTTCTTTTGGAAATCCATTGGAAGTTAGTCGACAAATTGTTTATTTGGTGAAGATAACTCCATATGGAGGAATACTGATAATAGGAACACATGCTCGGAATTTTATTATTGATACTATTAATGACTTGATCTTACTTTGTAAACTAAATTATGAGGCTTGTTTATTCTGGAATTGAAAACTTTAAGTGGGAGGACTACCAGTTATGGATTTCTTATGACATGGCTTTTGTGGTATTTTATGTTTTGACACTCCCACTAGAGGTTCAATTTGTTTATCTTATATACGACTTGGTTACATATCAAGGAACGGAATTAGTGCCTTACTAATTATGGAATTCTAAACTTAAGTGGGAGGAATATGGTAATTCATCCGCATATTTTTATGTTATTGTTGGACACTCCACTTGAGGGAAAATGGTTATGTTATTTATTCCATTCATGATTGCATTTGGATGGCTATTAATATGTATTAAAATACAAGTCGGAAAGTCTTTGATTTATTATGAACATCTCATACTGAAGTGGAAAATCAGTTCATCAAAGGATTAAAGGTTTGAGAACTGATTGGTGGGGGAGTACACTTCAGGAATAGTGATTAAAACTTATGTGAAGAGCATGGAATTATTATCTATTGTGTCATCTCATATACTTCATGGTTTAGTGAAGGAAACCATTGCGTTTTGTCACATACTTTATGGTTCAATGGAGGAAGCCATTATGTTATATCATATACTTCATGGTTTAATGAAGGAAAGCATTGCATGATCTCATATACTTCATGTTTTAATGGAGGAATATAAATCTTGGTTCTTCCCCTCATTATGTGGAAAAGCATTGCATACTACTATTTTCAGTAAGTTATTACCGAACAGAGTCACTATTTTTATTTTGTGAACTGGAAGGAAGTATTCTGTTTATGTTTTGGTAGTATGGAATTAGAAAGTTATTTACTACATAGCACACCAAGCTTTATTTTAATGTATATGTTCTAGTGGATCAAATGGAATTTTGTTTTGATCTGGAAAAGGGGAAATTGGTGGAAAGTAGGAAGATGATATTTTTATGATGAATGGTATGTATACTAGTAGTCACATTGAACTCTCATTTCAATAAAGCTAAAGGAAAACATAAGTTAAACTCCCAACACTAATATGCATAGGAAAAGTGGGAGGAATTAATGTAGCCATCATATATTGGCTATTGCTATTTGTAATTTGTCGAATTCACTCTATTTTTGGAGGAATAAGTAGACTTGTATAAAATATTCTAAATTGTTACTAATGTAACTATGGGTGGAAGTATTGCGGGAATGATTACACTCACCGAGGAACATCAGTTTTTATTTTGTTTTTGGGAGTTTATTGTTTTGCCAAACAACCGCATGCCTGTAGATTCTAAATGGATTTATTTACAAGGAATTTAGTAAAACATGCTTAGTGGAAACCACAAATTCTAAGCGTGTTGTTAAATTCTTTACACAAAGGAAATATGTATACTTTGTGGAAACTCTTTCTCCTATTGGAGATTTTGGAAACTCTGGAATTTAGAGGAGGTGGGAATAAAGACAAGGTTTGCTAACTGAATAGATACTCCACATTGCTAGAAAAAGCTTCACATCAATGGTATAGCAGGTCATATGGTTTTATTTATGATGGAAGACATGGTATATTAGATCATATGGTTTATTTATGATGGAAGAAGATTATATAAAAAAGGTTAGTGTGAATGATTTTGTGTAATTACTATATGTGCTGACTATGGTCTTATATATTGTTTTTAAAATATCACATTGATGGAAGTGAAAGCTTGGTTTGGTCCTAACTTTCATATGAAAGGAATGTTGAAGCTTCCAATGTTTTGGAAGCGGAAATACATAGAGAATGTTTTGATATATTTTTCTATGGAAACATGCAAACATGTCAAGTACCTTTGATAAAGGGAATGATACTCCTTGAGGAATTATGTTTCAACTCGTGGAGGATACTCTGTGAGGAATTGTGTTTGAACTCTCGAGGAAAAGGAAGAATAATGGTCATCCCACAATCATTGGGGACATTATTCGTGCGACCTGATCTTAGCTATGTCGTTGTAATTGTTGCTATTTTGATTAGCACGGAAAGCGATTTGCTGGAATTGTTGGCAAATGGAATACCTATCTTGGAAATATTGTTGGAATCACATAAAATACTTATTATGCAAATGACATGGAAACATGGATTTATTCAATATATTTTATGGTCGTTGTCTTCTGCTACGAGGATACAAACTTATGGTGACTCTTTTAGCAAGAGGAATCACATAGAAGGTAATATGTTTATTTTATTTATTACTAATATTTATTTTACCATGTATTTATGTTGTAGGAAGCAAACACGAGTTAAATACTATTTGTGTATAAAATATAATTACTTTGATGCATCCGAAGCATTGAAGGAGGCATATGGCTAAGGAAATTTCTTAGTAAATCTAAGGTCGTGGAAAGATCGCATCATAACATGTTCCTTTGTGATAATATGACTCCAAAAGTCACAAAGTTTATATGCAACATGATTGCATTGAAGGAAGGAATTATCACCTAACCATGCTAATTGTGTGGGAATTCATTTTGTTGAAATTAAATGTTTTCAGCCAAGTGGGAGATATAGGAATTTATGGCTTACAACATTTTGTATAGCTACTACATTGTCCGGAATTAAACTTCAATGTGGAAATATCATGTAAATAACATGGAATAACTGATGCGGAATTGTACTTAAGGAAATATACTTGAGGAACCCGGTACGGCTATACAGGAACACAGTGTATATTAATACGCTGGAATTATACCCGGGAACAGTATAGAGTGGAATGCCAGGTTGTCCGTAGGATTGGCTCTATGGATTGTTAAAGCCTGCGAGTTTGGTTTTGTATTCGAACTCGGCGTATGACTCACACATGCGTGTTTGGGACCTATTTGTTTAACAGTAATAGGCTCGGTTACTGGCTGTTAAGTATAGTGGTTGGTTTAACAAGTCACGAGTCCTATCTGGAAACAGATTGAAATATCTGGAATTTGGAGTCTATGTAAAGGTCCCACCCTCTAGGCTCAATATGCATTGTGAGCGGCACCACCGATAAGGCAGAGGAATAGAGGGTAGGCCGAATAGCTCCTAACCCTAATTTTCTACACAATATAGAGGCTGAAAACAGCTCGACGTCGTGATGCGAACACTAAAATAGGAGGCACGCGCACGAACATCTCGGAGGTGAGTAGGTGACTCATATCTACTGAATCCACCGCGCGAGGTTGTAAATCAGCTCCAGCCATGGCTCAACAAGATGTGTCACCGTCGCCGGCAGTGGGAAACGAGAATCAGGAAGATCCACCGTCACCGTGAATCAGAGATCGATATTTTTTTTTGGACCGCCTCCATCATCGAGACCACGAGAAGAACTATGGACGCTCCCCGAGGTTGGTTGTGTGCCAAGAACGTGAGCCTCCTGCAACACAAGGGAGCAAGCCCGCCGGCATCGACTACTGATGGTGGCTAGGTGCGTGGGAAGGGGAGAACATGGGGCGACAGCTAGGGTTTCGTTTCGTCATACCATCCCGGGGAGCAGCTGGGCTTTCCAACGAATTGTATGTAGCTGCTTTAGTTACGTGTAGCAGGTAGCGGATGACCATAGGTCGTGAACAAGTCAACAAGAAATGATTGTTTATGTGGTTGCTTAGCCCCATGCGACTGTACCATGCCTCTTCTTCCCTACTTTAAGTAGTACGGTTTTTTCCATGTAGTAGGTTTGATCTAAACAATGTTTGAAGAAAATGTTGGCCGAGCCAAAGGGTGGAAACTATCATATCTAATAAGATGGATGACATTTATAAGATTAGGTGCAAAAAAGATAGTAAGCTCAGCTTGTGAATTCTACTCGAGCATGTGCGTTCATTTTTTTTTTCTCATACATAAAATCTTCTTGTCCCTGATGGAAAGCATGGTGAATTTCGTGGAACCCCCGTCCATGCACTGTGGCGACTTGGTTACTACTGCACGATAATCAGATTACTTAGTAGCCTTATCTACGTACCTGGAAAGAATCGTACCCACTGCCATACTTCTTTGAAGAAAAGAAAGTGTGCCTTAGACACATTCAAAAGAAAACTTGGAAATTGATGACAAATAAATAAATTGATCAGTGCGTCCTAGCAGGCAGAGACCATTTCCATCCGTTTCTCGCTTTCACTTGACTCCTTCCTGCTCATATGGCCACACTGCCTTTTGCACCTATATATAAGCACCCAGCCCCTGCATCTTGAAAGCATCAGCCGCTCGATCACAAGAGAAACAGCTGATACCAAATGGCGTCATCTTCTTCCTTCCTCGTGCTCGCTGCTCTTCTCGCGTTGGTCTCATGGCAGCAGGCTGAAGCCTCCGATCCTAGTCCACTCCAGGACCTTTGTGTCGTCGATAAGAATTCCCCAGGTATTATTTACTTCATGACTGGTCCGACATGTTATTACCAAATACATATGTCGTGAATGACTCCCCGATCCAGACATTATATGCACGCCTAAACAGGGCCGGTCCTGAGGGGGGGCGGGAGGGGCGGCCGCCCCGGGCCCAAAAATTTTGGGGGCCCCTCCCAAGTATACAATAGGCTAATTAAGCTTACGTAAGAAAAAGGCAAGTTGCCAAACCAATTGGGTATACGTACATGAAATAAAGACAAATAGCCTTAAAAGGATAGCGTAGCTAATATTAAATGGGCCTTGTTCCCACTCCAGGCCATGTTCAGATTGCAGAGGGGGATCAGCGCACGCAGACAGCTATTAGGAGATTTCTTCCTCTAAAAAAAAAGCTATTAGGAGATTTATGTACATTGCGAGTTGTTTGCGTCTTCCCCTGAAAAAAGACTGTTAGCCTCTATTCGTCCAATACTCCGATCTCGAAATCACATCTGATCGCCGAAGCCATGCATCACCCCCCCCACCTGCATGTTGGGTACTCAACAAAGGCATGCATCGCCCGCCGCAACACAACTGGACTAGTCGGCTGATTATGTCCGTGATTTGTTCCAGAGTGCTGCCCTGACCACATGTCATCTATTTGATTACTTTTAATCTTCCCTAATTCTCTAGTTGAGATGGTTTATTCCCTAATTTTAATTAATTATTTGTTTCTTTGGCGCTATTACGGAGCCTCCATACGGTAGTGTGAAAAGGAAAATAAGATAAAATGAAAGAAAATTGATGAATTCGCACGGATGATCTATTCACAAATTTGTACACTTCGAGAAGTACAGATGAATTGGCACTAGATGTAGAATGAAGACATCAGATGATACCAATGTGAGTGATCATGACCACAAAATTCGACTCATCTCGTATAGAACCTGCAATGGTTCATGAGGAACCAGATCATCTGGATATTGATTACCCAGGAAATTGGACAAATCTTTACCTAATAATAAAGAGAGGAAGGTTTCTTCCGGTCCAACCTTAATTTTACCGTTTTACCCTCCCACAAATTCACATATTACCACAAAATACCATCATACCGGTTCGTTTTATTTCCTTTCTACCAGAGGACAGTCTCGACCTCCCAAGCAGATGACGACCTTAGATGGCCCTCACCGTCGGACAAAAATCCACGTCGCACCGTTGAATCCGCGCTGCAGTCACGATAGCCTGGCTCATTGTTTTCTCTCATTCATCGGTGGAGCAGTTTAAGGCAAAACTTGGCGCGGAAGGCGCTGTTGCCGGCCGGACACACGACGCAGAGGAGCGGGGTGATGCGTGCACGACTGGCGGGCGAGGCTGTCGACGAGCTTGGCGGACGTGATCAACAGGGTCGGCGATGGTACGGCGGGCGGCAGTTTGGGAGATGCAGGAGGAAGCCCTCCCACCAAATCGCATATTGCATCAAATTACCACGATGCGGGTTGTCCACTTCCGTCCTCCGGTGCTCGTACGACTCCTCATGAGCGCGCCGCTACGTCCTCTCTGTCCATGGCGCCGTCGGCAGCCCATTCGTCCTCTGCCAAGCACGCGGCCAAGTATGCCCCACACGCCCCGTCACCGCTGCGCTATACTCCAAGAATCGAGCGCGATGCAAGGATGTGGACTGAGTGGCGGAGGGCAAGCGCCCAGTTTGGTCGCCGGCGCTCCGGATGGAGGCCCCACTCCCTGCAGAAGAGCAGGTGCTGCGCATGGGGAGGCTGGCGACGGGATAGGTAGCGGGGATGGACAGGCCTTACCAAGGCGTGCTGCTGGGACCGGACGGCCGCTGCCGGAAGGCGCCCGAGTGCCTCCAGGTTACCGCGCCGCCGGCCTGTGCTCGTGGTCTTTCCCCCGCTCCTGGTAAGGAGCCGACCGCTGGTTACACGAGGACGCCATGGTTTTCTATTTGCTGGTCGGGCCAGACGGACGGCATAGCCTTGTCTGCAGGTCAGGCGAGACGAGGAACGGTGGAGCGCACAGATCTGATACACGAGTAGCTAGACGGTGTAGATGCAGGAGGTAGGGTGAAGATAACATGAGTCCGGCATGGAGTTCGTCTTCGTTCCGATGTACTCTGCACTCTACAGTGAACAAGGAAATATCAAATTGATGCGTGTGGCCGAGGAGCTCCGAAGGCAAAGGATGAACATCGTTGTTTCAGTAGTCAGTACACTCGCTCCTCCTTTGATTTTTGAGACAACCTCCACATTATTCCCATGTGCCTCTAGGCCTTTTATGCTTGGAAATTTTGTCTCACCTCCTGATCGAGCGCTCTGGTTAATGTGCTTCTCTTCTGTCACGGACAACCGGAATGCTCATCTGCTCTTGTTCCCATTAGCAGTAGGTTTTATTTTATGCACAAGATGATCAATAAATAAGTACGACACGCGAGGAAGAGAAAATTTGTCATGTTTAACGTTCAGTTGCTGGAATTGTGTGAGTTTGACAGGAGAGATGGTATTATCTGTTCGTATTTGTGATTTTTCTCTTACCTCTATCTGAAGATAAAAATAGCTATTATGACTTGCTGGCTTCCAATCAGAAATCACCCAAAACTCTTGTGTATATCTGGAATAACTGGGAGTCGATGATTATCAAAGTACTATCTTATCTTTGCCACACTGATGGTCCAGAATTAAATGACATGCAGCTATGTAATGTTTGCACCGAATACTTCCGGCTGAGAAAAGATGGTAACAATGACCAGTGTGTGGTGCTTCTCAAAAGTCACTTAGAGTTTACATTTCATAAATAAAAATAATCGAAGCGGTTCAAATTATAATCAAGGCACTTTGCAAAAAATTAGACCATTTGCATATTACACTATCCATTGCTATATCTGAGATATGTAAAAAATCTATTTGAAATGATTCAAAAGGAGAATTGGACTATGGTGGAGATTCTTCCGAGGTAAAAAGATGGAAGCACACAATGGCAACTAAGTAGAGTAGAAGACACATAGTGTGAAAGAAGAAAACAAGAGGGGTTTGAGGTTCTCATATGAGAGTGTCAATTGAGTTAATTAAATGGTTTCTCCGTCTCTCCAAGCGTTGGTGATCATGGAATCCCACCGTCAGAGCCCTCTCAACCGTGAGTCGCCATAGGAATGTCGTTCAGGCATCGTCGATTAGTTTCTAGGAAACGAGAGGAGAAGTTTTAGACGTCAGTTTTCTAATCTACTTCTTAACAACGTCGTGCTTGATAGGTCGAAGAAAATATTCAAGTTAATATAACAAGTTTGTTTTCTGATATTATTAAGTATGCGTTAGCAATATCGGAAAGAGGAGTCGAATACACCAGGGTGTTTCAAGAGCCAATATATAAACAAACCCGCTGCAATGAGCAAACGGTACATAAACGAGCAATGCTATTATCGTCACGGCTATTCTCAATGTTGTTTATCATGTCCCGTTGCAACGCACGGGCACTTTTACTAGTCTTAATAAAAAAAGCAAGGGACACATTAGTAGAGAAGGGTCCTATGAGAGAAGATATATTAGTTTCCTTTAAATTTCATGTAAATTTCGCTTCTATTTCGTTACTACGGGGCCCAAAATTCTAGTCTCGCCCCGGGCCTCCAAAGTCCCAGGACCGGCCCTGCGCCTAAATAACATTGTAAATCCATACTTACAATTTACATCTCTTATGCATGCAGTGTTTGTCAACGGGTTTGTTTGCAAGAACCCGATGGATGTCACCGCGGATGACTTCTTCAAGGCGGCCGACCTGGACAAGCCTAGGATGACCAACAAGGTTGGATCCAATGTCACCTTGATCAACGTCATGCAGATCGCTGGCCTCAACACCCTAGGCATCTCCCTAGCGCGCATCGACTATGCACCCTTGGGCCAGAACCCACCACACACGCACCCTCGTGCCACCGAGATTTTGACGGTGCTCGAGGGTACACTGTACGTTGGCTTTGTCACCTCGAATCCAAACAACACGTTCTTATCAAAGGTGATCAACAAAGGCGATGTGTTTGTCTTTCCTGTGGGGCTCATCCACTTCCAATTCAACCCCAACCCGCATAAGCCAGCTGTTGCAATTGCTGCACTTAGTAGTCAGAACCCAGGGGCTATCACCATTGCCAATGCGGTGTTTGGATCAAAACCACCTATCTCAGATGATGTTCTTGCCAAGGCTTTTCAGGTGGAGAAGAATACGATAGACTACCTTCAGGCTCAGTTCTGGGAGAACAACCACTACTAAGTCAACATTTGGTTGATTTTCATGGAAGAACTTTGTGTGTGAGCAGCTTGCTTTAGTTTCTGGCTATATATGCATCATAAGCTATAGAATAAATGCCACATATGTTATTCCGGTGTTTTCATCTGTGAGGTGTGAATGTATTTGTACCATTTGAATAATTATGACACCTTTTTTTTTTGTCATACTCACATCATATCACTACTAGAGATTTGCTTATAGCAGCATATCCTACCACAGGCGAACAAGAAAACCGATGCGTCTGGGCTAATTAGAGCAGGCGAACATGTAAACGGTGCGCCTGGGGTAAGCCTGTTACCCCAGGCAAACCAAACTCAGCAGCGCCTGGGGTAAAGTGTGGCAGGGCCACCACCGCCGCCCCCTGGCACTCTTCCTTTACCCCAGGCGAATAGCATACCGGTTCGCCTGCGGTATAACAAATACCCCAGGCGAACTTGGGCAGAAGCGCCTGGGGTAAAAAGTGGACTGGGGTAGCTCCCATTAGCGCAGGCGCACGACATCTCTGTTCGCCTGGGATAAAGAAACGCCTGGGGTAGCACCCCTTAGCGGAGGCGCATCCCATGCCAGATTCGCCTGGGGTAATCTTTGTCCTCAATAAGTGCGGCCAGCCACCCACCACCACCCCTATCCACCCCACTCACTCACTCACTAGTCCAAACTCGACCCATTAGTGCTCCTAGCTCAATCCAATCATGTTTGTTATATTTTAGCTAGTATGCTACCCCACTTTCCCTCTTCCAAATCTCTCCACTAGATCTACTAACCAGACACTAGATCTCACCATAAATGCACCACTAGCTACTTCTAGATCTATCACTCTCTTATCGGTCGTCTCTCCGGTGATCTTTGACGTCGTCATCGCGTCTATATATTTTGCATTGTGTGTCATCTTAATAGGTGCATGGGATTGGTCGGTGGATGAGAATTCGTTCTCTTTTTCATTTTATTGTGTTGCCATGAGGATGAGTTGCCAATGTTTTGCCGAAATGTTGATTCATTTCCTTTTCGGCAAATTTCTGGCGCTCCGCGTTACACCTTTTGTAGGAAGATCATGCCGAAATTTTTCGTGAAAACCGGATCTAATTAATGAAACCTCTCTCTCTTGCATTTTGTAGCAATGGTCATTGCGATGAGGACAAGCGTGGTGCATAGGTACGTGCGACGCGCGACGGCCGAGATGCATCGAAACAACCGCACCGAGATAGAGTGTCCGTATCGCAAATGCAAGCTGGGGTCTTTGTTCAAACCAGATTCTGGTAATGTGGAGAAGTACCTGCTCAGGTGTCGGGGGGTTACCCCTGAGTAGGGTAAAGGCAAGTGCTAGGGGCAAGGTCAGAAGAGATGTTCGACAGAGTAGCTGGCTACCCGGTACTGGCTACTCGGTCGACTGCTATTTGGTCGTACACGTTGATGGCCAGAAGAAAGAATCAAGGAAGTTATTGCCCTCCGAGTAGAAGAAGTGGTCCGAGTAGGAGTGGCGGTTTTCTACTCGGGCCAGAAGTCAAAGGAGCCGTTCTGACACAGGATCCCGCGTATCCTGGGTCCGTACTGAGGCACTGTTCATCTGCAGAGCGCGTGCCTGTCCGCGTCAGGGTGTCAGCAGACCGTCGCAGGATAGGGGGGCCTACTCTGTGATGGTGGCAGTCATAACAGATCAGCTTCTTGGTTTTGCACAACGACTTTCCACACAAGACAAACTAGGAAGCCAAAGCTTTCAGCGGGAAGCTGGAAGAGGACAGTGTGCACACAATGTCGACATCTGTTTGTACTTTTCCTGGTTGGCTGTATCCGGCTGGGCACCAGTATATAAGGTGCCCTGCCCCCTCCTGCGCGAGGGATGCGAGATCTCAGTTTAGATCCCAGAACTGGTTCACATTCTTGACCTAGAACCTCACATAGAGAAGGGTGGCTACTCGGCTGAAGGCCAAACTTGTATTGTGGCTACTCGGTCAGACACAAATACATAGAGAGAAAGGCAGGAGTAGGGGTTTTACCTCCACACGAGGGCCCTGAACCTGGGTAAATCTTGTTGTTTGTAGTGTTAGCTTCATCCCTCACGCGGCTACTCGATGCGTGATCCCTCCCTGAGCACCTCCAGCGTCCATCGTTCCCACAACTTTAGCCATCCTATGGAATCTGCCGTGACACCACCACGACAGTTGGCGCCCACCGTGGGGCAACCAGCAGCGCTGGCTGGAGTTCATGTTCGGACGGGATGTACTTCTGCTACTGGAGAGCGCGTGGTCTGTGGCCTTGTCCACAGATTCGGCTCCTTCGACTTCGTCGTCGACAACACCGGCGATTTCGGCGGCAAGGCCATGCCGGAAGGCGGCACGGTGCTCTCCTTCGGCTCGCACCTTGTCTACGTCGCCACCGTCATCGTCCGCGAGTTCCCGGAGGAGGTGCTGGTCGCTGAGGATCCTCCTGCTGTGATCGCTGCCCGCGGAAGGCCGGTTGGTCGTTCTACGGACAGCGTGGAGGTGATGGTGGCCGGCCTGGCTGCCGATGCCGGAAAGGGCGCAGCTGCTGCCGCGGCCGCCGTCATCGAAGATCTCGCTGGCACAAGTGCTGGCGGGAAGACCCACAAGCCCTACGAGAAGGACTGCAACCTCCCCCTTTCCACTACTCCGACAATACCTGCGTCCGCTGCACGGACGGGCATGCCGCCTCCCACCAATCTCGAGCTCTTGACCATGAAGGCACAGCTCGACCGGCAGCGCCAGGAGTTGCTCACCGAGCAGGCGGAGTTGGAGAAGGTGAGGCTTGAGCTTAGTCTAGATCAGAACGAGTACAACAAGGCTCACGGGTTTACACCAGTGGCTAGGAAGGCTAGCAAAGTAGGTGCTACGCGTTGCAACTTAGGCGCCGAGATGGCAACAGTCGTAGAGGCTCCTAGTCAGTCCGCCACCGCAAACACCTCCACCAGGCCTAGATACAGCACCCCCGCCAAAACACTTAGAGCCGCTGAGGCTGTAGCTGCTGAGTTGCCACATCTCGATGGCGACGCGCGCGCTAGGCAACAGGAGAGGCTTAATGAGCTAGTGCTAGAGGCTGCTAGGCAGAACGAGGAGTTCCGGAAAGCCAATCCGGGTGCTGGAGCTTCTTAGGTGGTGCACTCGCACGCGGTTAGATCTACGGATCAGGCCTCTTCTCCGCATCCCAGCCGCGAGAAAAGCCGGAGTGGGTACTCTGGCAAAAACAGGCAGATGCAGGTGTACGACCCGGCCGCCGCCGCAAAACAGCTCGCTGTGCCGCGACAGTCCGGTCAAAAACACAACGCTGCAGGAGCAGCCTATCAAGCCCATAAAGCTCATAGCCAGACACGAGATGGAGGTCTCTCCGGCCCTTCTCGGCATCAGGGTGCTCAGCCTATATACTCGGCAGAGGGCACAGCAGGCAGCTGCTGCTCAGCCGCGTGCGGCTGCCCGAGTAGCCAACCCGGTGGAGCAGTCTGCGGCCATGGAGGTGGACAGATACGATGATGGCTACTCGGCTATGGGGCTAGCCGGCTATGATATCATGGATCGCGTGGGTGAGCGTGTGCTGGAACCCACGGATGCCAGGTACAAGCTGGACCGGATCAACTTGTCCGCAAGACTAGAGAACACAGGGCCGCCTGGCCCAGAGTGCTTTGCCCCACGCATCATGAACGAGCCGTCCGTGAAGAACTTCCAGCTTGCTAGAGGAACCAAGAGTTACAATGGCAGCACCAAGCCGGAAGATTGGCTCAATGACTATGTCACCGCGGTGCATATCGCGAACGGCAACCGGAGATGGGCTGTGCGGTACGTTCCGCACATGCTTGAAGGCCCAGCTCGCACTTGGCTCAACAACCTGCCCAAGAACAACATCAATTGCTGGCTGGACTTCTCGGAGGCCTTCATCAGCAACTTCACCAGCACGTACAAGAGGCCGAATAGGCCGCAGCAGTTGTCCGCTTGCAAGCAGCGAGAAGACGAGACTGACCGCGAGTATCTTACTCGGTGGAGCACATTGAGGACCACCTGCGAAGGTGTGAACGAGGCGCAGGCTATTACTTGGTTCGCGCAAGGTTGCATGCTTGGCAGCATGCTGTGGCAGAGGCTGCAGAGGGAGATGCCAAACACTCTTGCGGAGACCATCAAGATTGCGGATCAGTATGCACTCGGTGACCCAACTCAGCCCTTGATGGACTCCGCGGAGCCGAGAAGAAAACTTCAACAGCAACAAGCGCAACGAGTTCCGCAACAAGCGCAGGGGTGACCGAATTGATACTCGGTACGATCCTGAGGAGGTGAATGCTGTGGCTACAGGAGCTGGGAGTAGCCAAAGGCAAAAACCTGTTGGATCCCAGTACGGGCAGAACCAAAATCAAGGCCAGGGCAACAAGAAGCCGTATCGTGCTCCTCGGCAAGGTAGCGGCAACCCGGATCCGGCCCCGAAATTTGTCTTCCAGGACATGAGGGATGGCCCGTGCAGCTTCCATACTCAGCACCCCTCAAGACCTGCCAACCACACTACTCGGCAATGCGACTGGTGGGATTTGATCAAAAATGAGGGCCTGCCTCCGCCTCCTCCTCTGCCAGCTGCGAACGCCAACGTGCAGCCTGCTCGCGTACCCGCAGCTCGGCCTCTAGCATTTCCGAGAAGAGAGAACGTCAACCAGGTGGCTTTAGGACCCAACCGCTACTTCAACAACAAGGGCTACCGCAACAACAATAACAACAACCGCAACCGCAACAACAACAGAGGCAACAACAACTACCAGGGCAACAACAATGGTAACAATGATGATGGAGGCCGCAACCAGTACCAAGAGCATCATGAGAGCTATATGATCTTCACTTCTGAGCCCGTCGACAAGCAATCTCAGCACAGGCGTGCCATGGAGGTCAATGAAGTGATCCCTGCTGTCCCTCACTACATGCACTGGTGCAATCAAGAGATCACGTGGTCCAGAGCAGATCATCCTAAGGTGATGCCCAACCCGGGTAGCTACGCCTTGGTGCTGGACCCCACTTTCTTGGGTCCCGAGAAGAACGTGAGGTTCAGCAAGGTACTGATCGACAACGGCAGCAGCATAAACATCGTGTACAAGGACACGCTTGAGAAACTCGGTATTGCCGAGAACATGCTGCTACCCAGCAAGACCACATTCCACGGCATCGTGCCGGGAATTTCTTGTTCTCCAATGGGCCGAGTGTGGATAGATGTTCTATTCGGCACCAGGGAGAACTGCCGCACAGAGAGGCTGCAGTTCGAGATGGTTGATCATCAAAGCCCCTATCACGCCCTACTCGGCAGGCCGGCTCTGAGCAAGTTCATGGCCTCTACTCATGCTGCATACTTGAAGATGAAGATCCCTGGTCCCAATGGTGTGATTACTATCTCTGGTGATTACAAGAAATCTATGGAGTGTGCCTCTGCTGGTTCTCAGTTGGCAGAGTCTATGGTGATTGCTGCTGAGAAGAAAAAGATGTACGAGGTGGTGGCAATGGCGCAAGCGGCACAAGGTTGTGCGCCCGGGATGCCGAGTTCCCAGCACGGGACTGCGTTCCAGGCATACCAGGAGACAAAGAAGGTCCAGGTTGACCCTGAGTTCCCCGACCGTGTTGCCATCATTGGCTCAGGGTTGGAGGAGAAATAGGAAAGCGCACTCATCCACTTCCTCCATGAGAATCGGGACGTGTTCGCCTGGTCCAATGAAGATTTACCAGGTGTCCCGAGGGAGTTGGTTGAGCACTCGCTACATGTGCGTCCTGACGCCAAACCCGTGAAGCAGGCTATGCGCCGCTTCGGAGATGAGAGAAGGAAGGCCATTGGTGATCAGATCACCAAGCTGCTGATAAGCAATTTCATCATGGAGGTGCTGCATCCGGATTGGCTAGCCAACCCGGTCATGGTCGAGAAGAAGAAGGAGGACCCCAAGGCCGCTACCGCATGGCGCATGTGCGTCGACTACACCGACTTGAACAAAGCCTGCCCCAAGGATCCTTTTCCGCTACCTCGCATCGATCATGTGATCGATTCCACTGCTGGTTGTGAGCTTTTGTCTTTTATAGATGCCTACTCTAATTTTCATCAGATAGCTCTCAACCCTGCTGATCAAATAAAGACTGCTTTCATTACCCCGTACGGGTCTTATTGCTATCGTGTCATGTGCTTCGGGTTGCGGAATGCGGGTGCCACTTATCAGAGATGCATGCAGAAATGCTTGCATGATCAACTCGGTAAAAATGTGCAGCTGTACGTAGATGACATTGTCATCAAAACGAATAAAACACATACTCTGCTCAGTGACCTTGAGGAAACCTTTGCCAATTTGCGCAAATATAAGATGAAGCTGAACCCGAGTAAATGCACCTTTGGTGTCCCGGCTGGCAAGCTACTCGGCTTCTTGGTATCCAGTCGGGGCATTGAGGCCAATCCCTCAAAGATAAAAGCTATTGAGAGCATGTCTTTGCCGAGATCCCTGAAGGATGTGCAAAAATTCACTGGTTGCCTGGCATCTCTGAGTCGTTTCTTGGGCAGAATGGGCGAGAAGGCCTTGCCTTTGTACCAATTGATGAAGAAAAGTGACAAGTTCGTCTGGACACCACAAGCTGATGTGGCATTCAATGAGCTGAAGGCAATGTTGGGTAGCGCTCCCATCTTGGCTAGTCCGCTACCCAAAGAGCCAATGCTGCTGTACATTGCTGCTACAAACCAAGTAGTCAGCGTGGTGATTGTGGTGGAACGAGAAGAGGAAGGCAAAAGTGTGCAGCGGCCGGTATATTATCTCAGTGAGGTGCTATCCAGCTCCAAGCAGAACTACCCGCACTACCAGAAGATGACTTACGGCGTGTACCTGGGCGCCAAGATACTGAAGCACTACTTCCAGGAGCATCCTATCACTGTGGTGAGCTCTGCTCCCATCTCGGATATCATGGGCAACAAGGAAGCGAGTGGAAGAGTAGCCAAGTGGGCAATCGAGCTGGCCGCGTATGCTCCCGCGTATGCGAGAAGAGAAGCCATCAAGTCTCAGATTCTGGCCGAATTTCTTGTGGATTGGGCTGAGGTGCAGTATGAGCCTCCTGCTCCAGTTTCCAATTACTGGAAGATGCACTTTGATGGATCCAAGGTGAAGGAAGGGCTTGGCGTTGGCGTAGTGCTTACGTCACCCAAGCGAGATCAACTCAAGTACGTGTTGCAGATCCATTTCAAGGCATCCAACAACGTAGCAGAGTACGAAGCTGTGGTACATGGCTTGAAGGTAGCAAAGGAAGTTGGCGTGCATCGAATCATATGCTATGGCGACTCAGATCTAGTGGTGCAGCAAGTTTCTCGCACTTGGGATGCTCTGGATGCCAACATGGCATCATACCGCTTCCTGGTGCAAACTATGACTGGATTCTTCGAAGGATGCGAGTTCCAACACATCCACTGAGCAGAAAATGAAGCAGCGGATGAGCTGTCCAAGTTGGGGTCTTCTCGGCAATACATCCCGGCTGGGATCGCCTTGGAGCATTTGAGAAAGCCATCCATCAAGCCATCCCCCAACTCGGAGTCCATTTTCTTTCCTTCTCTTCCTAATGAGGAAGCAGTTCATATGGAGATCGACTGGGAGAATGCAACAGAGAACCCGGGGACTGCAGTCTCCATCCCGGAGACTGGCGCCTGCAACCCGGGGACCGCCCCTCCCTACTCGGGGACTGTCCTTCCTTACTCGGGGACTGCCCCTCTCAACTCGGGGACTGTCGCATTCATTGAAGAGGTCCTTGCAAACCGTTCGGGGCTGCAGAGAGTCAATCCCAACTCAGAAAAAAGCACAGTGGTGGCTGTTCCGATGGAAGTGGACGAACCAGTGTTTCCCACGCGGGAGACACCGAGTTGGGCTATGCCCATATTATCCTTTCTAAAGGACGGCACCCTGCCAGATGATGAGGTGACCGCAAGGCAGATTCAGAGAAGATCCAAGGGCTACACAATATTCAGAGAAGTGCTCCACAAGAGAAGTGCCACTGGCGTACTGCAACGTTGTGTGGAACCGGAAGAAGGAGAAGAAATTCTGGTAGAAATGCATCAAGGAGAATGCGGGCATCACGCCTCTTCTCGCGCTCTGGTCAAGAAGGCTTTTCGGCATGGGTTCTTTTGGCTCACTTCATTGAAGCAAGCTGAGGATATAGTGAGGAAGTGCAATGGCTGCCAGAGATTCGCAAGTAAGATCCACATGCCTGCTTCCGAGTTGAAAACCATTCCCATTACTTGGCCATTCGCTGTTTGGTGCTTGGATATGGTTGGTCCCTTCAAGCCGGCTAGAGGCAACATGACTCACATCTTGGTCATGGTGGACAAATTCACCAAGTGGATCGAAGTGAAGCCTATTCGGAAATGTGACGGAGCCACAGCCGTGAGTTTCTTGAAGGATGTGATCCTGAGATACGACTACCCGCACAGCATCATCACGGATAATGGCACAAATTTTGCGGAGGGTGCCATGGTGCAATTCTGCAGAGATAAGCACATCCGGTTAGATGTCGCATCCGTTGCGCATCCCGCCTCCAATGGGCAAGTTGAAAGAGCAAACGGCATGGTACTGGCAGGCATAAAGCCAAGGCTGATTGAGCCGTTGTTGAAAACACCTGGGTGTTGGCTAAACGAGTTGCCAGCGGTGTTGTGGAGTCTAAGGACTACCCCTAACCGGTCAACCGGCTACACGCCATTCTTCTTGGTATACGGGGCTGAGGTCGTGTTGCCAATAGACCTAGAGCATGACTCCCCCCGAGTAACCCTCTACACTGAGGCGGAGGCGAGAGAAGCTCGAGAAGATGACGTTGACCTGCTAGAAGAAGCAAGAGAGCTTACTCTGTCACGTTCAGCTGTTTACCAGCAAAACTTGAGGCGGTATCATAGCCGAGAAGTGAGCCCAAGGGTATTCCGAGAAGGAGACATGGTCCTTAGGCTCGTGCAACGCACAGCCGGGATGCACAAACTATCCCCTCCGTGGGAAGGACCTTTCATTGTGAGCAAGGCTCTGCACAATGATGCCTATTACCTTGTAGATGTGCAGCCATCACAGAAGAACAGGGCAGATAAAGCTGGAGAGGAGTCTAAGCGCCCCTGGAATGTAGCTCTACTCCGTCGCTTTCATTCATGAGCAAAAGTGTGTATGTACTCTCTTATCCAAGTTAAACTCCTACTCTGCAATCTGAAATTGAACTCGGGGACTGCCCTCGTCCAAAATTGTCCTAAGTGTTTCTATTCCGTTAAACCCTTGTCTACTCGGTTGCTCTGCTTAGAATTTCAGAAGTACATTTAGTACTGTGTTTAAACCTAAATGCCAACTCTTCGACTCTGCTGCTGTCCGAAACCCGGCTTCATGGCAAGCAAGAGAACAAGCAAAAGGTCAATGAGCACAGGAAAAAGAACTAAGGAAAAGAGAAGTGCAGGAACCGAGTAGAGCGTCCTTTACTACTGTTTTTTGTTAACTTTTTTCGGCTAAGTGGTGGGTAGCGTTACTATGGCTGTTTCCAGGTGGCTAAGTATTTGAAACTTCAACTTTGAACTCTTGTGACTCGAATACCAAAAAAGCAACAAGTTGCAGGTAAGAGCTGAGATAAAAAGGAAGAGTGAATGAGAAATGCAACTCGGGGACTTGCATCATAACGCAACCCGGCATCGAGCCAGAATTGCTCAAATTACTAAGTATAAAACATAAAATGAGAATTAAAACTGAGTAGCAACGGAAAGGATAAATGTTTGATACATCTGCACCCGGCATACCGGGGATCTGATAAAAGTTTTAAGGTATAAGTGTTGCAGGAAGTAACTAGTTTGAGGTAGCCATGGTCTCCAAGTTGGCATTAGTGGCGTCAGCTTCAGGGTTGGCGGCAGCTTGATCTAAGGTGGCGGTGGCCGCCGAGATGGGGTCCGTGGCGGATGTAGAGGCGTTGGACTGGGTGCGGGGTAGCGCCGCGTCGCCGAGTGCTGCGCCAGAAGATGAGCACAGCTCGGGAGCCGCATCTCGGCTCTCGGCCTCCTCGTCGCTACCCGCGGTGGCCTTGCCCTTCCCCTTCTCGGCGCCGGTATTCTCGAAGCAGTCCAGGTCTTCCGACTCGGTGGCCTCATCGTCATCTTCATCCTCCTCTTCATCTTCGCTTTCCGGCTCAGTGTCGGGCTCGGTGACGCCGTCGATGAAGAGGGCGGTGTCCGCATAGGAGGCGACCTCGTACGCAACCGCCTGACGGCGAGCCATGCAGTCGGAGTCCTTCTCCCACTTTGATTCCCGCGCATCTCACGGATGATGTCGAGGTCGAGATTCTCGTACCAAGTGCAGATGAAAAGGAGAAGCATGTCGGCGCCTGCCCGAGCTCCGGATGCTCGCCATTTCTTCAACTCGGCTTTGACACCGTTCAGTTTCTCGACGAGTGCGCGGACAGTCTTGGGCACAGGTTCTTGGGACCAGAATAGTGCATGAAGCTTGAACGCAGTGGACACCAAGTCGGTTCCCAAGCCCCTAAGATGCTTGAGTTGGGTCTGCATGCTCGAGAGATTGTCTTCAATCGAAGACTTGGTGTCCGTAGGCAAACCTTTCTCAACTCGGAGTTCTTGTGCCTTAGTAAGGCCTGGCTTGCAAGTCGCGCAGAGGTCAGGGAAGACTTCTGAAAGAGCTATCAGAAAGGATCAGAAATGGAGGCAGAAAAGAGACACAAACCAAACCAAACAAAATAAGAATGGAAACGAGCAAGAGAAGAGAAGTGAGAACTTACTGTTAAGCTCGCAGAGAAGCGATTCCAGCTTTCTCCTCCAAGCCTCTTCATCGGCAATATGCTTCTCTTCAACCTTGCGAAACTCGGCTAGCTGGAGCATGAGATCCGAGTTGCTTTTCTCCAGCGTCTCGCTCTCCAACTCGAGGGCCCTCTGCTTAGCCTTGTAAGCTGCCTCCATCTTGTCCTTCTCGGCGGCAAGGTCTATGGCGTCCTGAAGGGCAGCCCTCAACTAGACTTGCAGCGGTTCCATCTCAGTGACGTGCTTGTTCTTGAGCTCAACTTCTTGGCTCTCCAGTTGCTGCTTTACCTCAGCAGGTTTCAAGCAGTCGAGGTGCTCTTCATGGAACTTCTTGTGATCTCTGCGAAGAGAAGAGCACGGTCAGCAGAGTATCAAAGAAGAAGGAGGAGAACAAGCCGAGAAGACGGCAACTCACCTTCCAACTTCTTGATGGTGGTCTCGGCGTTGGCAACAAAGACATGGCAGTGCTTGTGCTCCTCTGCCATCGCCTCAAACTTGCCTGCAGAGTAGAAGCAGTTAGAGAAGAAAGAAAAAACGGGCGTAAACACAAAACGCATGAACCGAACAGCTAGAAACTTACTCTCGAGCTCAGAAAGTTGAAGAGTACGATCCAGGGCCTCCTTCTCCGTCACAGCATCACTCTTGCGTTCTGCTTCCAGGGCCTCAAGGCGCCTCTTAGCGATGCTGTGATTCCAGAGTAGCCGCCGGTAAAGGATTGTCCTCTTCAAGAGGCTATTCTGAAAAGAAGAAAGAAAAGGAGTCAGACAATGTTTAGGAGATTTGGCCCGGGAAGACGGCAACTCAGTTGAGTACCCGTCTACCCGGCCCGAATCTCGGGGACTGGGTAATGGATGAGGAGAAGAAGAGGAATAGAAGAGAAGAAAAGCGCAACTCGGAACAGGCAAACACAACTTACAGCATAGGTTTTTTCGAGGTCTTCTGCAGCCTTGCGGTGGACGAACAGCTTCGCGGCCAACGTACTAGTGGCGGACGAGATAATCATGGGATTGTAGCCCATGTCCGCCTTGTTCCAGTCGGTGCGCCAATGGTCCAGCGGGCCCAAGGTCAAGCCATTCCAGGGCTTGTTGCCTAGGAGGTCGCTCTCCCATACTGCATCGATGAAGCCTGCTCGATCGATTATCTGCTCGAGACCCTCGGACTGCACCTCAGTCTCTTGGACCTCGCGCGAGAAGATCGAGAGGGCCTTCTTCTTCTTCTTGTCTGGCAACTTGGCATCCACCGCCGTGGCCTGCTTGCCCTTTGTAAGCGCGGCCTTCTTCTCGCCCGCGGTCAACTTGATGCCATACTGCTGGGCCGTCTGCACCATGTAGGGCAGGTTGCTAGGCGGATCCTGAGCGCTTGATCCTGCGTCTGCGCCAGCAGAACTGCCAGGAGCGCCAATGGTGAGCTACCCAGCTTTCGCGGCAGGCTTCACGGGTAGTTTTGGCGGCGGCATCCTGGCCAAATCTTGTGCAGCGGAGCGCGATGGATTCTTGCGCACGGGGGCATCAGACTGGATGGTCTTCTTCTCAGCAGCATCCTTCTTGTCGGCAGCATCGGAAGCAGTTTTCTTAGTGTTCTGCTTGGCCGGTGGGCTTGCTGCGGTCTTGGTCTTCTCTGCGGGGGAGCTCGGTGCGGTAGGTGGAGCAGCCTGCTGGGTAGGCGGCACCAAGGGCTGGCTACCCGGCGCAGCGTCCGGCTGCGCTTGGCTCTGCAGGTTCTGCTCCACCGCAGTTGTCTCAACCCGCTGCTCGGCAGCGGGATCTACTTCGGCATCCTCTTGTTCTTCTACCCGCGGCTGCACCGCGGGGTCGTCTTGGACAGCAGCCTCAGTTCCTGGCTGCTCCTGGTTCTCTTCCTGCCACTCAAGGGCGGCGTGGTCCTGGTACTCGGCGTCCTGTTCAGTGTTCTCCCCGGCTGAAGCAGCAGGGGGAGAAGGGGGTCTCTCGTCGTGAACAGCATCCTGCGCGTGTTGTTCTGCGCAGGCCTGCTGCTCCTGGTCGGTGTCTTGGGCTCCAACGTCCATGTCCTGGGCGTTGGCATCTTCTTCTACTTCCTCCTTCACGGGGGAGGGCGCACGCGCCCCATCCCGTGCTGCGGTCTCGTCCTCATCAGAGAGATCGATGAGTGCGTCGACGTCAATGGCGGCTTTCCTCTTGGAGGTGGTAGCACCGGAAGCGGCATCAGCATCCAAGGGAGCGCTGAAGAGAAAGGGGGTTTCAGGAGAAGAAGAGGGAAAGGAAACACCGAGAAGCAGCAGCAAAAGATAGCCAGAAGGAAATTACTCACCCGCTGCGAGAAGGGGGTGGCCGTCTCCCGGAAACCTGCTTTATCTTCTTCTCGCCCCTCTTGGCCTTCTTGGCAGTGGGCTCTTGAGCGCCTCTACCCGTCCTCTTCCGAGTGGTAGGATTAGCCACTGCGACCGGATCGACATCGAGGACGTCCTCGTCTTCCTCGTCAACATCAGCGTCATCTGCAAAGTAGAGGAGAAGAAGAAGTTGAGAAACGGAAAGGAAAGTTAAGTTGCGCTACCCGCGACTAGAGAGGCGAACTCAGTCACCTTCTTCATCGTCCTCAGACCAATCCCGAATGGATGCATCGACGGAGCGCTTACCCTGTTGTTCGGCGTGAGGGATACAGAGGGTGTCCTGAGTGTCGTAGGAGACCTCGTCGTCCTCCTTTTGGTCCTCGCTCCAGTTGGCCTCAAAGGCCTCCTCACTTTCGGTGCGCTGGCGAGCAATGTGCTGGAAATACAAGCGAGCAGTATGAATCAGTTGAGCAATACGAGGAATCCTACCCGGAACGGGATGCGAACACAAAGCATATTTGAGTAAGTGTTCTATTCAACATAGCGTGCAAACACAAAGCACATGAAGCCTAAGAGATACTATTGAACGTTCTACTCGACATGGCGTGCAAACACAAAGCACATGAAGCCTAAGAGATACTGCTAAGCGTTCTACTCGGCATGGCGTGCAAACACAAAGCACACGAGGCCTAAGAGATACTACTAAGTGTTCTACTCGGCACGATGTGCGAGTACAAAGCATCCTAAGCTGGAAAGACATCTACTCGGTATCATGTTGCAAAGATAAAGCATAGACGTACTAACCTGTCCGATGGGTTTCGTGCGGCTATACGGCACGAAGCCGTATTGCCAGTTGTCGGTAAGGCCAGTGCTCATGATAGAGCGCGCCCAGACGGCCACATCCGCGTTGCTCAACTCGAACATGGTCGTCCTTGTGCAGTCTCTGTTGCCCCCCATGTAGCACATGAGGTGCGTACGGCGCTGCAGCGGGAGCACTCGCCTGGAAATCCAGCAGGCGATGGGGTCGTCGCTCTTGAGCCCCAATTCCTTCAGCTGGGCGAGGCGCTTGTTGACCTGCTTGATGTCGCCCTCCAGCGGTGGCTTGTATCCCCAATTCTGTTGGGTGGGCGCCGTGTTCGTCCACCTGGGGAGGTTGATCTGATCCACGGGAGGCACTCCTTCCTTGACAGAGACGTTCTTCACGTAGAAGAAGGACCTCTGCCACTTGCGCAGGGAGTCAAGGCCCTTGATGCGCGGATGACTGGTCCCGCCGCGTTGCACCATCATGGCGCTGCCGGTCTTGGTCATGCCGCGGGCGCCCTCCGTGCTACCCGGCTTGGTCACGCTCTGCTTCCTGAAGAAGAAGTAGCGCGCCCAGGTGTGCGCCGTGGGGCGCACACCCAAGAACGCCTCGCACACCACTGCGTGGTATGCGAGCATCACCATGGCGTTCGGCGGCAGGTGGTGCGGCTGGAGCCCGAAGTGGTTGAGGAAGGAGCGGAAGAAATCCGACAAGGGCAGCCCGAATCCTCGCTTGAAGTGAGCGAGGAACACGACGAACTCGCCCGCCTCCAGGGTGGGGACGAGCTCTCCGTCGGGGTGCCGGCAGCGGACGCCGGGAGGAACACGCCGGGTCCTCACCAGCTAGTGGCAATCGTCTGCCGTGACCTCGGATCCAGCCCATCCGGCGCGGGCATCATCATCGCGGGCCATCGAGAAGAGAGATTCGGTGGAAGATTTGCGGAAATTTGGTGGAAATCGCTAGCCTTTCGGCGTCGCAGGGAGCAGCGGCGCAGTGAGATGCGCGGCGGCAGAGTGCTCGGTGGCGGCGGAGAGGCGAAGAGGCAAGGAGAGAATGAGGGCAGGAAGGGGAAAAAGGAGTTACCGAGGGGGTATTTATATCTCCCCTCGAGTTGCCGTTACAGGCGGAGTTAGTGGGATCAGTCGTGGCCGGAAATCGTGCGGCGTGGGGTGTGGGCCGGTTAGAAACGCACACAGCGCAGACGGCGTGCGTAACGGCCGCCATTGATCCCACGACGAGATCGTGGGTAATAACTGCACTTGATGGGACCTAACGGGCTAGTGGGCCTAGGCCGCGGAAAATGGGCGCGTGGCCTGTAAGATCCCAGGCACCGAGGCGTCGGGGGTGCGAGAACATGACGCCTGTCCAGTCGCAGTGCGGAAGGACGGCTTTGCTCTGACACGCTGAGATTCTGTCCAAGATTTCACCAAGTCCTTTTACTCGACGACAGAGAAGGGAAATGTTTCTATCCGGAAGAGAAGATACGCCAGCCGGAATCAAGGGCTACTCGGAGGTGCTACTCGGCATCTTAAGATTCAAAGGCAAAATTGGTTTTTAAGCTGGCAGAGCCCAGTGAACAGGTTCGCAGGACTCTACCAGCTTCGGGGACTAATGTCGGGGGGTTACCCCCGAGTAGGGTAAAGGCAAGTGCAAGGGGCAAGGTCAGAAGAGATGTTCGGCAGAGTAGCTGGCTACCCGGTACTGGCTACCCGGTCGACTGCTATTCGGTCGTACACGTTGATGGCCAGAAGAAAGAATCAAGGAAGTTATTGCCCTCCGAGTAGAAGAAGTGGTCTGAGTAGGAGTGGCGGTTTCTTACTCGGGCCAGAAGTCAAAGGAGCCGTTCTGACACAGGATCCCGCGTATCCTGGGTCCGTACTGAGGCACTGTTCATCTGCAGAGCACGTGCCTGTCCGCGTCAGGGTGTCAGCAGACCGTCGCAGGATAGGGGGGGGCCTACTCTGTGATGGTGGCAGTGATAACATATCAGCTTCTTGGTTTTGCACAACGACTTTCCACACAAGACAAACTAGGAAGCCAAAGCTGTCAGCGGGAAGCTGGAAGAGGAAAGTGTGCACACAATGTCGACATCTGTTTGTACTTTTCCTTGTTGGCTGTATCCCGCTGGGCACCAGTATATAAGGTGCCCTGCCCCCTCCTGCGCGAGGGATGCGAGATCCCAGTTTAGATCCCAGAACTGGTTCACATTCTTGACCTAGAACCTCACATAGAGAAGGGTGGCTACTCGGCTGAAGGCCAAACTTGTACTGTGGCTACTCGGTCAGACACAAATACATAGAGAGAAAGGCAGGAGTAGGGGTTTTACCTCCACATGAGGGCCCTGAACCTGGGTAAATCTTGTTGTTTGCAGTGTTAGCTTCATCCCTCACGCGGCTACTCGCTGCGTGATCCCTCCCCGAGCACCTCCAGCGTCCATCGTTCCCACAACTTTAGCCATCCTATGGCATCTGCCGTGACACCACCACGACATCAGGTATAGTTTCATGGAGGGCCACACTAAGTGGATGGATGATGATGAAGACGATGATCACGTCGAGACCAATTGGGCGGCGACATGTGAAGATGATCAGGAGGAGTCTGAACATGGCAATGGAGAGGACGAAGAGGCTGTCGATGGAGACGACTATAATGAAGAAGAAGGGAGTCATGGTGATCAACAACATGAAGACGAGGACATGAACACTCCGCTAACTTCAGTCGTGCGGGACCCTCATGTGCAAGATCTTCTTCTCAAGAACACGTCGACCGACGCCAGACGTAAATCTAAGATCACGCAACTAGAGATAGACTCTGCAACTCCGTTGTATGACGCAAGTCGCGGGGCGGAGGAGTCACGCTTGAGAGTAGCTCTGGATCTTCTAGAGATGAAGGCAAAACACGGATGGAACGACACAAGCATGGACGATCTTCTGCGATACCTGAAGACGCACTTACCTGAAGGGAACACATGTGCTAGTAGTCTACAGGAGGCCAAGAAAATCGTGTGCCCCCTCGATTTACCGCACACAAAATACCACGCTTGCGTCCGTGACTGCATAATTTATCGTAACGAGCACGCGGACCAGATCAAATGTCCAGTGTGCGGTGCTGATCGTTACAAGAGGGGGACGAAGAAAGCTCCTAGGAAAGTTGTGTGGTACTTTCCACTCATTCCCCGTCTGCAGTGGTACTTCGTGGACCCTAAGGAAGCAAAGCTCATGCCTGGCACGAGGACAGAAAGAAGGTGCTGAGCGATCCAGAACGTGTTGAAAAACCAGTGCTAACACACCCTTCGGATGCACGTCAGTGGAAAGCATTAGACGCATTCGATGAAGAATTCGGGAACGACCCAAGGAACATCAGGCTTGGTGCGAGCACCGACGGTCTCAATCCGTTTGTCAACCAGAGCAGCAAACATAGCACCTGGCCCGTGTTTGTATGGATGTACAACCTCCCCCCGTGGCTGTGTCTGAAGAGGAAGTACATACACATGAGTATGCTGATTCAAGGGCCGACCCAGCCAGGGAGCGATATCAACCTGTATCTCGAGCTATTGAAGGAGGAGCTAGACACGTTGTGGGAGGAAGGGGTGGAAACATGGGACGCCTTCAAAGAAGAAACTTTTCGTATGAGAGCCGCACTGATCACGACGGTGCAGGACTATCTCGGATACGGATATATTGCATGTCAGGTGTGCCATGGACACAAGGCTTGTGTAAGGTGCATGGAATTTACCCCGTTTCTACAGCTACACAAGGATCCCGGATCTTCTAAAACCGTATACATGAGGCATCGAATGTGGCTACCACAGAACGACCCGTGGAGAAAGCGCGGCGACCTGTTCAACGGTAAAGATGAGCTCGATCTACCTCCACGCAAGAGAAGAGGAGAAGAGATCGATACTCTATTCAAGAATTGGAAAACGTGTCCTCCGTCGGGAAAGGTACAGAAGCGGAAGCAAGGAGAGAAAAAGTGTCCTCCGCCAGAAGGACCGCTCTTGGGGGTATGGAGAAGGAGGTCCGTGTTTTGGGACTTGCGGTACTGGCCAATCCTCGGAGTGCCTCACTGCCTTGATGTCATGCATATCACGAAGAATGTGTGTGAGAGCTTGCTTGGCACCCTGTTCAACATGCCAGATAGGAACAAAGACGGGCTAAAATCAAGATACGACCTGATGGTCCTGAATATCAGGAGCGAGCTTCACTTACCGCCTTCTACGCGTGAACAGACGGAGGAGGACGAGGATGAGGTGGAGGAGATGGACGACCGCAAGCGGAAAAGGGCTAAGAAACACCAAACTCACCGCCTGAAACCCTCTTGCTTCACTCTAAGCCCCGATGAGCTCGCGCAAATATTCACATGCCTCCTCGGAGTGAAATTTCCCTTAGATTACGCGGGGCTGATAAGCAGATACCTAGACGCGGAGAAAAAAATCTTCAGCGGGATGAAGTCTCATGACTGTCACGTGATGATGACGCAGATACTTCCGGTTGCAATCAGAGGGATAATGGAACCGCACGTCCGTCAAATGCTCACTGGCCTATGTAACTTTTTCGACGTCATCACTCGGAAGTCGATAAGCGTGAAGAAAATCGGAAGGCTGCAGGAAGAGATCGTCACCATCCTATGCGAGCTTGAGATGTACTTCCCACCTGCCTTCTTTGATATTATGGTAGATCTCTTGGTCCATATCATGGACGATATCACCAATCTTGGGCCGGCATTCTTGCACAACATGATGGCGTTAGAAAGAATGAACAGGATCATCAAATCATTCGTTCATAACAGGGCACACCCGGATGGAAGCATCGTCCAAGGATTTCTCACCGAAGAATGCATCTCTTTCTGCAAGAATTTTCTAGGCGATGAGAATCCAGCTGTTGGTTTGCCCGCAAACAAGCACCATGACAGGTTCATGGGGGTAGGCCACAACACTGGCAAAAGGGTAATGGACGCGGACTCCTGTGGTCAGAGAGCCGACTTTGAAAGGGCCCACCTAGTAGTGTTACAACACATCGACGATGTCGACCCTTGGATAGAAGAGCACAAAACCGCGATAAAAACAGTGCTCGCAGGCCGATGACGGAAGATGAGATATTTAGAGCACACAACTCCTCTTTCGCGACATGGTTCAAGAAGCAGATTGATGCCGATCGCCCGCCAATGACATGTCAGAAAGATAAAATTGTATTGGCCTTGTCATATGGCCCCGCGGCCAATCTGATGACTTATCAAGCATACGACATCAATGGGTACACATTCTACACGGAGGAAAGAGAAAAAATTAGCGGCTATCGAAACTCGTCTATAACGATGGAATCTTACACGGGCGAAGAGATTAGAAGATACTACGGAAAGATCGAGGAAATCTGGGAGCTTGACTACGTTGGGGTAAAGCTGCCGATGTTCCATGTCAGATGGGCTACAAACGTCACGAAAGAAGACGAATATTTCACCACTATGTCGATGTCTGAAGCCAACAAACCCAAGTCCAAGAACCCCACCGCGCAAAATGAGCCCTGGGTATTGGCTAAGCACGTGGAGCAATGCTTCTTCATAACCGACCCGGCAAAGCCTAGTCGTGTTGTCGTAAAGAGAGGAAAAAGGGCCCTCGTCGGAATGATGGAGTCGCCGATGAGAAGGACTTCGACGGCTTAGTCGGAGACCCGATGATGGAAGAACCCGGTGAAGACGATGCACCATACACCACAAGAAGAAGCAGGACCACACTACCTAGGGGTCTTCCATTCACAAGAAGAAGTCACGATATGGCGGTCACGTATTCAACAGCGACGAAGAAAGGCAAGAGTAAGATTGTGACGAAAGGTTGAGAGAGGGAAATACTCGAGATATGTGCGATATAACATGCTAATAGCTACTATGTACAATGTGTTTTCAGAGAGAAACACTTGCGGTATCTCGCTAAATCAATCTATTTACGCTCGATGCGACACTAAATATTTTTGCACATGTTAACTTTCATATGTATGTAATTTTTAAGTGAAAAACAATGTGGGAGCCCCATAGAATAGCATTCGTATTGCTCGATGTGTCCCGGGCCGGGGTGGGCTGTGTAATTTAGAAAATCTTAGCACAGGTGCATATGTGAGAATATGCGCCTGGGGTAATCTTTATCATAGGCGCTTCTAACAGAACATGCGCCTGGACTAACGCTATGTGGGCCCGCGTAAACCAAAACCCTACGAATTTTAGCGCAGGCGCATCTTCTAGGTTATGCGCCTGGGGTATGGCTCTGTGGGCCCGCGCATAACAGGGCATCAAGCGAAGCACATTGGTACCGGTTCGTGATACAAACCGGTTCTAAAGGGTCTATACCCTGGGCCCCCCTCCGTGCAGCAAATGGCCGCAAGGCCTTTAGGACCGGTTTGTATAACAAACCGGTTCTAAATTTTAGCGCAGGCGCATTTTCTAGGTTATGCGCCTGGGGTATGGCTCTGTGGGCCCGTGCATAACGAATCGCTACGAACTTTAGCGCAGGCGCATTTTTGTTTTGTTCGCCTGGGGTAAAGGATAGCGCAGACGCATATCACTCGTTGTGCGCCTGTAAGTCCTCGCTCTGCTAACCCCCCAGCCCGCACACTTCCTTTCTCTCTAGATCTTGCGCGCCCGCACAATTCCTCTCGATCCCCAAACCGCACGCCGCCGTCGTCTCTCTCATCGCACGCCGCCGTCGTCGTTGTCGAGCAGCAGGAGGAGGAGCGGGAGCAGCAACAGGAGGAGGAGGAGCAGCAGCAGGGGAGGAGGAGCGGGAGTAGCAGGGGAGGAGGAGCGGGAGCACGCCGTGCGTCGTCCCTCTCATCGTCGTCGTCCACACCGGCCATCGTCACCCATGCCGCCGTCGCCCACGCCCACGACGAACCCAGGTCAGCCCCCCCCCTCTTCCAACGCCCGTGTGCAGTAGTGTTGCTTTCCCCTGCAAACTACCCCTGCATCTAGACATCGATCGATGTCCATGGCCTTGCAGTTGCTGCTACCGTGCTTTCCCCTGCAGTTGCTGCTACCGTGCCCCATACAAACGCATGTATAATCAAATTCCACCGAATGATGTCCATGGCCAAATCAATAAAATCAGATGCACATCCAAGTGCTAATTTATCAAACTGTTAAGTGGTAGACTGAATAAAATTCATAACTTGCTTGCAGTTGCTTGCATATGTGTTTTGCTCAGGTTTGGACTGGGTATATAAATACACATACACTTATTCAGATTGTAGAGTGCACAAAACAGGGGTTATATCATTGTGTCATCTTCATTTCAGAAATTATTACCTACGGTTTTTCAGCTTGTAGAGTGCACAAAACAGGGGTTTATCTCAATAACAAGTTGTTGATTGGCTTGGGTTTTTCAGCTTATAGCTTACACTTTTATCTTGAGATATTACCTACCACTTAGTTGTTTTTGTTGCCCAGCATTATTTACAGAAACAACTTACTTGTTTCTAGTGTTTGAAATAATGCTGCTGTTGCTTTGATAAATGCTGCTGTTTCTAGTGTTTCAAATTTAGTCCCTGCTAGAAGTACTCTAGTGAAACTATTAGCACAAGCAATAATTTATCTATTCCAATATGTTCAGTTTAAGTTACTCCACGAAGCAAGTTCTAACTTCTTGCTGAAATTTCAGTTAACAAAGTTTGCATGACACAAATTGCATGATGACACAGATATGTACTCCATGTACTGCTACTTAAATACACCATCACAATTGCACAATTTGGCATGATATATGAATTTCCTGGGAGTTTTTGTGCCATGTGATGACAGCAATGCAAGAAACTGTTTTTGTGGCCATGTGTGCATTCAATTTATGTTGCAGGTACATTGAGTGCCATTTTTTTGCCGGAACGTTGATTCATTTCCGTTCCGGCGAATTTCTGGCACTCCGGCATGACCATTTATAGTCGAGGTCATGCCGAATTTTTCCGGTGACTAACCGTATACGTTTTGTCTACTGCTAGGCATGTCTTCTTCTACTACGGATCCGGCTTTATTGGACCACTACATCCTTATGGCCCGAGAGTCGCAAGAGGAAGAGAGAGAGCCAATGATGGCGGTGACGATCGGATACAAACTGACCAGCCCACCGATGTCGAGCCCCACAATGATGACGGGCTCACCGGTGGCAAGGAGGAAACCACTGATAGTGGCGCCGGGGGTCCCTCAGGGAGCAGCACGACGGGAAACAAGCGTCGGAAGCGAGCTCCGAACAAGGTCGGCACCGTTCGAGAGAAGTTCACGGAGGTGGACCCTTCCAGTGGCACGCCTGTGATGCCATTGGACCTTGTGAAGGGGTACTTCCTCCAACTTGGCGCGATACTTCGAGACGTTGCCAATGTCAACGAGCCCACTCTCAAGAAGAAGCCAACTCTGCGCGCCCAACTCATCTCGAGGCTGCACGCGCGATACGAGTTCCCTCCCCCCTACAACAACGAGAATCTGAAGGGCAACCTCGTGAACAAACTCGCCCTCACTAGATTCACCATAGCCCTGAGCAATTACAAGACTATGGTGAGGGCGATGATTAGGGAATCGACACCATTAAAAGAGATCCATCGCCACTTCCCGCGGATTACGCCCGATGACTTCAAGACTTTCCTAAATAACGAGTCGCTTGATTTCACTAAGAATCAAACAGAATGGGGGAAGGAGCTAGCGTCGAAGAACATCGGTCACCACAATCTCGGCTGTCGTGGCTACGACGGGAAGGAGCCAGTTTGGGCGAAAGAGGACCAGGCCTACATTGAAAAAGGGATTGAGAACCCTTACGCCAAGTATGCCCATGACCCGCAATTCCATAAATTCATGAGGTCGAGGTACAGAAAAGTAACTCCGACCGGGGAACTTATCTCGGACCCAAAGATGGTGGAGGGTGTTATTTTGGTCACGGACGATAGCGTGAAGAATGTTGAGAAGCTAGTGGTAAGAAATTTACCATTTCATGCAACTCATCATCATCAAGTCCATGATTTCATTCTAGTACGAAACCATTTCTAAACCGTTCATATGTTGCTTCTGCAGCTAGAAGAACAAACAACTTGAATCTTCCTCGTCACAGACGTCGACGGCCAAAGTCGCGTGGGATAAGCCTTTCATCAGGGGGTACAACAAGGCAAAGAGCCAGGACCCTCTGAAAAGGCCGCACTTAGGCCGTATCACCGGCGGCGGACTTAATAAGAAGCACGCCAACTATGGCTTGGCTGAGCTCAGCACTAAGGAGTCGCGGGCGGCGAAGAAGAGCGAGGAGACGGAGGCGCTGAAGAAGAAGGTACATGACTTGGAAACAAACATGGAGAAGAAGATTGAGAAAACGGTGGGGGAAAAGATGAATGCGCTCATCCCCGCCGTATTTGAAAAAAATATGACATCGCCGGGGGCTCACAGGGGCCGTTACCGACGTTCAACATACCGTCGATGTTGGTCGTGCCAGCCGCGGCCGCCGCCGGTGGTTCGTCGACGTCGGTCGTGCCTGTCGCCCCCGCCGTGCCCGACGCGCCTGCCCCCGATGGACCGTCGGCCGTGTCCGGCGCGGCCACGACCCCGTTGCTCGACGAGCCCACCATCAACTGTGGTCCGTCGACGTTAGCCGAGCTCAGTGCCCTCACGGTAAATTATTGACCGTCTCAAGCTGTAGCCAGTTCAATATAACCCTACTCTCTGACCTATCCATGCATGTTATCGCAGGCTGACGCGACGGGATGCACCTTCCTGCTAAAAGTGGGCAGCGAGTTGAAGGATGTTGCAAAGGGGAGCATCTTGCAGCCACTATCCCGCAAGTACCACTGCAGAGATATACCGGCCAACGAGCTTCGGGTTCGCGTCGATCTGGTGCTACCGGGATTCGAGAACTTGTATCCTCCCAATCAACCCGCCGATGCCGACAGCGAGCTGAATCTCGGCCAACTGGACAATCAAATCTTGCTATGGCCGAAAGCCCTTATTCGGCTAAACACGACGTCAGGGTCGGCGCCAAGCCAAGCCATGACCGTCACCACTACACCGGTTGCGCCCGCGGCAAGCTAACAAGACAAGGTCCAACATGGCAATGTCCTCTCTCCACCTCCGGTGGATCCTCCTCCTCCCGAGCACGAGACGTCCGATGACGAGCAACATCACGAGCATGAGACCCATGACGACTACATGGATATTGAACTTGCCCCCATTGAAAATTTCATAAATCAGTTGGATGGCGAGAAGCCGGTTCGTCCGGAGTTACCCGCCAGAACTCTTGATATCCAGAAGAAGGTAGATGGCGGAGAGGGCGGTACTTCTGAGTTACCCACCAGAAAACCGGATATCCAGAAGAAGCTAACCTATTCCCAAGAAACTCCCGAGGAGCAGACGGCCTTTACGGCTCCACAGCCTACGCTGGTTACCCCGAATACACTCCGTGCTACGGCCGAGGAGGCGGTAAAACAAAGCGGCACTCCCATCTGCTTGAGGCCGAAGAAGATTCGGAAGAGGCCGGGCAACAAGAAGAAAGGTGGTGCCTCCTCTAGTAGCCAGCCAGCGGCCTCCCGAGTCCTGGACCGTTTGCCGCCCGCCGTCCCGTGGAGGAAGGTGCATGAGATAGGTCAGCCGATGCTACCGCCAGAGGTTGTCGCTGTCATGGGTGGTGACATGAGGACCATCCACGACGGGATTTTGTTCAAAGAGAATGAACTTCTACGTGAGAAACATCCCTCCTACCCGCTATACGTGGTCAAGGTGCCCCGATCCGTGGGCTTTGTGGATTCAAATCCCGCAGAGGTGTTCTTCATCAGAGACGAAGACATATTCAGGGTCTTCCACTTGGGAAAGCTCGACCGAAGCATTGTCCGCCTGGTATCGCTCAGCATGGCGCACGATATGGTCATGGAGAATACCCCGCACATCGCGATTATGGACCCCTACTACATGAATGAGGACTACTTGCGGTCACATGCGGACCGGGTTCTTATCACGACTTGCATAACAGGGTTTTTGATAGATAACAAGGATAAGAACGCCATTCTCATGCCATACTTTCCCAAGTAAGTAGTCCTCTCCGCTTCACGTCGTTACATTCTTTCTAGAATCTCCTTAGTATTCCGATTGATGATATTGATGGCTTGTTCGAAATGTTCTGCGCAGAAACGGAGGATGCGTACTCATCGTCATGGAACCGCATTGGTCGCAATGCACTTATCTCGATGCGGGTAGGGCGGTGCAGAAGGACTATACCGACATAAGAGCAGTTCTTAATAGTGCCCTCAACGGCTTCGCCGCCGATTTAGGCAAGCCCCTAAAAAGGGAGAAAGTAGTCCGAGGCGCCTACGTGTGCATCCACGTAACAAACTACCCCTGCCTCAAGCAATCGGAGCAAGAATCTGGGTTGGAATCTTGGTATGCCATCTTTCAGATGAGGGAGTACTTAAAGGATGCCCAACAGGTCCAGCTACCAAGTCATCTTCGAGACCTGACCACAAAGATGGCCAACACCCCCGATGAATATGTGAGGGCTGAGTTCCGTCGCATCCAGCGGAGGATCTGCACGATACTCTCGTCGGATGTCATCGCTCGGGGTGGCTTGTTCTTCCACGGCCATGCACCACCGAGCAACCGTGACATAGAAGCACACCTACGAGAGCAACGTGACACCCGGACATTCAACACGCTAGAAGGCGTTCGTCCGTTCCCGCCGAGACTATATGATTGACAAAATGTTAGTATACACTTGCATCATATAAGTTTTAGTCCTTTATTTGTCGTGTTTTATTCGTAAACCTTGATGCTTCTATTTTTTGATAGTTATTTGCGGTCTATTATCACTTTCGATGCTAAACTCGTATTTTTGTCTTATGCACAGATGACATGGTATGTTGTGTATGTCGGTAGGGTTCCCGGAGTCTACGACGACTGGGACCAATGCCGGAGACAGGTGCACGGTTTCAGCGGCAACAGCTACAAGGGGTACAAGACCATGGTGGAGGCGGAAGCTCGATACGCCACTTACCTAGCGAGAGAGAAGACGGAGAAGACGAGGGCCCGGATGACCACCTTCGCCATCGCCGTGCTTATACTCCTTGTACTCCTAGTGTTGATGCTACTTGTTGTTTTGCTTGTCTAGATAACTAAACTATCGATTTGTTTGAACTATGTGTACTCCTAGTGTCTGAACTATGCTTGTAACTAAACTATCGCTTCGAGACTATTTGGTGATGATCGAGACTATTGTTCGAGACTATGTGCTGATGATCGAGAATATTTCTGTTATTTTGCTGTCATTTTCATATTTATTTCTGTCAATTTGCTGTAATTCTGTTATTTTCGTTTCTTTTATTTTTTGACATAGCAAAACCATACCCCAGGCGAATAAGAAATTATACCCTAGGCGAATCTGTACCCCAGGCGCACAGTTTATGTTCGCCTCAGGTAAAAGGCTTACTGATGGGGGGATAGTAACCCGGTAGGCCAACTCCACGGTGTGATCCGGCCCAAAGGATATTGCACAGGATCCGGCTAAGAATAAAGAGACTTATGGAAGGCCCAAAGTTTGTAGGCCTCGTAACCCGGATTGTGGGTTGCGGTAAGGAAAGCTAGGGTTTGTAAGCAAAGTTTGAATAGGACTCAAGATGTGCCTTGAAGGGCAAGTTAGGGGAGTACGGGTGCTTTATAAACCGGCCCCTAAGTTTGGTTTGCCAGAGGTTCAAGCCATAGTTGTAATACCTGTTATCGAGTATCCAGCATTATTGATATCGAGATCCGGCGAGTTATTCTCCGGTTCTTAGATCGCTTTCGCCATGTCTTCCTTTGAGCTAAACCCTCTCCCGAATACCTGTGTCGACTTGCCCCAAGATCAGTTACCCCAGGTAACATCTGCCGTGATTATCCCACGACAGTTGGCGCCCACCGTGGGGCCTGCGTCCAAAGGTGTTTACATCACGGGAGAAGCTCGGAAGAGCATGAAGAATCTCATCGTCGGAGAAATCTACGTCAATAGCCAAGGAGAGAAGATGGTAGACGATTCTGGCTGGGGGCCAGAGTCGGACCACCTCGAAACCGGATCCGTCGTGACAGTCGGCCGCATCAACGTCTTTATCGGTATGGTATGTACTTCCAATTCGAATCAAGATAACCTTGGGTCTGATTCCGTGTCAGGGGAAGACGAGCATGTTCAGTCGGAAAAAGAAGAATCGATCGGAACAACGGACCAGATAGAGAGGGAGGATGATACCGAATCTATACGGGATTTATCAGAGAATCGGTATGAGAAGGAAAACAGCGAGGAAGAACAGTACGAATCTACGCCGAACATTATGCGCCGGGTTGCAGTTTATGCGGCTCCCGCGATCAATGTCAATCAGGAAAACGCAGTCGCGGCGCCAGTCGGGGCGGCACAAGCGGTGGCCCAACAGCAAGGTACAGTTGACCCGGTCTTGGTCCGGGTCGATGGAGAATCGGCGTCAGTCACCAGTCGCCCGGCAGACGAGGAGCGACACGCAAATATGTTTGGGTTCCAAGCAAACCGGACACCGGGGGCGGGCCCCTCAAACCCGCGTCACCCGGCTCTGTTTGATAATAATTTGATTTTGGACCCCACAGTCTTGGCCACAGTTATTACCCCAGAAAACGCGGCAGAGCGTGTAAGAGACCTGGACGTGGCTCGTCGCGCATTGGAGCAGCAAAGAAGGCAAGTGGAAGCAGAAAGGCAGGGGATGGTCGCGCGGCAGCGCGAATTGGACGACCGAGAGACCCGGCTCCGGGAGGAAACGACAAGGATGCACCAAAGGCACCGAACTATGCTGCCGGCAACAGGAGGGGTTATTAACCCGACTGCCCTGGTGTTCACGCCTCAAGATCAGCCGATTCCACCGACGAACCAAGGGACCATACCGCGACCTTCAACAGGAGCACATCCGGTAAACGCGCCAGCCGTGCTACCTTTGCCACAGACGGGGGCGACAGCCGGTAATACCATGCCGCCACCACCATCACGATTCCGCGCACCAGCAGGTCATTACAACAATCCCATGGACAACGTGTACGCAGCAACGCTCGCATTAAACCAGATTCCTGTGGGAGACTCGCCTCATGCGGAAGGAACCCGACGAGCAATCGATCTGCTACACACCGCGGTAGCACAGCAAGCCAATTATCCGGATCATAGAAGCGGGATGCATGGGACGCCGTACGCCAGTCAGCAACAGGGCAATGCCCAAACAAGTGCGGCACGACGAAGGGAAGAGCAGCAGCAAATGCCGCCTCCACCGCGTATCCAGACAGTACCAGTAGTATCAGCAGCGCAGGCGGTGGTGGACAGTTCCAGAGCCAGAAGAGTCGGGGCCGGATCTGCTGGGCACGAATTGCCGGTGGCGCCGCACCTCGAGGCACCCCCAGCCGGGTCACGCGCCTCCCGAGTAAGACCACCCCCAACCACCCTGGCGGGACCCAAGTGCCTCTCGGACGATATCAGGGCAGAACCTTACCCGGAGAAGTTCAAAGAACCGGGGAAAGTAGTAAATTATGAGCCAACAATGGATCCAGAAACGTGGCTGAGCAGCTATGAGATGGCAATGTCAATTCGCAACGCATCCGAGAATCTCCAAGCCAAATTCATGTACTTAATGATGTCAGAGGGAGCAGCAAAGTTATGGTTCACCAATCTACCGGAAAAATCGATCAAATCGTGGGAGGAGCTAAAGACCGCATTTATCAAGCACTTTCATGGGACATGCAGAAAGTTATTTACTATTGATGATTTAGAAAGATGCGTTCAGAAGAAGGGAGAGTCAGCACGCAGCTGGGTACGCCGGGTTATGGAGATACTCCACTCGTCTACGGATATCCAGCCTAAGGACGCGCTACAAGCTATGGCAAAAACATGTAAGTATGTTCCTTTAGTGCAAAAGCTAACTCGCATGAAATCTAGTAGGAATGCAGCGGAGGTTACAATGGGAGAGCTAATGGATGCGTGCAACAAACACGCTGCAACGGATACCACATAGGAGGAAGTTGATGACAAGAAAGCAAAAGCAAACACAAGTAGCAGCGGGAAAACCGGCAATGGATCGGCGCCAAACAATAATGGAAGTAGCCAAAACAAGCGCCCGTTTGAAGGGAATTCCGAGTTTGTAGCCAACACGGAGGCCGGGTCTTCAAGACCTAGATCCGAAGGGAATTTTAATACTGGAAATCACAATGGGGGACACTACCAGGGGCCTCCAAGACCAAGCAACAGTTGGGACATATTTAGGATGGCGTGCCCGAAGCATAGCAGGAATGGCAAGCCGGCCAATCATTCATTGGAGCAATGTGCCGACTTACAAAGGTGGAAGAACGAGGAAGTGAACAGAGCCATACGAGGTGCGGGCCGAGGAGGAGGCCCGGGTCTAGGTGGAAATTTGGGCAACGGACCGCCCCCAGCCGGTAATCCGCCAGCTGGAAATCAAGGTAGCAACCAAGGGGGAGCGGGAGGTTTTCAAGCTAACCCCAAACAGCTGGGTCAATATCATGTGCACACTACGGGAGGCTCTAACAAGGATAAGAAGATACTGAAACAAGCAGTTAATTCGGTCTCTTCCGCTGTTCCAAGATATTTGAGGTGGTCAGAACAGGAGGTAACATGGAGCAGGAGAGATCACCCGGACAGGATTGATCACCCGGGAGTCTTAGCGTTGGTAGTAGCACCCCAGGTCAACGGTTACGAGCTAAAGAAAGTCTTGATGGATGGAGGGAGTAGTATCAACATCCTATACTGGGAAACTTTCCTGCGCATGGGCTTAAAGGAATCACAGCTGCAAAGAAGTACAACAGTTTTTCACGGGATAGTGCCAGGTCATTCGGCATGCCCCGAAGGAAAAGTGGCACTGGAAGTAGCTTTCGGGGAGTCAAAGGACAATTATCGAGTCGAGTGGCTTACCTTTGAGGTAGTAAAGTTGCGCAGTCCTTATCATGCATTGTTTGGAAGGCCGGCTTATGCCAAGTTCATGGCAAGACCGTGTTATGTGTACCTACAGCTGAAGATCCCGGGTCCTAAGAAGACCATCACCATACATGGAAATCGAGATATAGCAGCTGAATGTGATGAGGGAGATGCGGCGATGGCCGAGCAAGCTTGCAGGAAGGAAGAGCTCAAACATTATCGTTCTAAGGTGGACCTAGAAGAGAGGACGACGTCAAAAAAGCCAACCCCTGAAGGGGACAAAGCAAAGATTAGGGCAGAAAAGGACCTTAAGATGGTAGGTTTCATCAGGGGCGAACCTTCCAAATCCCCTAACAGAGAAGAAGGCGTACTGCCGCACGCAGCTGATCACGCTTCAAGGACGGTATACCCGGATTGGCTAGCAAATCCGATACTCGTTATGAAAAGGCCTAGCGAATGGAGAATATGCATCGGCCACGCCAGTGTGAGGCCGATTCCCGAGAACAATTAAAGCAGTGTAATCGACGGCAGGTTTCACACGCACTCTTTTCCTTACCAGGGTACCTAAGGGGACTGGAAGGTTTTTAACGAGGCGGCCTGCTGATTCAAAAAAGAAATTTTTATCAATAAAAGAAGATGGTTTCGAGTCTTATCAGGATCCTTGCTTCAGTTACAAGTAAGTAACGTTTTTATTTATCAACACATCAATATCATCGAAATACATTGCGTGAATATAGGTCTCCGGGGGGTGATCTGCTTCAATAAGTAATCACAAACCCGGAGACCCGGCCATGATGCCTATAAGTTATGGGGGCTGCTTACTCGTAGCAACGGGTGCGGCTACAATCCTATGACTGGACGAAGGAGCCAAATTTCTTGATTATTCTTACTTAAGCTCGATGTGACTCGCGCTAAAGTGGCATGATCTGTTCGCGTACGATTACAATCAAACTATGCAGCCCAATGGGGCTTGCTTGATCTTGTTTTTCGTATAGATGCAACGACATGGTATCCACGCGAAAGCCGGCTTACAGTACAAGATAATCAAAAGGGTCATCTAAACCACAAGTCCATGCAGAGTATAAGGCTAAAAAAGCCGGAAACTCAACAAGTATTAAGCATGACTTCAGTATTTATGTGAACAGCTATTGGTAGTCAGCTTGGTAAACATCAGTATGTCATCTGAGAAAGGCCACACCCCCATAGCTCGTACTTTGGGCCATGGGGACTGGGGACTTCGAAACAGAAACAAACTGCTTAAACACCAAAGCCTGTAAACCTTAATTTCCGAGTATTGGGGACTTAAAGAAAAGTTCATCTATCAAAACCTGCGATACTCGGTTAGCCGAGTCTCAAAAGGAAATTGAAAACAAGAGTTCGAAGTATCGAGAATAAGCTTATAAGTAACACAAGGATGGATATTATCAAAAGCCAGGGGAGGCAAAGAGTTATCATGAATCCACAAACGCAAAGTCATAGTGTCAGCACCAATGGCGCACAGGCGCACCGCTAAAATTTCATATTAGTCTCGAGAAACGCAAAAGCACTAGGTAGCATCCTACTCGGCGTCCTGAGAGTGGCCCTCCGGGTCTAGGTCTTGGACTTGCTCCTTGGCCTTGCCGGCAGTTTTGCCCGGGCTCTTCACATCTGGACGAACAGGCGGGGGCACGGCCGGTGTAGAGGTAGACGGCTTTACACCTAGCTTTGCTTCTCTCTTCGCAGCCTCTCTCTTCCTCCTAGCCAGGTCAGTCGACCATTTGTCCAACATATCAAAAGGAGGGGGTGCCTCCACCAAAATAACCTTGCCCTCAGAGTCGTACGAGCTCATAATTCTGTTTAGATCCATCTTGTCGGCCAAAGTTGTGGCTGAATGACGTACCGCAGATTGTATAGCTTTGAAGTCCTGAGGCTCGAATTTGGATCCGTCAGCTTTAAATTCTGGGAACCCGGATACTACTTTCGCCGGGTCAAGCTTAGGAAAATAAGCCTTCGCCAGCGTTAAAGCCCGGGTCATCCCAATTCGGCAAGACGAGCGCTTCAGTATTTCAATCCATCCAGGCGCTGTGGAAAAGGCCTGCATAAGATTTTCCTCACCCGGGTATACCTCAGAAGGCCACTTAATAGCATCCAGCAAAAGTTTAGTGCCGGCAAAAAATGTCCGAAGCACAGTCTTCAAAGTTTTAGTCTGAGTAATGGCGTCCTCCTCCGGAGTAGCAAGGTTGGCACCTGCAATCGGAAAACACAAAGGCATATCAGTAATTTTGATTATTACAACGGCACGGCAGAGATACGCAGGTTAACTGCAAATAAAAACTCACTCAGTAAGATGCGGTAGGTGTCCGCAATTTGAGCCGATAAGTTCTTCAGCGAGGATTGGGCGGTATCGTACTTCTTCTTGTATGAGGAGACATCTTTTTTCAAAGTCTTTACCTCTGCTTCAAGGGCCTCCCTACGCTTAACTTCAGCCAGCAAGAGCTGCTCAGCCTTAAGTAACGCTTCGTCTGACTGAGTAATCTCTGCCTGCAAAGACCGGGTGAAGCTGTAAGCCGGATATCACGAGAGTATTTCCTCTGAGGAAATGATTACCGAAAAGTATTATGTGAAGTACCGAGGATAATTACAAAAAATTATACTCGGAACTTGGGGACTAGATGTATGATAGAGAGTATCAAGTAAAGGTTACCTGATGTGCTGCAGCCATGCGCTCTAGGACATTTCCTTCTGACGCTTTCATGGCGAGAAGAGCGCTCATCAGCTGGTTAAAGTCAGCGTTATCCGAGTTAGATGGCTCGGGTACCTGGAAGGTGGGAAAAGGAACGTTTCTTGTAACAGGAGGTGGCACCCGGGTCATCTGAATATCGGAGTTTGGTCCTCCTCCCGCGCTCGAAGTTGTTCCCGTCTCCTTCTCGCCTGCGTGCGAAGCGATGGGATATCCGGCGTCATGCCTAGCCAGCTCCGGTGACGACGCTTGCTCGTCGCCAGTTGTGGCGAATGCGTCGTCAGCCGGCTTATTCTCGACTCGGACCTTAGCCTCCGGGCCCTCTTCGTCGCTAATAACAACCGTGGCTCTGTAGAAGGTACGAAGGTGCAGTTAATTTTTTGTTGTGAAAAGGTGATAAAGTTTGGTATAACTCTAAGGAAAGGAGTTTACCCGGTGTTCACCGGGAAGTCCGAGGGGAAGCCGTCACTAGACCCGGAAGAGACTGAAAAATGGCAAGAGAGGTCTGGGATTACATTACAAAGGAATGTCCGGAAAGAAATTTTGTTTACAATAAATACCAGGGTGTTGAACCGGGGGCGGCGAAGTGACCGGGTTAAGGGTCTCGTTGCCCGGATGGTTCCGGGTTACTCGGCGCCTAGTCGCGGGTGGCTCCTTCAGTTATGATCAAAAGGGGTGGAGATGGGGTTAGCCCCGGAGTGACGTTATGGGAACAAAAAAAAAAAAAAGAGAAAATGTAAGGAGATGAAGTAAAAACCTGGAGGGCTATCCTCTGGGATTTCCTCTTTGTTCCGGCTTTGGTGGCCAGCTCCGGCTCTTCCTCCTCGCTGGCGGATCCGCCCCTGCTATCCGTTTCTTCTTCTTCGCTTTGGTCCTCTCGCTCTGAAAAATATCCGAGTTGTAGCATAAAAAAGAAGAAAAGGCAGGATATAACGTGTACAAGGGAATCAAGTATGTACCTTCATCCGAGCTAACAACATTGTCTTCCTCCTCCGCATCTTCGGAGTTAGGAGGGGTGTTAACCGTCCAAAAGTCTTCATCGGCCTGAGGAGGAAATACCAAGGTAATGGTTGATATCGAAACAAGAGAAGCGGATAAAAGTAAGCTGTTAGAAGTCAAAATCAAAAGGTAGAAAACTTACTACGGGGGCTGGATTCTCGAGGGTAAAAGGTTCTAATCCGGCTATGCCCCGGATTACCTCGAGTTTCTCTGTCAGGAAACCCTTAATTGTTTTGTTAATGTCACCCGGAGCAAGGGTGCTGGTAGAGAATCGGATTGGGTCCGTGGTTTGACCCGAGTATTCGCACATCAGCTTCTCACGAATGGAGTTTGGCTGAATGCGGAAGCTAACCCAGGTCTTTACCAGGTTTAGCCCGATGAGGCCTCGGGCTGACAAGATGGAGATCCTAGCTAGCAAAGGCAAGATCGCCTCCCTGTCCGAGTCAGGGGCGAAGGCGTTGAATTTCTCGGAGATGTCAAGCTGACCCTCCGAGTAACCCGGCAACTTCTTTTCGCCGGGTGGAGAGGTATCCTGGCAGTAGAAGTATGAGAGCTGCCAGTGCTTCACATGAGAATTGAGTGTAATAGGAGGCATTAGGGAGTTCTTGCGGCGCTGGATGGAAACCCCGCCGCAAGTAAGAAGTGCGCCGTCGCCGCTTTCGCGACACGGCTTGCACTGAAAAAGTTCGACGAAGAGAGCCAGACTTGGCGGAGCGCACAAGTAAGACTCGGAAAGAACGATAAAATGAGAGATGTTTAAAATGGAGTTTGGGCCTATATCGAAAATACGGAGTTTGTAGTGGTCTAGGACGTCACGGAAGAAAGGGTGACCCGGAGGCCTGAAGCCCCGGGTCACGTGCTCAACGAAACATATTACCTCGTCCGTTGCTGGGGAAGGTCGGGTTTCGTTGCCTGGCACTCTCCAGTGGATAGCTTCCTGTGGAGGTAGGGTTCCAAGCTCGACCAACTCCTCCAGTTTGGCCGTGGTAACAGAGGACTTCCCCCAATTGGCTGATATGGAGTTTGTGGATTTAGCCTTTGCCGGCTGTTTCCCCTGCCTCTTGGGTGCCATAGGATTGACCTGGTAAAACATTGAAGGAAAGGGCGTAAGAAACAAAAACTCGGATGTTAGTAGATAAGCAGTTACCGGCAATTTAAGCGCAAACCGGGTATTGCCTTGCCGAGTCAAGTATGATGTGTCCGGGTATTGCGTGCTACTACAAAATCTATGGAGCTTTCCATAAAAGCAAATGTTTGGAGAAGTTATGAGGGTGTTTATATGCCTACCATCTGCGAATGATCCGGAGAAGTGAGATTTTCTGAGGAGGGAGAACAAGGGCGGAAATTTTATATGGCTCGAGCCTAGATTGGGGATCTTATTTCTAAATTTATGGCCATGTTAATGACTACTGGAGTTAGGAGAATAATATAGGCTATGAATCCTATCTATGGGGATGTTTATGGTAAGTATCATTGAGCTAATCCGGCGCGGCCCGAGAAATCGCGGACTACTTGATTCAGATCTGATCTGAGGAAAAGATGAGAAATTGCGAGGATGAGCCGAGGGATACGAGGAACTTACCAAAGGGGATTGAAGTAGAGCTTTGCGGAGACAGATGGCGCAAGATTGATGTCCTTTCGAGGTTGTTGGTCGGCGAATCGGGTGCTTGGCGGCGGATTTGGGAATTGGAGTGAGTCGCGCGGTGGCGGAGCGCAGGCGACGGCGGATGGGCTCCGGCGAGGTGCGTGGGGCTTCCGTGGTGGCACTCCGCGAGCTCAGATTTGAGAAGAAGTGAAATGGGGAAAATGAGCCGTTAAGAGTTGGGTTTGTCCCCTGAGCCCTATTTATAACCGCCCGGATGGAAAAGCCTAGCTTAACGGTCGAGACCCGGGAGGTGCGGAGTAATAATTGGCCATTTCGAAATTTGAAAGGCGCATTCCATGCACAGACCAATATGATCCCGAGAAAAGGGAAGGGGGAATCTTCTTCTTGGTATCAGCGATAATTATCAAAGAAGGTGCGAAATCACGGAGTTCCCTATTAAGGCTCGAGTTTGGAAGATTAAGGGAGAACCTTTAAGGGAGAGCCGGGTCTTTGCCTGGCCCACTTGGTGCTAATTCCAGTCATTCGTCAACATATTGTATCTTGATCTTCATGTGTTTCTGTATCCAATATTTCTGCAGGGAATAGCCAGCACTTCGAAGAGTAAATCTTGGAAGCCCAGGCTATTCTGGGGACTACTGATGGGGGGATAGTAACCCGGTAGGCCAACTCCACGGTGTGATCCGGCCCAAAGGATATTGCACAGGATCCGGCTAAGAATAAAGAGACTTCTGGAAGGCCCAAAGTTTGTAGGCCTCGTAACCCGGATTGTGGGTTGCGGTAAGGAAAGCTAGGGTTTGTAAGCAAAGTTTGAATAGGACTCAAGATGTGCCTTGAAGGGCAAGTTAGGGGAGTACGGGTGCTTTATAAACCGGCCCCTAAGTTTGGTTTGCCAGAGGTTCAAGCCATAGTTGTAATACCTGTTATCGAGTATCCAGCATTATTGATATCGAGATCCGGCGAGTTATTCTCCGGTTCTTAGATCGCTTTCGCCATGTCTTCCTTTGAGCTAAACCCTCTCCCGAATACCTGTGTCGACTTGCCCCAAGATCAGTTACCCCAGGTAACATCTGCCGTGATTATCCCACGACACTTACCCCAGGCGCACAGGGCCAGTTCGCCTGGGGTATATCAAGTTACCCCAGGCGCACTTTGTGATTCGCCTGCGGTAAGTCATTACCGCTGGCGATGTGGTCCCAGGCGAACCGCAATTCGCCTGCGGTAGACTAATTTGGTGCGCTTGCGGTAGTCTTTTCCTTAGTAGTGTATGTATGTTACTCTCCCGTTTCTTGTCTCCCAAAAATAATCCCAAATTTTGGAATTGGTTGCCCTTTTCCTAGAGCAAGTCTTCATTAGTAATTTAGTAGAAATTTGACTTTGACGTATGAATGTATTTGTACCTTTTGAGTAATTATACTTGTTATTTTCGCTAGACACATCATATGCTACTCACTTGTGTCTTGTCTCCCGATAATAAATCCAAAGTAGGGATATTGTTGCAACTTTTCCAAAGAAAATCATTTTCATTAATAATTCAGTTAAAATCTGATGTTGATGGTTGTACGTCTGATGCATTGATACATGTTATATATAGTGTCTGTATACCATACAAGTGAAGGAAGTAAAATATTCAAAATTTATTATGCTAAATATATTTCATTTATGAAAGATTTTTTTTTTGCCAAATCTGGCCGCTCAGCGAAACTAATGCAGTATGTGTTGCGTGTCGGTTGTTCTTATTAATGCCAATCTCGCTCCTCGTAACAAGTAGGGTTGCAATATAGGATAAATGTGTCAATATCACTAAAATTGTATCAAATAACACTACTTTCCTTAGAACCTACGGGACTTCTTTTGATAATTTTCTATACAATTGGAAAAAAAAATTGCAGAGACGTGAGACTGCTAATGTTGTACTCAACTTGGAGAAATGACATATCATGGCAACTGAAGTTATAGTACTTGGTCACACAGTTTCTAGCATAAGAATAGAGGTGAATAAATAAAAAATTGCGTAATCGCCACATCCTCAAGATGTGAAAGCAATTTGGAGTTTACTTGGGCTTGCAAATTTTTTTTTAGATACAAGGCTCGAAAGAGCCCGACTTTGAATTAACAAAGCCAAAGCGGCACAGTTACAGAGTACAGAACACAGTTCACAGTTTACAGGCCACACGGAACAAGCACAGTAGAAATAAGAAAAAAAGGCTTCGCTTGGACCGCCGCGGCCATCGTCTTCCACCGTGAAAGCCACCGGAGGTGAGTCGAGGCGAAACAGGAGATACAAGCAACGGGAGAACACAGGCTCATCGCAACCAAAGGACCGGAGGTGCAAGCTCACTGTCTCTGTCGTCGAAGAGGGACCCTTTCCCTCTCGCCCTGGCTCGAAAGGCGCCGCACCGTCAGGCGACATAGATGTTCACCCTAGAACAAGCAGGAGCAGGCAACCAATAGCGGCCAACAGAGAGAGAGCAAACGGCAACCGCGCCGAAGCTCCACAAGAACGCTGCCAACACCTACAGAACATCCACGGCGCAAGGCGCAAACTGCAGAACGGAAGCACCCACAGGAAGACCGGCACCAAGAGGACAACAACACCCCCGCACCCGAGCGGGGCTCACCAGAGCACCATGCGCGTACCACCACTGGAAACCGCTGCCGCCGTAGAGGGGAACCCTATCCCCTCTCGCCCAGGTCCGTGGGCGCCGATCCATCGGCGAGCAGGGGCCACTGAGGGGGAAGCCACCCGAGCTGGGAACTAGCCAAACAGCCGCAGGGCGTCGATGTCGCAGATCATCCGCACCGCCGCACGCCGTCCTCAAGCACAGCCACTCACCAACCCCCACCACAATCCCCGGACGGCGCCTCCAGGGAGGTGAACGACATCGCAACGCTGCCGCCGCCCAAGCAGGGGATTAGGGTTTTCACCCACTGGTAGAGAAGTTTGGGGTGGGGGATGAGATCTCAATGGAGCCTCCGTGGAGGGATCCGGCGCCGAGGCGTCGGCAACATCGTGGCCACCGCCGGCCAGGGGTTTCCCCCGATCCTCGCTCCCCTGCCTACCGGGTCGCTCCCAGGGGCGACTCCGGAGGCGACTAACCCTAGCGCGCCGCCACCCCCTCCGGCCCCCGCCCTCGCCGCCGCCTGAAGCGGCCAACTGGCAAGCCCGCGCGGCGCTGAGGATGGTGGCGGCGAGGCTCTAGCCGCGCGGCCTCCTGCGGCGGGCTCTGGACGCCGGGGCGGCGGCCCTGGGCCATGGTGACGGCGTCTGCCCGGCGGCGGGTGACGGCCGTGGGTGCAGGCCCGCGTCCCTGGCCGTGCGGACGGCGGGGTGGCGGTGAGCGGTTGGCGCGGCGCAAGGGATCCCCGTCGTCCCCTGCATCAGATCTCGAAGACCGACGGCCTCAACTGCTTCTTCTCCCTCCTCTGGGCTTGCAAATTTTTATAGGCAGTTTGTTAAATATTTCCCTACAATTTCTAAACTGTTGACTAAACTCTTGCAGAAGGGCGTGATATATATATAAGCTTACGTAGTATAATGAAGTGGCTCTTAGCTTAGCTATGTTGAATATTTAACTATTGGATGGTTGCATGTGCATGTGCTGAGCTGTAACCTGTAGACAATCCCAAGAAACAAACACGGCAACATGCTAGCGTGCGTCCGATACAAAGAACAGTGATCAGCATGAGCATTTAAATAGCAAAAAAGCAACATGCATGTTAGCAAGAAGGAATATTATTCGCTTATTCGTTCTAGGAGAGTTCGAAGAAGTGCGTTGTCGTTAGGCCTATGCCTTCTGTTTAACGGACATCACAACAGGTTATTAGACCTGTAGCCAGCAAGCGCAGCCATTTCTTGTGTGTGTATATATATATTTCTTGTGTATATATGGCCAGCACTTACATTTTGTTCATTCGTGTCTACCTAGGGACGCAGCAATCGATATATGTCGCTCCATCCGCTACATCTCTTCTTGTTCTACTTTTGCCTTTACTACTCCATATGGTCTCCCTACTTTCCTCGAGGTACCTCACTGTCCTTCGGCTTCAACTTCTCCAAACCGGGTAACTACGGCACCGAAGACCTCATTTTCCAGGGCGACGCTCAGTTCGACTCCGTGAGGAAACTGATCGAGCTAACAAGGAGCGACTCGAGCGAAAGCCTCGGGGACAGCATAGGCCGGGTACTGTACGCGCAGCCAGTGCCGCTATGGGACGACCACACCCGTGAGCTCACCCGATTCATTGCTACATTCTCCTTCCAAATCAAGGTAAACAGTGGTGGAATCGGGGGCGATGGGTTGGCTTTCTTCCTCGGGAATTACCCGCCGACGGATCCCGCCACTAACGGTGGGAAGAGTATGGGCCTCTTCCCCGACTACCCTGGCTTCGGACCTACTATGACTGACGACTACCGGGCCGTGGCGATTGAGTTTGACACCTACGTCAACCACGACATCGGAGACACCAGCAGCAGCCACATGGGCATCGACGTCAACTCCATCGTCTCGCAGGTGTACACCGACGCAACCTTGCCTGGCAGGAATCTAACGTCCGGCCTTCTAATGACTTGTGAGGTCAGCTACAACGACGCACAGGTCCTATCTGCTGTTCTGCAGATCGGCGACGCGACCTACCGTGTCAGCACAATTGTCGACCTGAGGCAGCAGTTGCCTAGTGTGGTAGCCGTTGGTTTCTCCGCTGCTACCGGCGCAGCGGCCGAGCTACACGAGATACTTTCCTGGTCATTTAGCTCCACTTTGGGCGAGACTCCTGCACCACCAGGGAATCACAAGGTCGTTCTGTGGAAACTTCTGGTTGGGGTAACCGTAGCTATCGGAGTTATCGCTGTTGTGTGCATCTTTGTTATTGTTCGCCGTGCTAGAAATAATCCAACCTAGTCGAGCTGAGTTTGAGTGAGACAACGTGCAATCTCCATAGTATCAAGTCTTTCCGTGCCATGTGGTCTAGTATGGCTGTGTATATATAGTTATATACACGTCAAGCCTGCACCCTGTAAACGCAAGTTGTACCGTGAGAAATTAAGAGAAACAAGCCGCAAAAATAATTAAGAGGAAAAAAGAAAAAAACTGCGGGAAGGATTTTCGTGCATGTGCAGTTTGATGGGATCAATCCTGCTGTGGATGAACCCAACACGTTCAATTAATGGCAGCTTTGCACGAGAAAGAAGCTATACCGAACTCTTGCTAAGGGTCTTGAGCATTTCACTTATCATAGGCTAGCACGTGCAGCAAACAATTCCCTGGCCGTAAATAAGCTAGGCGAAGGCGGCTCCGCGTCTGTTTATCCGGGTGAACTGGCATAGCCACCACGGATGATGGTTATAAATAAAAAAATTCAAACCAGAAACGTTCGGCCAGGGTAGAGATGCTCTCGAGGCTGAACTCTGTGTCGTCAGTCCGCGCCTCAGGCACCGAAACCTGGTCGACCTCATTTGGCGCGGGTAAATTTTGGACCGCCATGACAACGCGCCTCAGGCACCGAAACCTGGTCGACCTCATTTGGCGCGGGTAAATTTTGGACCGCCATGACAACGCAGATGGAATACAGTCCTATTTAAGCACATCAATCTGCGAGGAGGACACAAGTCATGTAGCTCTCAGGTCGTCCCGATCTCGGCATGTAGCTCTGCTAGAGGCGTACGAACGATCTTCACTCGGATTTGCATGCAACTCGCGAGAGAGAATGCATCGTCCCAGCATCCAAGTACGGGTTACACACCCAGTTCTTACTACAGCAATTAATTAATTAATTATGGAAAAGCTTGTAAGCAATCTAGCAAGTTTATACAGTAAAAGACTAAGTTATCAGTAATAGACTTCCGTACGGAGTGATAACAGAATTAAACACAATTTTTTTATTCAACCAAGCCCCAATCAGAATATCACCTGTTGGGTTAAGGGTGAACCTAGCAAACTTCACTCCAAACATAAAACAAAACCATGGAAATGAACATCTGCAGCAATGTCTTTTGTTGTGTCGCAATAGCATGACCGATAAGTGATGACCACCCTGATCTGTTTTCTCCTCACATTTTAATTCGTGTAGCAGGTAGTAGATGACCATAAGTCGTGTGAACTAGTCAGCAAGAAATGATGGTTTATGTGGTTGCTTAGTCTCATGCGATTGTACCACGTCTCCTCTTTTCTACGATAAGTACGGTTGCATCCACATAGTAGGTTTGATCCAGGCAATCCTCCAACAAAATGTTGATCAAGTAAAGGATTGGAAATTATCATATCTGATAAGATGAGAGACATTGACAAGGTTAGGTGCAGGAGGGAGATACAAGCACCGCTTCTGAGCTGAACTATTCGACCACACTAGCAGCTAAGCTCTAGGTGCTTCTACGATACTCCTGCATGTGGCTTCATTTTTTTCCTCTTCGTGCATGAAAAATTCTTGTCGGCAATGCATGGTGATGTGTGAATGGTGACTTTTCGTGGAATCACCTTCCATGCATTGTCATTGTGGCGTGCGACGTGGTACAGATGGAAAATAACAAAAATTATAATTACTACTCGGCCGTTAGATACTTGGTAGTGCCTTAGCTACCTAGAAAGAGCCTTACCTTTTGCTCCCTCCGTTCCAAAATATAAGCCTTTTTAGTAAACTGATTTACCTCGCCAAAAAGGCTTACATTTAGGAACGGAGGAAGTACTTTACTTCTTTGAGAAAAAATGTGTGCTTTGGACATATTCAAAAGTTGATGCAAAATAATTTAATCAGTACAATTCTAGCAGACAAAGACCATTTCCATTCATTTGTAGCCTTTACACACTACTTTCTGCACCTATATATAATCATCGAGCTCCGCGTCTTCAAAGCATCAACAACTCACAAACACACAAGCAGCAACACAAGAGAAACGAAACTAACAAGCATGGCATCCTCTTCTTCCATCCTTGTGTTGGCTGCTCTTCTCGCGTTGATCTCAGGGCAGCAAGCCGTAGCCTCCGATCCCAGTCCACTCCAAGATTTTTGTGTCGTCGATAAGGATTCCCCAGGTATTATTTACTTCTTTACTGGACTTTCATGTTACTACGACTAAATATACATGTTGAATGACTCTCTAAAGACTATATGCACGCCTAAATAACGCCATAAATCGATACTTACAATTTACATCCCTTATGCATACAGTGTTTGTCAACGGGTTTGCTTGCAAGAACCCGATGGATGTCACCGCGGATGACTTCTTCAAGGCGGCCGACCTGGACAAGCCAAGGATGACCAACAAGGTTGGATCCAATGTCACCTTGATCAACGTCATGCAGATCGCTGGCCTCAACACCCTAGGCATCTCGCTAGCACGCATCGACTATGCACCCTTCGGGCAGAACCCACCTCACACACACCCGCGTGCCACCGAGATCTTGACCGTGCTCGAGGGTACATTGTATGTTGGCTTTGTCACGTCGAATCCAAATAACACCTTCTTCTCAAAGGAGCTCAACAAGGGAGACGTTTTTGTCTTCCCCGTGGGGCTCATCCACTTCCAATTCAACCCCAACCCGCACGAGCCAGCAGTTGCAATTGCTGCACTCAGTAGTCAAAACCCTGGGGCTATCACCATTGCCAATGCGGTGTTTGGATCAAAGCCACCAATCTCAGATGATGTTCTTGCCAAGGCATTTCAGGTGGAGAAGAATACCATAGACTACCTCCAGGCCCAATTCTGGGAGAACAACCACTACTAAGTCATATTTTGGTTGACCTTCATGGAAGATCTATGTGTGTGAATGGCTTGCTTTAGTGTCTGGCTATATATGCATCATAAGCTGTAAAATAAATGGCACATATGTCATGCTAGTGTTTGTATTTTGCGAGGTATGAATGTATTTGTACCTTTGAATATGCAATTGTTCTTGTGACTCACATCATATGCTACTCCCTCCGTCCGGAATTAAATGTCACAAAGTTTGACAAAAGTGGATGTATCTAGACATAATATAGTGTTAGATACATCCACTTTTGTCAAACTTCGTGACACTTAATTCCGGACGGAGGGAGTACTATCTTGCACCTTCGTTACTCTTTCTCTCGCTATAGTAGGGCCAGACATGAAGCGTATGCTTTCATCTCTCTTATCAAGATAGGATTTTGGTGACATGGAATGACTTGTAGCCTGGTGAATAGGACCTATTATACATTTATACTTCCTCTTATAATAACTCGAAGCAACTAAGGTGTAGGCGATCGCAAGAAACAAAAACTGGCACCATGCAAGCGTGCATCCCATACAAAGAAGAGCGATCAGCATGATCATTAAAATAGCAAAAGAGCAAATTTTGGACTGGCAAAAGTTTTGCCTCTATATATCCTTTTAGTAAGAAGGAATATTATTCATTTATTCATCTAGGAGAGTACGGAGAAGTACGTTGTCGTTTGGCCTATGCCTTGTGTTTAACGGATATCACAACAGGTTATTAGGGCTGTAGCCAGCAAGTGCATGCCATTTTTGTGTATATATGGCCAGCACTTGCATTTTGTTCATCGGTGCCTAGCTAGGGAACGCAGCGAGCCACAATTCCATATATGATGCTCCATCCGCTAGGTCTCCTCTTGTTTTACTTTTGCCTCTACTACGCCATATGGTCTCTCCACTTTCCTCGCGGTACCTCGCTTTCCTTTAACTTCAACTTTTCCCAACCGGGTGGCCATGACACGGGAGACCTCATTTTCCAGGGCGACGCTCAGTTCGACTCTAGGAAGAAGCTGATCGAGCTAACAAAGAGTGACTCGAACGAAAGCCTCGGGGACAGCATAGGCCGGGTAGTGTACGCGCAGCCAGTGGCTCTCTGGGACATCGACACCGGTGAGTTCACCCGATTCATTGCTACCTTCTCCTTCCAAATCAAGGTAAACGACAGTGGCGGTATTGGCGGTGATGGGTTGGCTTTCTTCCTCGGGTATTACCCGCCGACGGATCCCGCCAGTTTCGGTGGTAAGAGTATGGGCCTCTTCCCCGACTACACTGGATTCGGACCTACCATGACTGACGACTACCGGGCCGTGGCGATTGAGTTTGACACCTACGTCAACCACGACATCGGAGACACCAGCAGCAGCCACATGGGCATCGACGTCAACTCCATCGTCTCGCGGGCGTACACCGACGCAACCTTGCCTGGCAGGGATCTGACGTCTGGCTTTCCAATGACTTGTGAAGTCAGCTACAACGACGCACATGTCCTATCTGCTGTTCTGCAGATCGGCAATGCGACCTACCATGTCGGCAGAAGTATCGACCTAAGGCAGAGGTTGCCTAGTGTGGTGGCCGTTGGTTTCTCCGCTGCTACCGGCGCATCGGCAGAGCTACACGAGATACTGTCCTGGTCATTTAGCTCCACTTTGGTCGAGACTCCTGCACCACCAAGGAATCACAAGGTCGTTCTGTGGAAACTTCTGGTTGGGGTAACCGTAACTATCGGGGTCATCGCTGCCGTGTGCGTCTTTGTTATTGTTCGTCGGGCTAGAAATAGTCCAACCTTGTAGAGCTGAGTAGTTTGAGTCGACACAACGTGCAATCTCCATAGTACCAAGTCTTTTCGTGTCCTGGGTTCAGTCTGGCTGTGTATATATACACGTCGAGCCTGACCCTGTAAACACTTGTTGTACCGTGAGAAATTAACAGAAATAAAGAAGAAGAAAAAAGAGCGGGAAGGATTTTCGTGCATGTGCAGTTTGATGTGATCAATCTTGCTGTGAATGAATCCCAACACGTTCAATGGCAGCTTTGCACGAGAAAGAAGCTAATATATACCGACCTCTTGGTAAAGGGTCTTGAGCATTTTGCTTATCATAAGCTAGCACGTGCAGCAAACTATTTCTTGGCTGTAAATAAGCTTGGCGGAGGCGGCTCGGCATCTGTTTATCCGGGTGAACTGGCATAGCCAACACGGAAACCAGAAACGTTTGTCCAGGGTAGAGATGGTTTCGAGCCTGAACTCTGTGTCGTCGGTCCGCCTCAGGCACCGAAACCTGGTCGACCTCATTTGGCGCCGGTGCTACGACTTATTTTTATTATAATAAGCGTCAACCAGAACAGCGTGCCGAAAGATCTGCGAGAAGGACACAAGTCGCAAACGGATGCTTAGGGCACGTACAATGGTGCTATTTTAGAGATGCCACGTCGGATGATTGCTGAGTTGGAGGAGAGAGAAACGGAAAAAAGAGGTTTGCCTTCTCTTAATTAAGAGATGATCTCTTAGCAACAATTGTCTCACCACTTTGTTAGCGAATCTGGAAAAGACTAAGAGATAATCCATTGTACACCAGGTTTTTTAGTCTTATCTAAAAAATTAAGATAAGACGTTCTATCAACCATTGTACATGCCCTTATTCGTGTTGCTGCTGGTCGTCACGATCTCGGCCTGTAGCTCTGCTAGAGGCGTACGAACGATCACGTCCGCGCAAGTCTAGCCGAGTTACTACATTTGCATGCAACTCGCGAGAGAGAATGCATCCCAGCATCCAAGTATGGGTTACATACCTAGTTGTTACTACAACAGAATTAATTAATTATAGAAAAGCGTGTAAGCAATCTAGTAGCAAGTTTATACAGTAAAAAGTCTAAGTTATCAGTAGTAATAGACTTCCGTACGGAGTGATAACAGAATTGAACACATGTTTTTATTCAACCAAACCCCAATCAGAATATTCACCTCTTGGGTTAAGCGTGAACCTAGCAAACTTGACTCCAAACATAAAACACTCTACGTAGATTCACCTGAAACCATGGAAATGAACATCTGCAGTAATGTCTGTTGTTGTGTCGGTAATAGCTAGCATGACCGATAAGTGATGATCACCGTGATTTGTTTTCTCCTCACATTTTAATTCGTGTAGCAGGTAGTAGATGACCATAAGTCGTGTGAACTAGTCAGCAAGAAATGATCGTTTATGTGGTTGCTTAGTTTCATGCAATTGTACCACGTCTCCTCTTCTCTACGATAAGTACGGTTTCGTCCACATAGTAGGTTTGATCCAGGCAATGCTCCAACAAAATGTTGATCAAGTAAAAGATGGAAAACTATCATATCTGATAAGATGAGAGACATTAACAAGGTTAGGTGCAAGAGGGAGAGAGCAAGCACAGCTTCTGAGTTGAACTGTTCTACCACGTTAGCAGCCGCAGCTAGGTCTTGGTGCTTCTACAATACTCATGCATGTGCGTTCAAATTTTTCCCTCTTCATGCATGAAAATTTCTTGTCCGCGATACACGGTGATGGGTGCGTGGTGACTTTTCTTGAAACCACCGTCCATGCATTGTGGCGCGCGACATGGTAGAGATGGAAAATAATAAAAATTAGGGATAATTAACAAGGTGCCCTCAGTTGGCACCACGACCTCAGTTTTACCCCTAGCGCCGAATCGACCTCAGTTTTGCCCCTAGTCAGTGCGCAAGGACTCTTTTCGCTGCTCCCACCGTTATTTTCGGCCCCCCGTTAGGATCCTGACCTGTGGGACCCATCATACAACCGTTGGCGCGGCCTGTGGGCCCCAGCTGTTGAGCGTTGGCGCGGTTTGTGTGCCCCATCTGTTGACGGTTGGCGCTGCATGTGGGCCCCACCAGTTGACCGTTCCTTGCGGCCCAATGTCACATGAGGCCCAATGTCAACATGTAGACTACACATTATCCATTTATATTTATTAATCACTACATGCAGACTACGCATTATCCATTTATTAAACCATCAAATTATTCGTATTAATAATATAAAATATACTGTGCTCAACTCAAATTTTTTATGTTATCTTAGAAAACATAATGCAGCTCTTTTAGAAAATATTATTCGTTAAAGCACATCTCTTATATATAAATTTTGTTTACAATGTGCAGATTTTTAAGCGATGATTAGAAAGGATAAAACTTCTAAACAGTGGGTACATTTGGACAAATATAAGAACATAACTTTATATATAGGGCTTATATATAATTAAACATACTTAGAAAGGATAACTGGCCCCACTTTACATATAATCAGTGGGGCCGGATAAACATTACATTTAACTAAAAAAAAAAGGGCTAGCCCTAACTGCTCCCGCTCTGCATGCATGCGGGAGCCCTTCCCCCGCTCCGGCGCCGCCCTACTTCCTCCACTCCGCCGCCCGGATCTCCATCTCCTGCTTGATCCGGGCGCTGCCGTTCTCCGCCCGCATCGTCTCCTCCTGCCTCTCACGGGACCGCTTGATGCTGGCCCGGAAAGCCTTCGCGTCCTCCTTGGCCTCCTTCTTCTCCATCGTCTTCAACTCCTTCTTCTCCAGCCGCTCCAGTCTTTTGAGGCGGCGGTTCGTCTTGGGGGAGATGTCCGACGTCTTGGTGGTGGTGGAAGGGACGGGGCGGTGGACGAAGGGCGGCGTCGGCGATCGCTCCCGATCGGGAGAGTCGTCGACGGGAAGCACGATGGGCAGGACGTCCAACTCCGCCTCGGGCCACTCGGCCTCGTACCAAGGCAGAGCCTTGGGGTGGTTGTCCTCGTCGGAGACCGACTCCGGGCTTGAAGGTAGTGAGTAGGAAGACATTGTGCGTTAGGGCTTGAAGGGAGAGAAGGGCAAATGGCTGGAGAGGGATGAGAATATGGAGGACGACTGAAGGAATATTTAAAGACACGATTAGACGTGAATTTATTTGGGTAGATGAAGCAAACTGTGTGAAAACCTTGAATTTATTTGGGTAGATGCATGGTCAAAGCGGTGTAGAACAGGCATAGGCGTAGGCGTAGGCCGGACAGCTATTGATACGGAGTACGAGCGCGTGTGCATTCGTCAGTCGAAGTGATTCGACGTTGCATGCGTGTATTAAAGAGGTGAAGAGAAGAAAGTCCAAAGTCTCACGCCAAATCCTGCCTCGCTGCATATGCATTGATGCGTATCTTGTGAAAACTAGGCGTGGAGGGCTGCGTCGCTGCAAATGCGACGCGACTCGTGTTTCTGAAACCAGGCGTGGAGGGCTGCGTCGCTGCAAATGCGACGCGACTCGTGTTTCTGAAACAAGGCGTGCAGGGCTGCTGCAAATGAGACGCGACGTTAACTATTTTCTTCTTCTGCCACGTTGTTTACTCTGAAAAAACGAGGCGTGCATGCACCGGGCTGGTGAACGGGGACGTTACATTGAGACAAAACACCCAGTCCATGCACCGCTTCATTTTCGATCGTTTGACCGTAAGGAACGGTGCAGATCGAGTCCATGCATGCAAACTACGGCGGCAACGGCCTGCAGACGCTGAGACGAGCGCTTCTCTGTGCGGGAAAGCAATCTTGGACATACAAAGAACACAACACACCTATACTAACATGGTATGGCACCCCCTAGCTTGTGTTGGGATCCAGACGCTCCGTAGCCCCCCTCCCGGTGAAACCCTAGCCCCGCTGGAGAAATACCGGACTTATACGGAAACACGCGGTAACAGCGTCGAAAGGGGGTAGCAATGTGGAACTATTTGCTTGGTTGTGCTAGGATAGCCCATAGGAACACAGAACAAAAAGGATACATACTCCACCATATAAGCATACATACATTCTATAAGCTTCATAAAGGATGTCTTGCAGAGTACATTCAAATATACTCATATTGGTTCCGTCCCTGGTATCTACTTCCCAGACTTCGAGGAGCAGCCTCAGGAGGAGCTCTACGAGGAGGAGTACTGCACAGAGCTAGGGTCGTCTCCCGGTCAGCAGCCTGTAGGTTAAGGCGTGACTTGGGCTCTACTACGTTGTGTGTTATTTGTCTTCCGTTGTGTGTGTTGAGTTGTCTGTCCTGCGTGGCAGTTGTGTTAGACTTGGTCATGTCACCATTTCTCTTTTGTAAGACCTTCCTGTAATCGTATAATGGATGATGTATCTGTATGCCAACTTGATATATTGTTCACGACTGGTGTCATCTGGGATCGTGAATGTATGCATATCGGGGGTCCTTGAACATTGGTTCTGGAGGCTTTACAATTCTCTATCCACCACCGTCACCACCGTCCTCTCCACAAGACCACTAAGTGCTGCTTTATCTCCACCACATCATCTCCAACACCACCATAATTATAGCCATAATTCTACTTTTCAATCTGGATCACATAGCAATCGGCAAAATTGTAAGAACTATCTATTATTAAACCCAAGTACTATTTTTGTTTCAATGTTTTCTATTGTTGATATAATCACGATGTGTGAGTAGTCCCTCTGAGGCTATGGCTGAGGCCTAACCTTGCATCTATGTGCTTGATATAAATGGGATAATTAGTCTAATGAGTTCATCTATGTTATATGTGTGTGTTCTATTATCCGTATCTCGCTGATATGTAAAAACGTATCTATACTATTTGATGGTTTCATGCTACTTTTATGCTTTTGATAATTGTTTTTATATTAAGTTTTTGATTTATTTGTACTAACCTACTAATAGTTACAAAAGTGCATAATGTTATTGTTTTACACTTTAATGTGTAGCAATTATCAAAAATACAAGAGGAAACCTTGTTGGAGTCGAATTGGGACTTTCCTGAAATCTGTCTGAAAACTTCTTTCAAATATTGCCACGTCCCGGGTCGAAGATGGCATCAAACGGAAATCTCACAGAAAACAAAATTGTGGGGAATTTTGTGAGGTATGATCCAGACTTAAAATTTTCCTGATTCCGAGGCCGGACAGCCGAGATACGCCCTATTTACCTAAGCCCTAAATGGGACGACGAAAATACGTGAGACTATATAAAGAGAGGAAACCTAGGTCGTGGGAGACACCTCATACCACGAATTTCCAGCTACCAAAGTCACGTTTTTGCCTTCCCCATGGATCTCATCTCCATGGGGGAGGGCTCCCAAGACAATGTAGGAAGAGGGCTAAGGGGTGGCACTCCCCCATGATGTCGGTGACACAGGGAAGAAGTCCCCGCGCCACCGTCGGCGCCGCCCTGCGCCCTGAGCTGCCCTCTCCATTAACTTCACCGCCATCTCCATCGCTAATTTCTTCTTGTACACAATGGATCATTCTCCCACACACCTCTGTATTTCCCCATGTAAACATGGTGTTTGACGTTATAAATAATTTGCAGATGATCTATTGCATCTATGTCATGTTTGTGTAGATCCCTTTTATCATATGATTGATTTTTGAATCTCTACGGATCATTTGAGATTTATATTGAATTTGTTACAATCCTATGGTACCCATCATATCTTTATGCGCGCATGGATCATATTATAGGGTTTTTAGTATGTGGAGAAGGCTAGAGGGAGGGCTTCTTGAGTGACAGAAACATAAGTCCCAATCTAGTGATTAAAGCATATGGGATAAAGATGACCTTTTGATCTAATGATGTGGTTGGGTATTTTTACCTTAATATATCTTCTAGTAGTTACAGATGTTTGCTAGAGTTCCAATCATAAGTACTTGCAATCATTGGATAGTGAGAGCTTGTAAGCTTTGCCTCTCCCACATAAAACAAGAATATCAACCTTGTATTTGACTATTTGATCATGGAAAAATCCATCACACTTTCAACCACTTCTCCACACTCATGGTACTTTTAGTTTATAGTCATTTAGTCTATTTTATTGCTGCAACAACTAACTTTACTTTCATGTATTTAATATACTTCAAAACTATCTTGTTTACTCGTATTGTTACTCTAGTTTTATTTCCTAGATATTGCAAAACGTTTAGTATGCGTAGAGTTGTATCAATGGTTGATAGAACTTGAGAGAATACTTATCCTACCTTTAGCTCCTTGTTGGATTCGACACTCTTACTTATCGAAAAGTCTACACACGATCCCCTATACTTGTGGGATATCACTCGCTCCTAGTACTTGTGAGGTACCCCAAGACCCCGAAGAGTGATTGATGTCTACGCACGCTTCTATTCTTGTAGACAGTGTTGGGCCTCCAAGTGCAGAGGTTTGTAGAACAACATCAAGTTTCCCTTAAGTATATCACCCAAGGTTTATCGAACTCAGGGAGGTAGAGGTTAAAGATATCCCTCTCAAGCAACCTTGCAATTAAGATACAAGAAGTATCTTGTGTCCCCAACACACCTAATACAATTGTTAGTTGTATAGGTGCACTAGTTCGGCGAAGAGAGAATGAAATACAAGTAATATGGATGATTATAAGTGATAATAGCAATCTGAAATAAAAAATGGCAGCAAGCAAACATGTAGCAGAATTGGTTATAAACGGTGTTTCAATGCTTAGAAACAAGGCCTAGGGATCATACTTTCACTAGTGGACATTATGAACAATAATAACATAATTAAATGCATAAATATCATCTCTTCACTACGCTATTCCGAACTACTCCCCGGTCGGATAACAAACATCAACCATATCGTAGGGCTACAAAAATCACTCCTTAGAGTTCGCATTTCCCCATCTAGGTAACCCCCACGCTATCACCATGAGACCTAGATGGATCTAGACAAACACCACAATTTCATAGGTCATCCAACAAAAACTATAAATATCATGCTAAACCACACGGTGCACACACTGTCACCTTTACACCGTGATCAAAGTGTCGATGGAGATCTCATAACAAAACTACTTGAGTAGCATAACAGATGAAGAGTAACATCTACTTATTCAACTAGATTACAAAGCTCAAGATCACATAAAGATCACACCATGGGAGAGAGAGAGAGATGAAACCCATAGCTACTGGTAGATCCCTTAGCCCCGAGGAGAACTACTCCCTCCACATCATGGGAGTCAGCAACGACGATGAAGGTGGCGGTGGAGTCGATGGAGATGGATCCGGGGGCACCTCCCCATCCCGGCAGGGTGCCGGAACAGAGATTTTTGTCCCCAAAACTTGTCGGCGGCGGCGGAGCTATAGAAATTTTCGTGGATGGAGGCCGATTGTTTTAGGGTTTATGCATCGGGGGGATTATATAGGTGAAAGAGCGATGGCGGTGGGCGCCCGATGGGCCCACACCACCTGGTGGTCCGGCCAGGGGGACCAGCTCACCGTGTACGTGACAAATTTCTAAGATTCTGGGATTTTATTTGTCCAATTCCGAGAATATTTTCAGAACAACTTTTCTGAAGCCAAAAATAGTAGAAAATAGTAACTGGCTCTATGGCATCTTGTCAATAGGTTAGTTCCAGAAAATCCATAAAAATGACATAAATTGTATAGAAAACATGTAGCATATGGAATGAAAACAACATGGAACATCAGAAATTATGGATACGTCTGAGACATATCAAGAATCCTGAAGCTTAGTTCCTACTCGTCCTCGAGTAAGTAAAACGATAAAACCAAATAATTTATGAGGTGACATGCTATCAACATAAATTTGATCATCTAAATTGTAAAAGCATATGTAAGCTGAGATCATAGTACTTTAAACATAGGCATGAAAGATATAATTCTAACAATTAAGCTTAGCAATCACTTTGCATCATGAAAAGTAACACAAATAAAAGATTATGAATAATAATGCACTTGAAACTTATACGTTTGTTTTGAGCATAAAGCAAACATAGCAAAGCAATATTTCGCTTGCCGTTTAGACAGGGGCAAAATATAAATGCCAGGACACCTTCAAAGTTCAAGTGGATGACTAGAACAAATAATTTGAGAGCAGGTAATAACACATCATGAATCAATTAATAATAATCTTTGAGACTGATGCACATTAAACTCAGAATGTCAACTACGCTCTCTAAACTGTGCATAAAGTTAGAAGATGTAGACTCAACATAAAAGTAAAATAAAGGCCCTTCACAGAGGGAAGCAGAGATTAACTCATGTGCTAGAGCTTTTTATTTTGTTAAACAGAGGTATTGAAAACATTTTTTTAGAGAGTGTATGCTTATGTCAACAAATGGTAATGAAGCCAAGCAACGTTTTTAGACTTTTGAGAGCGGTTTCCGTTGTTTATTTGGTTTGAAACTTCCCCCACCATGATTTTCACAAACCAGCGCTATCCATATCCACGAGTACCACCAACTTTCATCAATCCATGGGAAGTGCCTTTTTTGGTTGTATTAATTGGCACCAGCTCTCTGCAAATTTAAATGAGCACATATTCCATACTCATTGGGCGAAAGAGGGATATGACCTTTGCTTGACATGAACCACAATAAACTTTAAACTATTTCCTTATGAGCTAAAACAACAACACAAAACATGAATAATTTTTTGAAAGTTTTAAAGGTAGCACATGAGAAATTTACTTGGAGCGGCGGTTAAATAACACATGTAGGTAGGTATGGTGGATATATTAGGAAAACTTTGGTTTTTGGGAGTCGAATGCACGAGTAGAGCTCATACTCAGTACATGTGGAGGCTAGCAAAGACTGCGAGCGACAAATCAAGAGAGCAATAATGGCCATAATCATGGATATTGACAAAAATATTATTAATCAAAGCATAAATGGTATTACAAGTAAAAAATTAAATGGTCATAGAGGCTATATGTTACTGGTTTGTAGTCATAAACATGGTGTAAGCATGCGTCAAGTCAAACAAACAAAGCATTTGAAGGAGAGCACCACAAATTTTGCTTCAATGTGATAAAAACAATTCATGATTCTTTCCATGGCACATTAAGCACTCTCAGCTATTTGAGACAAGTCATGCTACAATAATAACTACCAATCACATAATTAAAATAACATCTAACCAGACATGAAAAATTCTAGCCACAATCTATACGAGCTTCTTTTTCCGCCGTTATAGGCACAAAAATTGTACTAGTGTTTTTCAACACCAATCATTTTATATAAACAAAAAGTTTCCATAAGATATAGCAATGAAACAAGAGAGTACTAATAATACTCTACTAGAACTAAAAAATCTGAATAATAATGCATGAAAAACATTAGCTAAAAAGAGGAGGAGATGTAGTAGCTAGAAGAAACCGAAGAATGCGAGCGTGATAATGAGGAATACGAGTATTCAGATGAAAAAGAGAAGCGTGTATCTCCCATACAAGAATGATAGGTTCCAACTAAGTTTACTGCAGAAAGGAAAACAAAAAACAAAAATAAAAACAAACAGACGCTCCAAGTAAAGTGCATATGATGTGACCGAATAAAAATATAGTTTCACTAGAAGTGACCTGATAAGTTGCTGATGAAGAAGGGGATTCCTTCGGCATACACAAGCTTATACGCTTGAGTCTTCTTGTAATTTGTTGGGATGAACCACGGGGGCATCCCCAAGATTTGTTTTTTCACTCTTCTTGATCACATTATATCACCCTCTTCTCTTGACCCCTGAAAACTTCCTTCACACCAAACTCCAAGTAATTCTCATTAGAGGGTTAGTGCACAATAAAAAACTCACATGTTATCCTTGGACACAAGAATTATTAATACTTTTTAAACATTAGCTATATCTACTGATGTTTTGTGGAGCAAAGAAATCCACTCAACATAGTAAAAGAGAGAATGCAAGTAAAAACGCAAAATCTGTCAAAACCAGAACAGTCTCTAAAGACGAATTTTTTCGATGCACTTAAGTTGCTCAAATCGAAAACATTAAAAATAGAAAAGGTTTCGGAAATAGCTGAGGATTAAGCACAAAAACTTGCATGTTATTTTAATCTTTCTGTGATTTTACACGGATTTAACAGTGGATAGCAGGAATCTGTTTTCTGTGCAGAAATCTAAATCTAACACCAACTTTCACTAGAGACTTTACTGGCACAAATATTAAATGAAAATTAAGATACAAAAGAGTTTCTACAGAAGTAAACAACACATTGAATCAAATAAAACATAGAAAAACGAAGCAAAAAAAAACATGGGTTATCTCCCAAGAAGTGCTTTTGTTTAAAGCCTTTTAGCTAGGCATGATAATATGAGAAGATGCTTACATAAGAAATATGAATTGAAGCAAAAGAGAGCATCAAGAAGAAAACATAAAACAAATTTAAGTCTAACCCACTTCCTATGAATAGGAGTATTGTAGGAAAAAACAAATCAATGAAGCACAAAGCTAGCATAGGAAGGCAAAACAAGTGCAACTTCAAAACTTTTAACATAAAGAGAGGAGACTTAATATTATTGAGATATATGAAACCGTGTCTTCCTCTTTCATGATGACCAGTGGGTCTTAAAGAAAGCAGCATATAGAATCAACACAAGAGATGAAGGGAATATGCCCGAGAGGCAATAATAAAATGGTTATTATCTTATTCCTTGTTTATGATGAATGTTTATTTCTCATGCTAGAATTGTATTAACCGGAAACGTTGATACATGTGTGCTTAATAAACAAACAATGGTTCCTAGTAAAGCCTCTCTTTTAACTAGCTCGTTGATTAATAGATGATCAAGGTTTCCTGATCATGAACATCGGATGTTATTAATAACGGGGTCATGTCATTAGAAGAATGATGTGATGAACATATACCCAAAGAGAATATAGCAATGCGATCAAGTCATTTAGTTTACATTGTTATATCAAACACACGAAGTAACTTATTCCTTATACCATGAGATCATGTCAATCACTGATACCGGAAGAGTGCTTTGATGGCATCAAACGTCACACCGTAACAGGGTGACTATAAAGGTGTCATTGAGTATTCGGAAAGTATTAGTTGAGGATCATGGATCAAGAGTGGGATTTGTCCATCCAAATGACGGAGAGATATACTCTGGGCCCTCTCGGTGATATCACATCGAAACCGCTTGCAAGCACGTGATATGATCACAAGGATGTTATATCACGGGAACGAGAAAAGAGTACTTGTCGGTAACGAGATTGAACAAGGTATGGTTGATACCAATGATCGAATCTCGGACAAGTAAAATATCGCGAGACAAAGGGAATAGTTCACGGCGTTGTTGGTTCACACGATCACGAGAGTCATCGTTGAATATATAGGAGTCATCACGGATCTCCAGATCCCGCTGTTGATTATTGATCGGAGAGGAGTCTCGATCATGTCTATCTTATTCGCGAACCGTAGGGTGACACACTTAAGGTTCGATGACGCGTTTGAGAGGATACGGAATATCGAAGAATATTTTGGACAGCACCGAAATTGTTTCGGGGAAAATTGAAATAGTTCAAGGGGTTTTTCGTCGAATGGTTGTTAATAGAATTAACAAATGATTCGAGGTGCTATATGCAAAAGTTTGTTAATAGAATTAACAAATGCTGAAATAAAGAAATAAAAAGGTTTTATTTATTTATTAAAAGAAAACCTTTGGATTTTCCAAGTGGGAAATTATGGGAGCATGAGTGGGTGTGAGTGGAGCTTCCACTCACATGATGAGGGAAGAGGTGGGGGCACCCCCATGGGCTGGCCGCACCCCCCTTGGGCTGCCTCCCCCCTCTCCTATAAAAGGAGGGTGAGAGCTCTCCCTCCTACACACACTTGGCCACTTCCCTTTCCCTCCACCCGCTGCTCCATTTCATGGTCTCCGGCTTGGCGAAGCCCTGACCGTGGGATTCTTCACCACCACCACGTCGTCGTGCTGCTGGAGTTCCGAGGGATCCTCTACTTCCGCGCCCCGCTGGAACGAGGGAACGGAGGTCGTCATCAACCGTACGTGTGACCGATCACGGATGCACCGCCGGATTGCGGTGCCATCTTCTCGCTATCGGGATCGGTGTGAGTACGACTACGCCAACAACGAGATTTGATCTCGTACCACTTTGAGTCTTCGAGGGTATGTGTTCTCCTTAACCCTCTTGTTGCCCGTTACACTTCGTCTCCTAGATTAGATCTTGGCCTTTCGGGTGTCCCTCGCGTAGGAAAATTTTTGTTTTCTATGCTACGTTCCCCTTCAGTGGTATCAGAGCCGGATCTATGCGTAGATGTTTTGTACGGGTAGAACACATAGGTGTATGTGGGCGTTGATGATCATGTTATTACCTCCTTGACTATTTTATGATCTTAGTGGCATAGTAGGATGAAGCGGCCCGGACTAACCTTACATGTCCACGTACATGAGACTTGTTCCACAACTGACATGCAACTTGTATTGCATAAGTGGCTTGCGGGTGTCTGTTTCTCCTACTATAGTTAAGATCTAATCTATGAAGGGTTGTTAAAAATGTGTTTATCAACGTTGTGGTTGATGTTCGTAGGTATGAACGGTTCTATCCTCGAAAGCCCTAAGCCACGTAAAATATGCAAAAATAAATTAGAAGCGTCTAACTAGTTTTTGCTGGGCATGTGATGTGACATGGTCAATATTACAAATTTGATTATGAGATGATCTATTTTGTAAATTATTGATATACCGGAAGGTATCCATATGATTGTCTTCTTATTGATGGACAATCAAGATTGGGGTGCCATGGTACTTGGTACCACGCCGGTGGAATGATTGAGATCATACCATAATGCACATGATGGAGATCAAGTGCAAGGAGGACCATATCATATCACGTAATCCTCACATGTGATGTTTGTGATGTTAATCCTTTTATGCATCTTGTTTTGCTTAGATAACGATGGTAGCATTATAAGATGATCCCTCTCTCTTAATATCAAGATAATAATGTGTTCTTCCTTAAGTATGCACCGTTAAGAAAGTTCGTCGTTTCGAGACACCACGTGATGATCGGGTGTGACAGACTCAACGTTCGCATACAACGGGTGTTTTCAAGCCTAGCATGTACAGACATGGCCTTGAAACACACGCAATACTACGGTTCTACTTGGCGAGCCTAGCATGTACAGACATGGCCTCGGAACACGTAACCGAAAGGTAAAGCATGAGTCATATGGATGATATGATGAACATGTCGATGTTCGCCTTTGAAGCTACATCATCTCACGTGATGATCGGTTTTGTTGTAGTGAATTTGGTTCGTGTAATCACTAAAGACGACTAAGAGGGATGTTGTTTTTGAGTGGGAGTTCATGGCTTAATTTGAATTAACTTGAACTTATTTATCATGAACAACAAATCAAAGTGAATTTGCACAACTTGTAGTAGTCATTGGCATCCTCATAACTACCTTACACTTAGATTGTTAATTGAGATATAACTGTTATGATCTGGTAAATACCATTTAAGATTGGTACCGTATTAGTGAAATTTAAAATTGAGTCCTATTGTAGATTTTTGGTATTTCCTACCTAGCTCCATGTGGTTAATGATTGATTAATCTAGAGAGCAAATAATTCCTACTTAGAATCCAGAGTCATGGTTGCTTCCGTATTACTTTATCTTCAAAAAGAATGTTTTGTTGATCAAGGTGATTTAGGAACTGAAAATAGTTGTTTTAAGAAACAATCAAGTGAAAGATATATTGATATCTAGAAACTTAGTTGTAGCAACATGACTGAGTATAATTTAGCGTGACAATGTTTGCTTATATTATCTGAATATATGCAAATTTAGCGTGACAATGTTTGCTTATATTATCTGAATATATGCAATGATTGAAGACGCTAGGCGTTTGAATATTCCAAGAAATTGGATGCTAAAAATTATCCTCTAAATTCCTTCCTTCGAGCTATAGTAGCTTAATCATAAAATTGTTATGATGGGATGGATTAGAAGTATGGGTAAAGTAGTTTACCTTACTCGGAAATTGCTAAGAGTGGAATCTAGAAGAATGCTATTAATATGGTGATATTAGTAGAACAATCAAACTCAAAGTATGACTCAATGGGTGATAGTATATGACTAACACGCCAAAGAAAATGAGCTAGTAAGACTAGCATTGTTTGATGTTGAATGATTCTTCTATAAAGGAAAGGGAATATTGAAAATAGAATTACAAATAGATGTATGGCAGAAAAGAAGATAACTGGAAAAGTCCAGCTCAGGAGTATATACTTGATATACAAGTTATAGATGTATTACTAGTTAACAAAGTATTTTTGGGTATTTTGATACCACATTGGTTGGTATGAGTTGTCATACAAAGCAACGCAATGCAAGAAATACAAGGGCCTAAAAAGAACTAGTAATAGATGTGGAATCGATTATGACAAGAACATAAATAAAGTGTTATTGTGTTCATTGTAGTATCGAACCAAACATTCAAGATTTATTTTAAGAACTTAATAAGTTTTTATTTTGTTCTAGTCTTTTGTGAGAACAAATGAGATTGTTCAAACGATGACCATATTCCATAATTGATGGATATGTTAATATAAATCATGTTGGTAAAGTAAACATCTATAAGACTGAATGCTAAACGTTGCAAGACGTAAAAGATTTTCACTTAAATTGTGACACCACCATTTTAGTTCATATCGGAAAGGAAAACATGAAGGAACTCCATATTGATGGACTTCCGGAGTCATTTTATTGACGCTTGTGAGACCTCTTCCAAAAGATGACTAGAATTCCGTTCTTAGGCCAAAGTAGAATGGACGACTAATTTAGTGGAGATTATACATATTGATGTATATAGTCCATTATGTGTAGTCATGTATGGTGGATTAATTTTTCCTTCATAAAGTTCTGTCGATGATTTAAGTAGATATGTGAGTATATCTATTTAAAGGGAACAGAGTTTGACATTTTGAATTGGTTCAAAAGGTTGTTAATATGAAGTTAAAATCAATGTAACAAGATAATCAAGTATTTATGATTGGATCATAAAGGATAAAGTTTGAGTTACAAGTTTAGCAAAACATCTGAGAAGTTGCAGAATTGTTCTACAACTTATACTTCTCGAATACCCCACATTAGATTGGAGTATTCAAAAGACAAAATCAAACCCTGTTTGACATGGTAAGATTAATAAAATTGCCATTATAATTTTGTAGTTTATACATTAGTGACAACCATTTTTCCACTGAAAAGAGCACCATCATGATCCGCTGAAATTGACAACATATAAGATATGGTTTGGGTAGTGACCCGAATTGTCACTTTCTTAAGTTTTGGTATGCATAGCATGTGTAAAATGTTTACAACCAAAATAGGATAAATATATGTTTATAAGGTTATCCCAAATAAAACATTGGGTATTTCTCCTATCACCGAACCAAAAGACAAATGTTGTTTGTCAGAAAGGGTTGATTTCTCGAGAAAGTAGTTCTTGCGAAACAAGTGAGTGGGAGCACAGTACAAACTCAACAAGGTTAGAGAATCTTCGTTATCATGTCAAGAGTAGCGCAGCACTGGAAGTTGTTCCGGGGTTTACTATTTTGACTAAGTAGAAGACACTACAAATGTTGTAGATACTTCAAATAAGTTTGCGAACTGTACCAGAAAAGTCCAAAAACTTTGTACTTAGAACAACTTGTGGTTTAAGTGTAAAGTGTTGTTTTGACAACAAAAGGACCTAGACCTTATAAAGGAAGCAAATGATGGGCCCTGACTTCGTAAAATTGACTATGAGTCATTATATCCGCCATAGTATCCTTGTATGAATATCAAGTATGTGACTTGGTAGTCCTTTCAATAGGCATGATGCCTAACGATAGCAAAAGGGTCTATATAGCGACAAAGACATGGATACTTATCGAAAAGTTGTTTCCGACGAAGTTCAAAGAGTTCACTACTACAAGATTTTGATCTTCCGTAGTGATGCTTAGTCTTTGCAGATAGTTCTAGCAAAGTTACATATTATGATATGGATGTTGAATAACAAAACCAATTCTCCTCTCGAGGAAGTTTGTTCAAGGATGTGTACTTGACACAGTCTGAGAGTTTTGTAAAATTCAAAAGGTTGCTAGAAAGGCATGCGCGCTTCAATGGTTGAAGTGAGCATAACGAAGTTGAAATCTTTACCTTAATGAAGTTATCAAAAGAGTTTGATTCCATCATGAATGATAAAGATGCTTGTAGAGTTACAAGAAATTAAGTGGGAGCGTTATGACATATTTCCAATACTTTATGTAGATGACATATGGTTGATTGGAAAATATGTATTTTAAATTAACACGGTTAAGATTTTCATATTGATGAAAGGCTTAGAAGATATTGGGCATCGATATCTATAAAAGATGGATTGAAGCGCCTGATATGATTGAAGCCAAATTACATAGATGAAATATTGAAGTAAGTCAATATAAAATTGATAAGAAGGAGTTCTTGTCACATGGAAAATAATTGAGCAAGATTCATGTGTTTTGACACATGATGAGCATCATTGAAATTGAGATTTCTAAGTCATGTTTCCATGCTATGTACACGACCAGATGAGTCCTATGCTATAAAATGTTATAGCAGGATAATTCATATGATGATTAGACAACAGTGGGAGAGATCCTCGTGTCATTTTAGAAATGCTAAGGATATGTTTTCCTATATAGTAATGACAAAATATTAGTTGTAATATGTTACACTAATAATCTTGTCATTTAATCAAGTAATTTTATCTCAATTAAAATATGTGATGAAGGGTAGCACAATAGGATGGAAGAAAGTTCCATGCTAGATTTGAAAGAGTTTCAAAATTAAAATATTGTGACAGATACTACAACAAAGGCTAAAGTATATCGTTGTGTTGACAACTGATAATAAGCGTATTTTGTGTCAAGGAGTTCTTTATTGAACTTGGTGAATTTCCAAGAATGCTGAAACTATGAAGCTACATTTTCACAATGTTAGTAACATCAGTTTAAGCTGAGGAATTAAGGTATCACCGGAACTTGGTGAGTTTCCAAGAATGCTAACACTATGAAGCTACATTTTCACAATGTTAGTGACATCAGTTTAAGCTGAGGAATTAAGTTTTCACCAATTGACCATATATATACAAAGCCATCTCATTAGAGAATGAGTGATGCGTGTAGACGCAAAGAACATGCAAATACAATAGGACCTGAACAGTTCAGATCTTTTTGATAATGTTTACCACATGCGAAGCATGGTAATAACACTGGTACGCCATATGTGTTAAGTGCTTACAGACTAGATTATTGACTCTAGTGCAAGTGGGAGACTGAAGGGAATATGCCCGAGAGGCAATAATAAAATGGTTATTATCTTATTCCTTGTTTATGATGAATGTTTATTTCTCATGCTAGAATTGTATTAACCGGAAACGTTGATACATGTGTGCTTAATAAACAAACAATGGTTCCTAGTAAAGCCTCTCTTTTAACTAGCTCGTTGATTAATAGATGATCAAGGTTTCCTGATCATGAACATCGGATGTTATTAATAACGGGGTCATGTCATTAGAAGAATGATGTGATGAACATATACCCAAAGAGAATATAGCAATGCGATCAAGTCATTTAGTTTACATTGTTATATCAAACACACGAAGTAACTTATTCCTTATACCATGAGATCATGTCAATCACTGATACCGGAAGAGTGCTTTGATGGCATCAAACGTCACACCGTAACAGGGTGACTATAAAGGTGTCATTGAGTATTCGGAAAGTATTAGTTGAGGATCATGGATCAAGAGTGGGATTTGTCCATCCAAATGACGGAGAGATATACTCTGGGCCCTCTCGGTGATATCACATCGAAACCGCTTGCAAGCACGTGATATGATCACAAGGATGTTATATCACGGGAACGAGAAAAGAGTACTTGTCGGTAACGAGATTGAACAAGGTATGGTTGATACCAATGATCGAATCTCGGACAAGTAAAATATCGCGAGACAAAGGGAATAGTTCACGGCGTTGTTGGTTCACACGATCACGAGAGTCATCGTTGAATATATAGGAGTCATCACGGATCTCCAGATCCCGCTGTTGATTATTGATCGGAGAGGAGTCTCGATCATGTCTATCTTATTCGCGAACCGTAGGGTGACACACTTAAGGTTCGATGACGCGTTTGAGAGGATACGGAATATCGAAGAATATTTTGGACAGCACCGAAATTGTTTCGGGGAAAATTGAAATAGTTCAAGGGGTTTTTCGTCGAATGGTTGTTAATAGAATTAACAAATGATTCGAGGTGCTATATGCAAAAGTTTGTTAATAGAATTAACAAATGCTGAAATAAAGAAATAAAAAGGTTTTATTTATTTATTAAAAGAAAACCTTTGGATTTTCCAAGTGGGAAATTATGGGAGCATGAGTGGGTGTGAGTGGAGCTTCCACTCACATGATGAGGGAAGAGGTGGGGGCACCCCCATGGGCTGGCCGCACCCCCCTTGGGCTGCCTCCCCCCTCTCCTATAAAAGGAGGGTGAGAGCTCTCCCTCCTACACACACTTGGCCACTTCCCTTTCCCTCCACCCGCTGCTCCATTTCATGGTCTCCGGCTTGGCGAAGCCCTGACCGTGGGATTCTTCACCACCACCACGTCGTCGTGCTGCTGGAGTTCCGAGGGATCCTCTACTTCCGCGCCCCGCTGGAACGAGGGAACGGAGGTCGTCATCAACCGTACGTGTGACCGATCACGGATGCACCGCCGGATTGCGGTGCCATCTTCTCGCTATCGGGATCGGTGTGAGTACGACTACGCCAACAACGAGATTTGATCTCGTACCACTTTGAGTCTTCGAGGGTATGTGTTCTCCTTAACCCTCTTGTTGCCCGTTACACTTCGTCTCCTAGATTAGATCTTGGCCTTTCGGGTGTCCCTCGCGTAGGAAAATTTTTGTTTTCTATGCTACGTTCCCCTTCAAGAGAAAGCTCAAAACTTTCATCATAAATAGAGGAAATTTAATAACATGAAAATTTCCATAACCATATTTTCCTCCCTCAAAATAATTCTCTGTAGCATCATGAATAGACTCAACAATATAGCTATCACATAAAGCATTTTTTATCATGATCAAGCATAAAATTTTAATTACTCTCCACATAAGTAAGATCCTTCTCATTAGTAATAGTGCTAGTAAAACTATCACACCCATCATGGCAATCATCATAAATTGGAGGAATAGTATAATCATAATGAACTTTATCTTCAACAGTAGATGGACTAAAAATAGCATGCTCATCATTGTAATCATCATATATAATAGGCATGTCATAACCACAATAAAATTTATCCTCAATAATAGGTGGAACTAGAATACCACAATCATTATACATATATTGGAAGCAAAGTATCATTAAAGAAATTTTCCTCCTCAAAACTTGGAGGACTAAAAATATCATATTCATCAAAACCAGCTTCCCCAAGCTTAGATTTTTCCATAGCATTAGCAATAATGGTGTTCAAAGTATTCATACTAATAACATTGCTAATAGCATGCAAATAAAGTTCCATAGTTTGTTAAATTTCTCTTCAAACACTTCATGTCCTAACTCAAGATAAAGATTATAAAGGTCTCTCATATTTTTGTTGTTTTCCATTAATCCTAACTAGTAAAAATAAAAACAAGAAAAGGTAAAAAAAATAAGTCTAACTAGTGAAAATAAAAACAAGAAACAAAAAGATATAATTGCAGAATCTAAAGGAAATATCTTGGAACACTCACATAGGATGTGAGTACCTTTTACCTTACCTCCCCGACAACGGCGCCAGAAAATAACTTGATGTCCCGCACGCTTCTATTCTTGTAGACAGTGTTAGGCCACCAAGTGCAGAGGTTTGTAGAACAACATCAAGTTTCCCTTAAGTGGATCACCCAAGGTTTATCGAACTCGGGGAGGTAGAGGTCAAAGATATCCCTCTTAAGCAACCCTGCAATTACAATACAAGAAGTCTATTGTGTCCCCAACACACCTAATACAATTGTAAGTTGTATAGGTGCACTAGTTTGGCGAAGAGAGAGAGAGAGAGAGAGAGAGAGAGAGAGAGAGAGAGAGAGAGAGAGAGAGATACAAGTAATATGGATGATTGTAAGTGATAATAGCAATCTGAAATAGAAATGGCAGTAAGCAAACATGTAGCAGAATTGGTTGTAAACAGTGTTTCAATGCTTAGAAACAAGGCCTACGGATCATACTTTCACTAGTTGATACTCTCAACAATAATAACATAATTAAATGCATAAATATCATATCTTCACTACGCTACTCCAAACCACTCTCCTCTCGGGTAACAAACTCCAATCACTGTGTAGGGCTACAAAAACCACTCCTTAGAGTTTGCATTTCCCAATCTAGGTAACCCCCACGCTATCACCATGAGACCTAAATGGTTCCAGACAAACACCACAATTTCATAGGGTCATCCAACACAAAATATAAATATTATGCTAAACCACACGGTGAACACACTGTCACCTTTACACCATGATCAAATTGTCTATGGAGATCTCATAACAAAACCACTTGAGTAGCGTAACATATGAAGAGTAACATCTACTTATTCAACTAGATTACAAAGCTCATGATCACATAAAGATCACACCATGGGAGATAGAGATGAAACATATAGCTACCGGTAGGGAGAACTACTCCCTCCTCATCATGGGAGTCAGCAACAACGATGAAGATAGCGGTTGAGTCGATGGAGATGGATCCGGGGCCATTTCCCCGTCCCGACAGGGTGCCGGAACATAGATTTTCGTCCCTAAAAACTTGTCGGCGGCGGCGGCGGAGCTACAGAACTTTTTGTGGATGAGGCCGATTGTTTTAGGGTTTATGCATCGGGGGGATTATATAGGCGAAAGGGCGATGGCGGTGGGCTTCCGAGGGGCCCACACCACCTGGTGGCGTGGCCAAGGGGGACCCGCATCGCCCTATGGTGTGGGGCCTCTAGGGGCTCCTCCAGGTTCCCTCCACACTCCATGTACGTGACAGATTTGTAAGACTCTAGGATTTTGTTTCGTCCAATTCCGAGAATATTTCCAGAACAACTTTTCTGAAACAAAAAACAACAAAAATCGGGAACTAGCTCTATGCCATCTTGTCAATAGGTTAGTCCTAGAAAATCCATAAAAGTGACATAAAATGTATTGGAAACATGTAGCATATGACATGAAAACTACATGGAACATCAGAAATTATGGATTGTTTGAGACGTATCTGTGATCAAGATAAGGCTATATTGAGAGTGAAGTGAAAGGTTGATCGGAAAGGTTTGTGACAGGAGGATCAGTAAGACTGCTGGAAGTGGATCTCTCGGGAACTAACAATGATATCACCGTGCTTAATGCTTTCGTATTTCTTTTTAGAACTAAAAACTGAGGCAACCCCACAAGACGGAACAAATACATGGCTAAGGTTGAATGAATTACTCTATGTTAACCCGTTCTCGGAGGCATAGTGTACTAAGAATGCATTGTCTACGCACAACTAAATAGCATATTATTAATTATACTAAACAGTTTTAACTTTATCTTATTTATCCCATACTACAAATGCACTGCTGCAGGTGATACCTTATTCCCATGCCTATTTTTATTATTGATAACAACCTCTTTTGCAATACAAGAATTGGTCAGGTTAAGACAGGAATTAGCAAGCTTTATCTGGATTCACACCGGTCTTATCAAGTACATACTTCCCAGTTCGATAAAATCTTGGGTCTCAAGGGAAAACGCTTACAATACTACATTTGGCGATCCAGATCGAAGGTATCAATATCCATGTTTGTGAGTGGGACTTGTGACCATATATGAGTATGAAGAGTCTAATTGTCTTACAATCCAACGTTGATCAGTACAATAATGGAGGGGAGCTGACACAAGAAATATCAGGACATGACCTGCACTGATCCTGCCAGGTAAAAGGTATTGGGTGATGTAGAATACATACTTCTTACTGTACAGGTCAACTTTTTTTATCTTACTCAACATGTTGTAAGATATACAAAGTCATACCATGGTGCTAGGGTTTGAGTTTTCGAGTGGATGGCCTTGTTTGGATGTATCGCCCCGTGCATTCATGTTTATTTGTTGAATATTGAAGTCATGTAGCATCTTTACGGGCAAAAATCCCAAGGCATTGTGGTGCAATTTCATACCAATGGTTATATTATATTTCCAGGAACATAATGGTGATATTATTGTTGTAATCAAGTATGAGATTATCTGACCATCTATTGTTGGTCATGCTATGTTTTTCAAAGGACCGATAGTTGCGTATGTAACAATTCTCACATCCTCGTAAGGACTTTGAACACAAACCTTACATACATAATCTAATTGTTGTCCATACTGTTGCTTTTGTTAGTTGTAGAACATGACACAAAATTGCTCCTAATTATAATTTGTTATTGTTAGATATCATTAGTTTTAGGTCTAATTTTTGTGTGTATTCTAACCAGCAAGACTAAGAATTATGTTACCATTCTTTCAGCGACTTGAAAAAAAGTTAGTCAAGGTGCTGATATTACGTAGCACCGGTTCCATTGCTGACTAAATGAAATTAATATTTTCCAAGGGAAACTATGTCTCCCTTGCGAACATCAACGGTTCTTAGGTTCCAAACAGCACCATGTTCTATTTATACACTATAAATGTCATTGTTGTTTCTTTATGGAGGAGATAGTGTTATTGGTTTGAGTTGTGATAATTTGTAGAAAATTAGGCAACCGAAGATTCTCATCTTATTGTGGGGTCTTAGAACAATGGATATTTTTTCTGTTGCACCACTAATATTTTTGATAAGCCATTATCACAGGAACCCTATGTGCTGAATAGTCTCCGCCTCCTCTCCATGGACAAAATTCTCTCTGCAAAAGGACATAGCTTCCATCATTTTTTGGCGACGTGAACTTGTCAAAATCTTTATCGATATATATTAAGTTTCTAGCGCTGAAATCTGTGATTAATGATACTGATCATATAATTTTTAGTATTATTGAATATAATATATATATATATATATATATATCATATTTTAGATTTTTTTGTGCTGATATGATATATTTTTAAAGCATATGTTGGATATTTTAGTGTTGAAATTTAGCATTTACAATAAAACTGACCGATAAATAGCCGACCGATAAAATCTATTTATCGCCTAAGACAATTTATTCCTTATCTTAGTTCGACCGATAAGTTAACGATAAGCGATATCCTGAACATTGTTTGTATCCACACATTACTTTTGATTAAGGTTGTAACTTGAAATTTGATCACCCAAGAAGTGTATGGTCCCTGGTTATCTTTAGTAAATTGGCTGACAAACGGCCGTGGTTCTCATGCTATTTGAAAGGGTTCTTGTTTATTTGGACATTTTTTCCTTAGTAAAATTTTGGAGTGCTTTATTTTCTCCATTTTTAATAGAAATTACATGATGTTCTGGATTCCATAGTGGAAAATATACCTAGTGATCAGTTTTGACTTCTGAATATAGTCATTGCTTTGTAGTTCGTGTGCTATATTGCTTGTAAATTGTTAAGCATTATGTTGAATTAGTATAGCATAGTGCTTTTGAAGATCCCACTTCATTAAAAATGATTTAGTTGTCTTAGTAGTGCTGACGTACTTTGTCATTTTTTTTTATTCTAGAGAGTAATTATTTGTGTGAGTTCCCAGGTAACTTGAATCTTTGGTTCAAAATTTCAATACGAGTTGTTCTTCTGGTTTATACCATTTTATGTAATAAATATTGTCTTGAAAAGATCCTCTTCAGAGCAGCCTGGAAAGGATGGTTGATATGATACACAAGGACATCGAAGCGAACACAGGACACACATTATCACTGGGCTCAACGTCCTCTAACCCGGAACCTCCGGTAAACCACCTTTTGGGCTTTAAGGAGATTTTTTCCTCTCTCCTAGCAAAGCACGTGCATGTTTCCTAGTAAATTATTATATGTGGCATCATACATGGTACATGTCGCTCACCATCATTCGCTTCCTCTGTCTTTCCACCTACTCCTCCCGCCGGTTCAACAATAAGCAATCGACTAGGAATAAAGCCTTAGTCGGCAAGGATTCTAAATCCGACTCCAATAGTATTTGTGGTGGTTGTTATTATTGGTCGTCCCCAAAAGCATTTTCGTTGGAGCCTGCTACGGAAATCAACCGTCTGTAATCGTTTAGACAACTTTCTTTCCTAACCATCTCTAATAGTTAACTTTTGGAGGCCAAAGTAATTAACGGCCGGTTTCTCATCTCTTTTTAATCTTGGAGTTTAGGTTATCGTTTCTACAATACATTAGATTGCATATGTAGAACGATCTCATACTCTTTCTCTAACCAACAATCCGCACTAGTAAGCACAACACGACATGCAACTTAACCGATAGGGATCCGGTACTATAGCAGTATATCATAAATTAAGTGATCACATTTAGCAAACAACAACGAAAGAAAGAGATCGATCATTCTAGCTAACATAGACATTACAGAAAGAGATTGATCAGTCTAGCTACAAACACAAGTGCGAGAGAAAAAACACAGCCTAGAGAGCATGGGGTCATCATCTAGGCGTCGCAATGGAGACACAGACACGTGGGTAAACCAGTGGGACGGTCTTGTACTACAGAAGGTTAGGGTTGACCTTGATACATAAGACCAGGGTGTCCCTGACCCGTTAGCCGCCGTCGTGCAGCTGTGTCGCCACGCCTTCCTCCTAAAGCCTAACGTAGACCCTACCGCCATTCTCGTCGGTGTCTACTTTGTACATGCAAGATTTGAGTACATCGAGTTAAGCAACATGTACGCCCCACGCCAAGCAGCTATGTATCCATCGATTGCGAATGATTGCATCATGTTCCCGGAACCATGGGCTTTAGGGCCGATATACTCCATGCTGGCCGTCTAGGACATGTCTTGCGCATATCAACTAGCTAGCTTCTTGACTGGAGAAGTTTGGTGTTTCTAAATGTGACGATTAAGATGAGAGGGAATGGATTGAGAGTAGCGGCGTAGGAGAAGAAACATTGGGGAGGCTGAGCGAGGCACCAGAGTATGATTGGTTGTGTCGAATAAATGGTACATCCAGCTTCCCATTCTCCATGGTGCACTTTCAAGTATTGATCAAAGGAAAAAGTATTGAGCAAGTTCTTCGCCCAACCGACTTAAAAATCTTGAATTGGTTACTTTTAGCTCAGTTAGTTTGCTAATGTTGGTCCCAACCGGACCGACGAAAGATCCTTAGGTTAGGACGCCATTCATGTAACCATGACTGCAAGGCCAGTCAGCCAGCCTGCTATAGAGAAAACGTCCTAAAAACCATAACAATCTCTTTTGCCTCCGTTCGTCCTTAGATCCCCACGGTGCAGCAACGGAAACATGAGCAACGCGGCGACATGCACCACTGACTTCTTTTACGGCATGGTGGTGTGCCTTGGCCATGTTGCTCTATTCCATCTCGTTCCAACTTCAGTACTATTCGGTTCCTACATGGGCTAGTGATCCTTGGGACTTCGTTCACTTTTTTCTTATTTTGTGTGTGGTTTTCTTACTATCTCGAAGAAAAAAAAACATATTTCAGTTTCCCGTTCAAGTGCATCAGACCATTTGCGAGCTATGCCTCTTTTGATCATAGATGTGACTTGGTCACAATGGTTACTGATGATTTCGGTCTTTTCGTTACTACATCTATTATCCTCTTGTCAGACAATACATGTGATATCAGTATTGCGCATGCATGACCCTGTGAAGTACAAGCCACCTAGAATATTGGTGTAGATGTTTCAGTATGCATGTGTCCGGACAATATTTGTAGAATTTATTCATGAAGGTCTGACTCAAGCGCAGCATGGATTTTATTGATCCATACTAAGCGTTATAGATACACCATGAGTTTTTGGGTGGTGTTAGAGTTATATTACATTTCATGTAATGTCTGTATGTTTTCCCCGCTGTATGAGAGGATTCCTATATATTTGCTACATACACTATACATATTGACGGGCTCCCCGAGATTCAAGTTTGTTGTTCTTTAACACATCATCGACGTACAATTTCTATGAAATTACTAGTGAAGAAAAAATTTCTCTAGAAAAAAGGGCAACAAAGTCCCTAGTTTGAGATTATTATTGACATACAAGACACAAGAGAGTAGCTTATGATGCCAGTCACAAGAAAAATAACTATATTTATTGAAAGGTACAAATAGATTCATAGCTCACACATACAAACACTATAATGGCATATGTGCCATTTATTTTATATCTTATGATGCATATATAGCCAGAAACTGAAGCAAGCCATTCACAAACATAGATCTTCGATGAAGGTCAACCAAAATATGACTTAGTAGTGGTTGTTCTCCCAGAACTGTGCCTGGAGGTAGTCTATCGTATTCTTCTCCACTTGGAACGCCTTGGCAAGAACATCATCTGAGATAGGTGGCTTTGATCCAAACACTGCATTGGCAATGGTGATAGCCCCTGGGTTCTGGCTACTAAGCGCGGCAATTGCAACTGCTGGCTTATGTGGGGTTGGGGTTGAATTGGAAGTGGATGAGCCCGACAGGGAAGACAAAAACGTCTCCCTTGTTGATCTCCTTGGAGAAGAAAGTGTTATTTGGGATTCGACGTGACAAAACCAACGTACAATGTTACGCGCGAGCACGGTCAAGATCTCGGTGGCACGCGGGTGTGTGTGAGGTGGGTTCTGTCCTAAGGGTGCATAGTCGATGCGCGCTAATGAGATGCCTAGGGTGTTGAGCCCAGCGATCTGCATGATATTGATCAAGGTGACGTTGGATCCAACCGTGTTGGTCATTCTAGGCTTGTCCAAGCTCAGCCGCCTTGAAGAAGTCCACCGCGGTGACATCCATCGGGTTCTTGCAAACAAACCCATTGACAAACACTGCATTCATAAGGGATGTAAATGGTAAGTATGGACGTCCATAAAATCATCGGAGAGTCATTCAACATATATATTTGGGAATAGCATGACAGACCAATCAGGAAATAAATACCTGCAGAATTCTTATCGACGACACAAAAGTCCTGGAGTGGACTAGGATCAGAGGCTACGGCCTGCTGCCATGAAACCAAGGCGAGAAGAGCAGCGAGCACAAGGAAGGAAGAAGAGGACGCCATGTTTTCTAGTTCTGTTACTCTTGTGTTGCTGCTTCTGTGTTTGTGAATTGTGATGCTTTGAAGGGCTGGACGATTACATATAGGTGCATAAAGCAGTGTGTAAAAGCCACGGATGGAAATGGTCTCTGCCTGCTAGAACGTACTGATTAAGTTATTCTGCATCAACTTTTGAATATGTCTAAAGCACACATTTTTCTCTCGAAAGAAGTAAGGCAGCAGGTGAGGTTCTTTCCAGGTAGCTAACGCCCTACCAAATAACCTGCCGACCAAGTAAATTCTACCAAGATCTACCAAGTTGCCACAATGCATGGAGGGCCGTGGCTCCACCAAAAGTCACCACACACCCATCACCATGCATAGGGGCAAGAAGATTTCATGCATGAGGAAAAAATTAACACATATGCATGAGTACCGTAGAAGCACCAAGAACTAGCTGCTAGTGTCCTAGAAAAGTAGAATTCACAAGCTGGGCTTATTATATCGCCCTTTGCACCTAACCTTGTCAATGTCATCCATCTTATCATATATGACAATTTTCAATGTTTTTACTCGGTCAACATTTTCTTGGTGCATTGTCTAGAGAGAAAGCCTACTGCGTGGAAGGAACCGTACTCATCGCACGAAAGAGGAGACGTGGTACAGTCGCATGAGGCTAAGCAATCACATAAACTATCATTTCATGTGTTGATTATTGTTCAAGATGTATGGTCATCTGGTACCTGCTACCCGGAATTAAGGCAGCTACATACAATTCATCAGAAAGCCCGAGCTGCTCCATGGTGCGGTTCGGAAGAAGCCTACAAAATCTACCCTGGCGAAAGATGATGCCCGTGCAAACAACACATAAGACAGAGTACAAAAGTGCAGGACACACGGAGTACAAGTACATACGAAACAGAGTGCAAAGTAAAAAGAATAGAGAGAATAAATTATATAGAAGAAGGTGTATGAAGTATACATAAACACAAAGAGTACAAGTACACAGCGAAAGACAAAGTACACAGAGCAGGGATTATAAAGTTTACATAAAGATAGAATATAACGCACATAGACATACATAGTACCAGTACACAGAATACGGGGTACAAAGTATGCAGACATACGGTGTACGAGTAGGTGAAGCCTGAAGTACAAATAAGTTCAAATCCGAAGTACATGTATGAAATTTCGTCAAAACTAATCTACATGCATGAAATCTAGTTTTGAAGATCTCAATGCGAGGAAGACAGCGCATAGGACCTTCACAAAGTATTTCCTTTTTACTGATTTCCGCCATACGTACAAAAAACAAGACATCTAGTTCGATCGGCTCAAGAGAAATTACAGCCCCGTCAGCCGGCCACCACCAAATATAGGTCTAGGCAAAAGTGCTGCACCCTCTATCCCCTCCACCTATTCCAAAAACTATTTCGTTATCAGGCCACACCATCGAGGGGCGCGGCCATGTCAAGCAGCCCAACCGCATGCACCAAACAGGGGTCGGCTGGAACCTCCAATATGTAGAAATTTATGGCTTACAACATTTTGTATAGCTACTATATTGTCCGGAATTAAACTTCAATGTGGAAATATCATGGAAATAACATGGAATAACTGATGCGGAATTGTACTTAAGGAAATATACTTGAGGAAGCCGGTACGGCTATACTGGAACACAGTGTATATTAATACGCTGGAATTATACCCGGGAACAATATAGAGTGGAATGCCAGGTTGTCCGTAGGATTGGCTCTATGGATTGTTAAAGCCTGCGAGTTTGATTTTGTATTCGAACTCGGCGCATGACTCACACATGCGTGTTTGGGACCTATTTGTTTAACAGTAATAGGCTCGGTTACTGGCTGTTAAGTATAGTGGTTGGTTTAACAAGTCACGAGTCCTATCTGGAAACAGATTGAAATATCTGGAATTTGGAGTCTATATAAAGGTCCCACCCTCTAGCCTCAATATGCATTGTGAGCGGCACCACCGATAAGGCAGAGGAATAGAGGGTAGGCCGAATAGCTCCTAACCCTAATTAGCTACATTGGTATCAGAGCCGAGGTTCATGCGTCGCCGGAACACTGATCCGCTGCGAACACGTCGCCGCCGCGATTACTGATCCGCTCTGCAACTCTGCCTCTACGGTCGGTTCTGCAATTCTGCCGCCATCTTCGCACGTGGATCGGATCGAGGGAGGATGGTATCAGCGCGTCTTCACGGGAGCGTTTTTTCTTTGTCCTGCACGTGGATCGAGCATAAACAACCATCGGGCTTTCTTCGCAAGGTGGAAATCAAGGAACGGGGATTAGGAAGAAAAGATCACTTTTTGGGACGTACCGGGTGCCCACCCGCCGGCGGGCATGCATGCAGTGTGTCCTTGGAATTTTCGAGGCTGCACTTGAGGCGAGTAAATTACTAGTCCTAATATCAATCTCTGCTGGTGAATCGGTGTTTGTGCATACACGATCTGGAAAGCCATTCACGTGGACTAATCACGGTTCATGGAGAAAGATCGGTAAGAACTTATTATTTCTGCTGAGATATTGATTATTGATATTAATTTTTACTGGCACAAGTACGGGAAGTATTGTCATCTAGTATATTTTGGTCTCTGGTTCATGACGGAAATACCGGAAACACATGCAAGGAAGCTACCAGGAGTTGGCAATCGTTCTAGCGATTATGTGTGTGGTAGTCCGGCCGGCACTGGAAATTTCGTGTAGCATGGAATCAAGGAATTGACATACGGAAACTGATCCAAAACTCTAGAAGGAAAGGAGGAAATACTATATATAATATTGCAGATTACTACTAGTACTTCAAATCAGCTTGTTGACTCACTCTGGTCAGATTGTCGTGTGGAGGATTTTTTTTTTCACGGAACGGGCTGTGCTTCATATTGCTCAATAGAATATCTGAACCGGAAAAGCATCATGAAGATGGAACTCACTTTGAGTAAAATGAATTGTACCGTTCGCCAGAATTGACTGGAATTCAGTGGTGTTACAACGACGAGAAGCCATCAATCATGTTAATATTGCAATTGACATCACTTATTTTTGGAGGAAAAAGGAGAACACTCCCTGGAAAAGGAAATTAACAACAGTATGTCCAATGGTATTATTTGCACTGAATATTTCTTTATGAATACTTCTCCGTATATTTTTGGATTTTGCTTGTACGTCATAAATTTTGATGGAATGTAGTAGCATCTTCATTTATGTGGAAACAATTTCAAGTGGAAATATATATATATGTCTACTTAGGCATTATTGCTAAAGTTGATATACTTGTAATTGGGAAATTATGAAATTATACTCCCTTGTGGAGGAAAACTATTATTATTAGGACACTATGTTCACCTACGTTTGGAAGGAATTTATTTAACACTTATTTATCGGAATTTATTCATTCTGAGATATTATTTGGAAAAGGAAGAGTGGAATTATTGCTCAGTGGAAATCTTAGTGCATTATTGAAGTTAAACATGATGGTCTCATTTCTTTTGGAAATCCATTGGAAGTTAGTCGACAAATTGTTTATTTGGTGAAGATAACTCCATATGGAGGAATACTGATAATAGGAACACATGCTCGGAATTTTATTATTGATACTATTAATGACTTGATCTTACTTTGTGAACTAAATTATGAGGCTTGTTAATTCTGGAATTGAAAACTTTAAGTGGGAGGACTACCAGTTATGGATTTCTTATGACGTGGCTTTTGTGGTATTTTATGTTTTGACACTCCCACTAGAGGTTCAATTTGTTTATCTTATATACGACTTGGTTACATATCAAGGAACGGAATTAGTGCCTTACTAATTATGGAATTCTAAACTTAAGTGGGAGGAATATGGTAATTCATCCGCATATTTTTATGTTATTGTTGGACACTCCACTTGAGGGAAAATAGTTATGTTATTTATTCCATTCATGATTGCATTTGGATGGCTATTAATATGTATTAAAATACAAGTCAGAAAGTCTTTGATTTATTATGAACATCTCATACTGAAGTGGAAAATCAGTTCATCAAAGGATTAAAGGTTTGAGAACTGATTGGTGGGGGAGTACACTTCAGGAATAGTGATTAAAACTTATGTGAAGAGCATGGTATTATTATCTATTGTGTCATCTCATATACTTCATGGTTTAGTGAAGGAAACCATTGCGTTTTGTCACATACTTTATGGTTCAATGGAGGAAGCCATTATGTTATATCATATACTTCATGGTTTAATGAAGGAAAGCATTGCATGATCTCATATACTTCATGTTTTAATGGAGGAATATAAATCTTGGTTCTTCCCCTCATTATGTGGAAAAGAATTGCATACTACTATTTTCAGTAAGTTATTACCGAACAGAGTCACTATTTTTATTTTGTGAACTGGAAGGAAGTATTCTGTTTATGTTTTGGTAGTATGGAATTAGAAAGTTATTTACTACATAGCACACCAAGCTTTATTTTAATGTATATGTTCTAGTGGATCAAATGGAATTTTGTTTTGATCTGGAAAAGGGGAAATTGGTGGAAAGTAGGAAGATGATATTTTTATGATGAATGGTATGTATACTAGTAGTCACATTGAACTCTCATTTCAATAAAGCTAAAGGAAAACATAAGTTAAACTCCCAACACTAATATGCATAGGAAAAGTGGGAGGAATTAATGTAGCCATCATATATTGGCTATTGCTATTTGTAATTTGTCGAATTCACTCTATTTTTGGAGGAATAAGTAGACTTGTATAAAATATTCTAAATTGTTACTAATGTAACTATGGGTGGAAGTATTGCGGGAATGATTACACTCACCGAGGAACATCAGTTTTTATTTTGTTTTTGGGAGTTTATTGTTTTGCCAAACAACCGCATGCCTGTAGATTCTAAATGGATTTATTTACAAGGAATTTAGTAAAACATGCTTAGTGGAAACCACAAATTCTAAGCGTGTTGTTAAATTCTTTACACAAAGGAAATATGTATACTTTGTGGAAACTCTATCTCCTATTGGAGATTTTGGAAACTCTGGAATTTAGAGGAGGTGGGAATAAAGACAAGGTTTGCTAACTGAATAGATACTCCACATTGCTAGAAAAAGCTTCACATCAATGGTATAGCAGGTCATATGGTTTTATTTATGATGGAAGACATGGTATATTAGATCATATGGTTTATTTATGATGGAAGAAAATTATATAAAAAAGGTTAGTGTGAATGATTTTGTGTAATTAGTATATGTGCTGACTATGGTCTTATATATTGTTTTTAAAATATCACATTGATGGAAGTGAAAGCTTGGTTTGGTCCTAACTTTCATATGAAAGGAATGTTGAAGCTTCCAATGTTTTGGAAGCGGAAATACATAGAGAATGTTTTGATATATTTTTCTATGGAAACATGCAAACCTGTCAAGTACCTTTGATAAAGGGAATGATACTTCTTGAGAAATTATGTTTCAACTCGTGGAGGATACTCTGTGAGGAATTGTGTTTGAACTCTCGAGGAAAAGGAAGAATAATGGTCATCCCACAATCATTGGGGACATTATTCGTGCGACCTGATCTTAGCTATGCCGTTGTAATTGTTGCTATTTTGATTAGCACGGAAAGCGATTTGCTGGAATTGTTGGCAAATGGAATACCTATCTTGGAAATATTGTTGGAATCACATAAAATACTTATTATGCAAATGACATGGAAACATGGATTTATTCAATATATTTTATGGTCGTTGTCTTCTGCTACGAGGATACAAACTTATGGTGACTCTTTTAGCAAGAGGAATCACATAGAAGGTAATATGTTTATTTTATTTATTACTAATATTTATTTTACCATGTATTTATGTTGTAGGAAGCAAACACGAGTTAAATACTATTTGTGTATAAAATATAATTACTTTGATGCATCCGAAGCATTGAAGGAGGCATATGGCTAAGGAAATTTCTTAGTAAATCTAAGGTCGTGGAAAGATCGCATCATAACATGTTCCTTTGTGATAATATGACTCCAAAAGTCACAAAGTTTATATGCAACATGATTGCATTGAAGGAAGGAATTATCACCTAACCATGCTAATTGTGTGGGAATTCATTTTGTTGAAATTAAATGTTTTCAGCCAAGTGGGAGATGTAGGAATTTATGGCTTACAACATTTTGTATAGCTACTACATTGTCCGGAATTAAACTTCAATGTGGAAATATCATGGAAATAACATGGAATAACTGATGCGGGATTGTACTTAAGGAAATATACTTGAGGAAGCCGGTACGGCTATACTGGAACACAGTGTATATTAATACGCTGGAATTATACCCGGGAACAGTATAGAGTGGAATGCCAGGTTGTCCGTACGTAGGATTGGCTCTATGGATTGTTAAAGCCTGCGAGTTTGATTTTGTATTCGAACTCGGCGCATGACTCACACATGCGTGTTTGGAACCTATTTGTTTAACAGTAATAGGCTCGGTTACTGGCTGTTAAGTATAGTGGTTGGTTTAACAAGTCACGAGACCTATCTGAAAACAGATTGAAATATCTGGAATTTGGAGTCTATATAAAAGTCCCACCCTCTAGCCTCAATATGCATTGTGAGCGGCACCACCGATAAGGCAGAGGAATAGAGGGTAGGCCGAATAGCTCCTAACCCTAATTTTCTACACAATATAGAGGCTGAAAACAGCTCGACGTCGTGATGCGAACACTAAAATAGGAGGCACGCGCACGAACATCTCGGAGGTGAGTAGGTGACTCATATCTACTGAATCCACCGCGCGAGGTTGTAAATCAGCTCCAGCCATGGCTCAACAAGATGTGTCACCGTCGCCGGCAGTGGGAAACGAGAATCAGGAAGATCCACCGTCACCGTGAATCAGAGATCGATATTTTTTTTTGGACCGCCTCCATCATCGAGACCACGAGAAGAACTATGGACGCTCCCCGAGGTTGGTTGTGTGCCAAGAACGTGAGCCTCCTGCAACACAAGGGAGCAAGCCCGCCGGCATCGACTACTGATGGTGGCTAGGTGCGTGGGAAGGGGAGAACATGGGGCGACAGCTAGGGTTTCGTTTCGTCATACCATCCCGGGGAGCAGCTGGGCTTTCCAACGAATTGTATGTAGCTGCTTTAGTTACGTGTAGCAGGTAGCGGATGACCATAGGTCGTGAACAAGTCAACAAGAAATGATTGTTTATGTGGTTGCTTAGCCCCATGCGACTGTACCATGCCTCTTCTTCCCTACTTTAAGTAGTACGGTTTTTTCCATGTAGTAGGTTTGATCTAAACAATGTTTGAAGAAAATGTTGGCCGAGCCAAAGGGTGGAAACTATCATATCTAATAAGATGGATGACATTTATAAGATTAGGTGCAAAAAAGATAGTAAGCTCAGCTTGTGAATTCTACTCGAGCATGTGCGTTCATTTTTTTTTTCTCATACATAAAATCTTCTTGTCCCTGATGGAAAGCATGGTGAATTTCGTGGAACCCCCGTCCATGCACTGTGGCGACTTGGTTACTACTGCACGATAATCAGATTACTTAGTAGCCTTATCTACGTACCTGGAAAGAATCGTACCCACTGCCATACTTCTTTGAAGAAAAGAAAGTGTGCCTTAGACACATTCAAAAGAAAACTTGGAAATTGATGACAAATAAATAAATTGATCAGTGCGTCCTAGCAGGCAGAGACCATTTCCATCCGTTTCTCGCTTTCACTTGACTCCTTCCTGCTCATATGGCCGCACTGCCTTTTGCACCTATATATAAGCACCCAGCCCCTGCATCTTGAAAGCATCAGCCGCTCGATCACAAGAGAAACAGCTGATACCAAATGGCGTCATCTTCTTCCTTCCTCGTGCTCGCTGCTCTTCTCGCGTTGGTCTCATGGCAGCAGGCTGAAGCCTCCGATCCTAGTCCACTCCAGGACCTTTGTGTCGTCGATAAGAATTCCCCAGGTATTATTTACTTCATGACTGGTCCGACATGTTATTACCGAATACATATGTCGTGAATGACTCCCCGATCCAGACATTATATGCACGCCTAAATAACATTGTAAATCCATACTTACAATTTACATCCCTTATGCATGTAGTGTTTGTCAACGGGTTTGTTTGCAAGAACCCGATGGATGTCACCGCGGATGACTTCTTCAAGGCGGCCGACCTGGACAAGCCTAGGATGACCAACAAGGTTGGATCCAATGTCACCTTGATCAACGTCATGCAGATCGCTGGCCTCAACACCCTAGGCATCTCCCTAGCGCGCATCGACTATGCACCCTTGGGCCAGAACCCACCACACACGCACCCTCGTGCCACCGAGATTTTGACGGTGCTCGAGGGTACACTGTACGTTGGCTTTGTCACCTCGAATCCAAACAACACGTTCTTATCAAAGGTGATCAACAAAGGCGATGTGTTTGTCTTTCCTGTGGGGCTCATCCACTTCCAATTCAACCCCAACCCGCATAAGCCAGCTGTTGCAATTGCTGCACTTAGTAGTCAGAACCCAGGGGCTATCACCATTGCCAATGCGGTGTTTGGATCAAAACCACCTATCTCAGATGATGTTCTTGCCAAGGCTTTTCAGGTGGAGAAGAATACGATAGACTACCTCCAGGCTCAGTTCTGGGAGAACAACCACTACTAAGTCAACATTTGGTTGATTTTCATGGAAGAACTTTGTGTGTGAGCAGCTTGCTTTAGTTTCTGGCTATATATGCATCATAAGCTATAGAATAAATGCCACATATGTTATTCCGGTGTTTTCATCTGTGAGGTGTGAATGTATTTGTACCATTTGAATAATTATGACACCTTTTTTTTGTCATACTCACATCATATCACTACTAGAGATTTGCTTATAGCAGCATATCCTACCACAGGCGAACAAGAAAACCGATGCGTCTGGGCTAATTAGAGCAGGCGAACATGTAAACGGTGCGCCTGGGGTAAGCCTGTTACCCCAGGCAAACCAAACTCAGCAGCGCCTGGGGTAAAGTGTGGCAGGGCCACCACCGCCGCCCCCTGGCACTCTTCCTTTACCCCAGGCGAATAGCATACCGGTTCGCCTGCGGTATAACAAATACCCCAGGCGAACTTGGGCAGAAGCGCCTGGGGTAAAAAGTGGACTGGGGTAGCTCCCATTAGCGCAGGCGCACGACATCTCTGTTCGCCTGGGATAAAGAAACGCCTGGGGTAGCACCCCTTAGCGGAGGCGCATCCCATGCCATATTCGCCTGGGGTAATCTTTGTCCTCAATAAGTGCGGCCAGCCACCCACCACCACCCCTATCCACCCCACTCACTCACTCACTAGTCCAAACTCGACCCATTAGTGCTCCTAGCTCAATCCATTTAACCAATCATGTTTGTTATATTTTAGCTAGTATGCTACCCCACTTTCCCTCTTCCAAATCTCTCCACTAGATCTACTAACCGGACACTAGATCTCACCATAAATGCACCACTAGCTACTTCTAGATCTATCACTCCCTTATCAGTCGTCTCTCCGGTGATCTTTGACGTCGTCATCGCGTCTATATATTTTGCATTGTGTGCCATCTGAATAGGTGCATGGGATTGGTCGGTGGATGAGAATTCGTTCTCTTTTTCATTTTATTGTGTTGCCATGAGGATGAGTTGCCAATGTTTTGCCGAAATGTTGATTCATTTCCTTTTCGGCAAATTTCTGGCGCTCCGCGTTACACCTTTTGTAGGAAGATCATGCCGAAATTTTCCGTGAAAACCGGATCTAGTTAATGAAACCTCTCTCTCTTGCATTTTGTAGCAATGGTCATTGCGATGAGGACAAGCGTGGTGCATAGGTACGTGCGACGCGCGACGGCCGAGATGCATCGAAACAACCGCACCGAGATAGAGTGTCCGTGTCGGAAATGCAAGCTGGGGTCTTTGTTCAAACCAGATTCTGGTAATGTGGAGAAGTACCTGCTCAGGTGTCGGGGGGTTACCCCTGAGTAGGGTAAAGGAAAGTGCTAGGGGCAAGGTCAGAAGAGATGTTCGACAGAGTAGCTGGCTACCCGGTACTGGCTACTCGGTCGACTGCTATTCGGTCGTACACGTTGATGGCCAGAAGAAAGAATCAAGGAAGTTATTGCCCTCCGAGTAGAAGAAGTGGTCCGAGTAGGAGTGGCGGTTTCCTACTCGGGCCAGAAGTCAAAGGAGCCGTTCTGACACAGGATCCCGCGTATCCTGGGTCCGTACTGAGGCACTGTTCATCTGCAGAGAGCGTGCCTGTCCGCGTCAGGGTGTCAGCAGACCGTCGCAGGATAGGGGGGGCCTACTCTGTGATGGTGGCAGTCATAACAGATCAGCTTCTTGGTTTTGCACAACGACTTTCCACACAAGACAAACTAGGAAGCCAAAGCTGTCAGCGGGAAGCTGGAAGAGGACAGTGTGCACACAATGTCGACATCTGTTTGTACTTTTCCTGGTTGGCTGTATCCGGCTGGGCACCAGTATATAAGGTGCCCTGCCCCTTCCCGCGCGAGGGATGCGAGATCTCAGTTTAGATCCCAGAACTGGTTCACATTCTTGACCTAGAACCTCACATAGAGAAGGGTGGCTACTCGGCTGAAGGCCAAACTTGTACTGTGGCTACTCGGTCAGACACAAATACATAGAGAGAAAGGCAGGAGTAGGGGTTTTACCTCCACACGAGGGCCCTGAACCTGGGTAAATATTGTTGTTTGTAGTGTTAGCTTCATCCCTCACGCGGCTACTCGATGCGTGATCCCTCCCTGAACACCTCCAGCGTCCATCGTTCCCACAACTTTAGCCATCCTATGGAATCTGCCGTGACACCACCACGACAGTTGGCGCCCACCGTGGGGCAACCAGCAGCGCTGGCTGGAGTTCACGTTCGGACGGGATGTACTTCTGCTACTGGAGAGCGCGTGGTCTGTGGCCTTGTCCACAGATTCGGCTCCTTCGACTTCGTCGTCGACAACACCGGCGATTTCGGCGGCAAGGCCATGCCGGAAGGCGGCACGGTGCTCTCCTTCGTCTCGCACCTTGTCTACGTCGCCACCGTCGTCGTCCGCGAGTTCCCGGAGGAGGTGCTGGTCGCTGAGGATCCTCCTGCTGTGATCGCTGCCCGCGGAAGGCCGGTTGGTCGTTCTACGGACAGCAGGGAGGTGATGGTGGCCGGCCTGGCTGCCGATGCCGGAAAGGGCGCAGCTGCTGCCGCGGCCGCCGTCGTCGAAGATCTCGCTGGCACAAGTGCTGGCGGGAAGACCCACAAGCCCTACGAGAAGGACTGCAACCTCCCCCTTTCCACTACTCCGACAATACCTGCGTCCGCTGCACGGACGGGCATGCCGCCTCCCACCAATCTCGAGCTCTTGACCATGAAGGCACAGCTCGACCGGCAGCGCCAGGAGTTGCTCGCCGAGCAGGCGGAGTTGGAGAAGGTGAGGCTTGAGCTTAGTCTAGATCAGAACGAGTACAACAAGGCTCACGGGTTTACACCAGTGGCTAGGAAGGCTAGCAAAGTAGGTGCTACGCGTCGCAACTTAGGCGCCGAGATGGCAACAGTCGTAGAGGCTCCTAGTCAGTCCGCCACTGCAAACACCTCCACCAGGCCTAGATACAGCACCCCCGCCAAAACACTTAGAGCCGCTGAGGCTGTAGCTGCTGAGTTGCCACATCTCGATGGCGACGCGCGCGCTAGGCAACAGGAGAGGCTTAATGAGCTAGTGCTAGAGGCTGCTAGGAAGAACGAGGAGTTTCGGAAAGCCAATCCGGGTGCTGGAGCTTCTTAGGTGGTGCACTCGCACGCGGTTAGATCTACGGATCAGGCCTCTTCTCCGCATCCCAGCCGCGAGAAAAGCCGGAGTGGGTACTCTGGCAAAAACAGGCAGATGCAGGTGTACGACCCGGCTGCCGCCGCAAAACAGCTCGCTGTGCCGCGACAGTCCGGTCAAAAACACAACGCTGCAGGAGCAGCCTATCAAGCCCATAAAGCTCATAGCCAGACACGAGATGGAGGTCTCCCCGGCCCTTCTCGGCATCAGGGTGCTCAGCCTATATACTCGGCAGAGGGCGCAGCAGGCAGCTGCTGCTCAGCCGCGTGCGGCTGCCCGAGTAGCCAACCCGGTGGAGCAGTCTGCGGCCATGGAGGTGGACAGATACGATGATGGCTACTCGGCTATGGGGCTAGCCGGCTATGATATCATGGATCGCGTGGGTGAGCGTGTGCTGGAACCCACGGATGCCAGGTACAAGCTGGACCGGATCAACTTGTCCGCAAGACTAGAGAACACAGGGCCGGCTGGCCCAGAGTGCTTTGGCCCACGCATCATGAACGAGCCGTCCGTGAAGAACTTCCAGCTTGCTAGAGGAACCAAGAGTTACAATGGCAGCACCAAGCCGGAAGATTGGCTCAATGACTATGTCACCGCGGTGCATATCGTGAACGGCAACCGGAGATGGGCTGTGCGGTACGTTCCGCAGATGCTTGAAGACCCAGCTCGCACTTGGCTCAACAACCTGCCCAAGAACAACATCAATTGCTGGCTGGACTTCTCGGAGGCCTTCATCAGCAACTTCACCAGCACGTACAAGAGGCCGAATAGGCCGCAGCAGTTGTCCGCTTGCAAGCAGCGAGAAGACGAGACTGACCGCGAGTATCTTACTCGGTGGAGCACATTGAGGACCACCTGCGAAGGTGTGAACGAGGCGCAGGCTATTACTTGGTTCGCGCAAGGTTGCATGCTTGGCAGCATGCTGTGGCAGAGGCTGCAGAGGGAGATGCCAAACACTCTTGCGGAGACCATCAAGATTGCGGATCAGTATGCACTCGGTGACCCAACTCAGCCCTTGATGGACTCCGCGGAGCCGAGAAGAAACTTCAACAGCAACAAGCGCAACGAGTTCCGCACCAAGCGCAGGGGTGACCGAATTGATACTCGGTACGATCCTGAGGAGGTGAATGCTGTGGCTACAGGAGCTGGGAGTAGCCAAAGGCAAAAACCTGTTGGAGCCCAGTACGGGCAGAACCAGAATCAAGGGCAGGGCAACAAGAAGCCGTATCGTGCTCCTCGGCAAGGTAGCGGCAACCCGGATCCGGCCCCGAAATTTGTCTTCCAGGACATGAGGGATGGCCCGTGCAGCTTCCATACTCAGCACCCCTCAAGACCTGCCAACCACACTACTCGGCAATGCGACTGGTGGGATTTGATCAAAAATGAGGGCCTGCCTCCGCCTCCTCCTCTGCCAGCTGCGAACGCCAACGTGCAGCCTGCTCGCGTACCCGCAGCTCGGCCTCTAGCATTTCCGAGAAGAGAGAACGTCAACCAGGTGGCTTTAGGACCCAACCGCTACTTCAACAACAAGGGCTACCTCAACAACAATAACAACAACCGCAACCGCAACAACAACAGAGGCAACAACAACTACCAGGGCAACAACAATGGTAACAATGATGATGGAGGCCGCAACCAGTACCAAGAGCATCATGAGAGCTATATGATCTTCACTTCTGAGCCCGTCGACAAGCAATCTCAGCACAGGCGTGCCATGGAGGTCAATGCAGTGATCCCTGCTGTCCCTCACTACATGCACTGGTGCAATCAAGAGATCACGTGGTCCAGAGCAGATCATCCTAAGGTGATGCCCAACCCGGGTAGCTACGCCTTGGCTGGACCCCACTTTCTTGGGTCCCGAGAAGAACGTGAGGTTCAGCAAGGTACTGATCGACAACGGCAGCAGCATAAACATCGTGTACAAGGACACGCTTGAGAAACTCGGTATTGCCGAGAACATGCTGCTACCCAGCAAGACCACATTCCACGGCATCGTGCCGGGAATTTCTTGTTCTCCAATGGGCCGAGTGTGGATAGACGTTCTATTCGGCACCAGGGAGAACTGCCGCACAGAGAGGCTGCAGTTCGAGATGGTTGATCATCAAAGCCCCTATCACGCCCTACTCGGCAGGCCGGCTCTGAGCAAGTTCATGGCCTCTACTCATGCTGCATACTTGAAGATGAAGATCCCTGGTCCCAATGGTGTGATTACTATCTCTGGTGATTACAAGAAATCTATGGAGTGTGCCTCTGTTGGTTCTCAGTTGGCAGAGTCTATGGTGATTGCTGCTGAGAAGAAAAAGATGTACGAGGTGGTGGCAATGGCGCAAGCGGCACAAGGTGGTGCGCCCGGGATGCCGAGTTCCCAGCACGGGACTGCGTTCCAGGCATCCCAGGAGACAAAGAAGGTCCAGGTTGACCCTGAGTTCCCCGACCGTGTTGCCATCATTGGCTCAGGGTTGGAGGAGAAATAGGAAAGCGCACTCATCCACTTCCTCCGTGAGAATCGGGACGTGTTCGCCTGGTCCAATGAAGATTTACCAGGTGTCCCGAGGGAGTTGGTTGAGCACTCGCTACATGTGCGTCCTGACGCCAAACCCGTGAAGCAGGCTATGCGCCGCTTCGGAGATGAGAGAAGGAAGGCCATTGGTGATCAGATCACCAAGCTGTTGATAAGCAATTTCATCATGGAGGTGCTGCATCCGGATTGGCTAGCCAACCCGGTCATGGTCGAGAAGAAGAAGGAGGACCCCAAGGCCGCTACCGCATGGCGCATGTGCGTCGACTACACCGACTTGAACAAAGCCTGCCCCAAGGATCCTTTTCCGCTACCTCGCATCGATCAGGTGATCGATTCCACTGCTGGTTGTGAGCTTTTGTCTTTTATAGATGCCTACTCTAGTTTTCATCAGATAGCTCTCAACCCTGCTGATCAAATAAAGACTGCTTTCATTACCCCGTACGGGTCTTATTGCTATCGTGTCATGTGCTTCGGGTTGCGGAATGCGGGTGCCACTTATCAGAGATGCATGCAGAAATGCTTGCATGATCAACTCGGTAAAAATGTGCAGCTGTACGTAGATGAAATTGTCATCAAAACGAATAAAACACATACTCTGATCAGTGAACTTGAGGAAACCTTTGCCAATTTGCGCAAATATAAGATGAAGCTGAACCCGAGTAAATGCACCTTTGGTGTCCCGGCTGGCAAGCTACTCGGCTTCTTGGTATCCAGTCGGGGCATTGAGGCCAATCCCTCAAAGATAAAAGCTATTGAGAGCATGTCTTTGCCGAGATCCCTGAAGGATGTGCAAAAATTCACTGGTTGCCTGGCATCTCTGAGTCGTTTCTTGGGCAGAATGGGGGAGAAGGCCTTGCCTTTGTACCAATTGATGAAGAAAAGTGACAAGTTCGTCTGGACACCACAAGCTGATGTGGCATTCAATGAGCTGAAGGAAATGTTGGGTAGCGCTCCCATCTTGGCTAGTCCGCTACCCAAAGAGCCAATGTTGCTGTACATTGCTGCTACAAACCGGGTAGTCAGGGTGGTGATTGTGGTGGAACGAGAAGAGGAAGGCAAAAGTGTGCAGCGGCCGGTATATTATCTCAGTGAGGTGCTATCCAGCTCCAAGCAGAACTACCCGCACTACCAGAAGATGACTTACGGCGTGTACCTGGGCGCCAAGATACTGAAGCACTACTTCCAGGAGCATCCTATCACTGTGGTGAGCTCTGCTCCCATCTCGGATATCATGGGCAACAAGGAAGCGAGTGGAAGAGTAGCCAAGTGGGCAATCGAGCTGGCCGCGTACGCTCCCGCGTATGCGAGAAGAGAAGCCATCAAGTCTCAGATTCTGGCCGAATTTCTTGTGGATTGGGCTGAGGTGCAGTATGAGCCTCCTGCTCCAGTTTCCAATTACTGGAAGATGCACTTTGATGGATCCAAGGTGAAGGAAGGGCTTGGCGTTGGCGTAGTGCTTACGTCACCCAAGCGAGATCAACTCAATTACGTGTTGCAGATCCATTTCAAGGCATCCAACAACGTAGCAGAGTACGAAGCTGTGGTACATGGCTTGAAGGTAGCAAAGGAAGTTGGCATGCATCGAATCATATGCTATGGCGACTCAGATCTAGTGGTGCAGCAAGTTTCTGGCACTTGGGATGCTCTGGATGCCAACATGGCATCATACCGCTTCCTGGTGCAAACTATGACTGGATTCTTCGAAGGATGCGAGTTCCAACACATCCACCGAGCAGAAAATGAAGCAGCGGATGAGCTGTCCAAGTTGGGGTCTTCTCGGCAATACATCCCGGCTGGGATCGCCTTGGAGCATTTGAGAAAGCCATCCATCAAGCCATCCCCCAACTCGGAGTCCATTTTCTTTCCTTCTCTGCCTAATGAGGAAGCAGTTCATGTGGAGATCGACTGGGAGAATGCAACAGAGAACCCGGGGACTGCAGTCTCCATCCCGGAGACTGGCGCCTGCAACCCGGGGACTGCCCCTCCCTACTCGGGGACTGTCCTTCCTTACTCGGGGACTGCCCCTCTCAACTCGGGGACTGTCGCATTCATTGAAGAGGTCCTTGCAAACCGTTCGGGGCTGCAGAGAGTCAATCCCAACTCAGAAAAAAGCACAGTGGTGGCTGTTCCGATGGAAGTGGACGAACCAGTGTTTCCCACGCGGGAGACACCGAGTTGGGCTATGCCCATATTATCCTTTCTAAAGGACGGCACCCTGCCAGATGATGAGGTGACCGCAAGGCAGATTCAGAGAAGATCCAAGGGCTACACAATATTCAGAGAAGTGCTCCACAAGAGAAGTGCCACTGGCATACTGCAACGTTGTGTGGAACCGGAAGAAGGAGAAGAAATTCTGGTAGAAATACATCAAGGAGAATGCGGGCATCACGCCTCTTCTCGCGCTCTGGTCAAGAAGGCTTTTCGGCATGGGTTCTTTTGGCTCACTGCATTGAAGCAAGCTGAGGATATAGTGAGGAAGTGCAATGGCTGCCAGAGATTCGCAAGTAAGATCCACATGCCTGCTTCCGAGTTGAAAACCATTCCCATTACTTGGCCATTCGCTGTTTGGTGCTTGGATATGGTTGGTCCCTTCAAGCCGGCTAGAGGCAACATGACTCACATCTTGGTCATGGTGGACAAATTCACCAAGTGGATCAAAGTGAAGCCTATTCGGAAATGTGACGGAGCCACAGCCGTGAGTTTCTTGAAGGATGTGATCCTGAGATACGGCTACCCGCACAGCATCATCACGGATAATGGCACAAATTTTGCGGAGGGTGCCATGGTGCGATTCTGCAGAGATAAGCACATCCGGCTAGATGTCACATCCGTTGCGCATCCCGCCTCCAATGGGCAAGTTGAAAGAGCAAACGGCATGGTACTGGCAGGCATAAAGCCAAGGCTGATTGAGCCGTTGTTGAAAACACCTGGGTGTTGGCTAAACGAGTTGCCAGCGGTGTTGTGGAGTCTAAGGACTACCCCTAACCGGTCAACCGGCTACACGCCATTCTTCTTGGTATACGAGGCTGAGGTCGTGTTGCCAATAGACCTAGAGCATGACTCCCCCCGAGTAACCCTCTACACTGAGGCGGAGGCGAGAGAAGCTCGAGAAGATGACGTTGACCTGCTAGAAGAAGCAAGAGAGCTTACTCTGTCACGTTCAGCTGTTTACCAGCAAAACTTGAGGCGGTATCATAGCCGAAAAGTGAGCCCAAGGGTATTCCGAGAAGGAGACATGGTCCTTAGGCTCGTGCAACGCACAGCCGGGATGCACAAACTATCCCCTCCATGGGAACGACCTTTCATTGTGAGCAAGGCTCTGCACAATGATGCCTATTACCTTGTAGATGTGCAGCCATCATAGAAGAACAGGGCAGATAAAGCTGGAGAGGAGTCTAAGCGCCCCTGGAATGTAGCTCTACTCCGTCGCTTTCATTCATGAGCAAAAGTGTGTATGTACTCTCTTATCCGAGTTAAACTCCTACTCTGCAATCTGAAATTGAACTCGGGGACTGCCCTCGTCCAAAATTGTCCTAAGTGTTTCTATTCCGTTAAACCCTTGTCTACTCGGTTGCTCTGCTTAGAATTTCAGAAGTACATTTAGTACTGTGTTTAAACCTAAATGCCAACTCTTCGACTCTGCTGCTGTCCGAAACCCGGCTTCATGGCAAGCAAGAGAACAAGCAAAAGGTCAATGAGCACAGGAAAAAGAACTAAGGCTGGTACCAATGCATCTCCCACTATTCACGGGCTATAGCCCCGCCACGTCACCGTTTTTCACCACTCTCACGCCACTCTCACGGGCACGGTGCCAGTGCACGGGCTATAGCCCGGGCTATAAGATTCTCTCTCTGCCACATCAGCTTTTCTCTCTCCTCCACGTCAACACATATTTTGAAGATTAAAAACGTTGCAAATAGTAGAAGAAATTATTTTATTCAACTAAAATTGTACCGATTACATAATAATAAATAAAAATTACATAAAAAATGAGAAAATTACATAATCTAGTTTTGATGAGCCCACACATGCGCAATCAAATCCTGCTGGAGCTGTGTATACATCGGCGAGTCCTGCATTTCATTGTCCATCTGAATCCTTGCTGCTAGGCTTGGTGGTGCATTGGTATGTATTGGAGGGCCGACGTTGATCGCAACTGTCTCATAGCTGTTCTCCAAATTGGTACCACGCTCATCGTCGATGATCATGTTGTGCAGAATGACACATGCACGCACGATCAACCCAAGAGTGCGCATGGAGTAGGAGCGTCCAAGAACTGCTAAAATGTTGAACCTAGACTTCAACACTCCAAATGCACACTCCACATCTTTGCGCCAACACGATTGAGCAGCAGTGAAGACACATTGCTTGTCACTTTGTGGAAGAGTAACACCCTTCATGAACACCGGCCAGGAGGGGTAGATGCCGTCGGCAAGGTAGTAACCCCAGTTGTACTGGTGTCCATTCACCGTGAAGTTCACTGTGGGTGCTTCTCCTCTAAGCACATCCGTGAACAATGGCGACTGATTGAGCACATTGATGTCGTTGTTGGACCCGGCGACTCCAAAAAAAGCATGCCAGATCCAACGATCATACGACGCAACGGCTTCTAAGATTATGGTAGGGTGTTTGATGTCTCCCCTTGTGAACTGACCGGCATGCGCAACTGGGCAGTTCCTCCACTGCCAATGCATGCAATCTATGCTCCCTAGCATTCCCGGAAAGCCGCGCTCCTCGGCTTTCGCTAACAGACGCTGAGTATCCGCGACGTTAGGTCGACGGCAAAACTCTTCCCCGTAACAGTCGATGATGCCCTCACAGAATTGATCTAGACAGTCTGACGAAGTTTGTCTAGCTAACTTAAGCCACTCATCTATCGTATCAGCACCGGATCCATAAGCTAACAGACGCAACGCCGTAGTACACTTTTGTAGCGGAGTAAAACCCGTACGGTTCAGAGCATCAACTCTTTGGGTGAAATACGGAGAGTATTCACCCAATCTATCCACAATGCGTAGAAAAAGGGATCGCCTCATCCGATACCTTCGCCTGAAGAAGCTCGGAGGATAAGTGCAGTTGGGGGCGAAGTAGTCGTCGTAGAGCCGCTCGGCGGCGCCAACACGATCACGCCTGATGAACTGTCGACGGCGCCGCGGCGGTCTTGGCACCGCTTGGAGCGCCGCCTCGTACTCGGCCTCCATTGCCGCCTGCATTGCGGCCATCATCTCACCCTCCAGTCCCTCGCTCGAATCGCTGCTTGACGAAGACATGGCGTCGAGAGGGTGGAAATGAAGACTAGAGAGGATGAAGTTGGTGTGGAATGAGTGCAGCATATGAGGGGGTATTTATAGGAGGGATCAGCTGAAAATTTCAAATTTTTCGAATTTTTTTTCAATTTTTTTGACAGCAACGGTAACCCCTAACGGCTAGCTGACGTGGACCAATAGGGGGCGCCACGTCAGCTAGCCGTTGGCCCCCAACGGCTAGCTCCTACCGCCCCGCCCTACCGCCCCGCCCTGCCAGCGCGCCGCCCCCTCTCGCCCCCCCCTCTTGCCCCGGGCCATCGCTACCGCCCCGCCAACGCGGGCGGGAAGCCGGGCGAGAGGCCCCTGTCGCCGGGCGCCAGCCCCACCGCCCGCCGGCCCCTCCCGCCCCTCCTTACCGCCCCCTCTCGCCCGCCACCGGGCGGTAAGAGCCCTACCGCCCGGCCTTACCGCCCCGGTTGGCACCAGCCTAAGGAAAAGAGAAGTGCAGGAACCGAGTAGAGCTTCCTTTACTACTGTTTTTTGTTAACTTTTTTCGGCTAAGTGGTGGGTAGCGTTACTATGGCTGTTTCCAGGTGGCTAAGTATTTGAAACTTCAACTTTGAACTCTTGTGACTCGAATACCAAAAAAGCAACAAGTTGCAGGTAAGAGCTGAGATAAAAAGGAAGAGTGAATGAGAAATGCAACTCGGGGACTTGCATCATAACGCAACCCGGCATCGAGCCAGAATTGCTCAAATTACTAAGTATAAAACATCAAATGAGAATTAAAACTGAGTAGCAACGGAAAGGATAAATGTTTGATACATCTGCACCCGGCATACCGGGGATCTGATAAAAGTTTTAAGGTATAAGTGTTGCAGGAAGTAACTAGTTTGAGGTAGCCATGGTCTCCAAGTTGGCATTAGTGGCGTCAGCTTCAGGGTTGGCGGCAGCTTGATCTGAGGTGGCGGTGGCCGCCGAGATGGGGTCCGTGGCGGATGTAGAGGCATTGGACTGGGTGCGGGGTAGCGCCGCGTCGCCGAGTGCTGCGCCAGAAGATGAGCACAGCTCGGGAGCCGCATCTCGGCTCTCGGCCTCCTCGTCGCTACCCGCGGTGGCCTTGCCCTTCCCCTTCTCGGCGCCAGTATTCTCGAAGCAGTCCAGGTCTTCCGACTCGGTGGCCTCATCGTCATCTTCATCCTCCTCTTCATCTTTGCTTTCCGGCTCGGTGTCGGGCTCGGTGACGCCGTCGATGAAGAGGGCGGTGTCCGCATAGGAGGCGACCTCGTATGCAACCGCCTGACGGCGAGCCATGCAGTCGGAGTCCTTCTCCCACTTTGATTCCCGGCGCATCTCATGGATGATGTCGAGGTCGAGATTCTCGTACCAAGTGCAGATGAAAAGGAGAAGCATGTCGGCGCCTACCCGAGCTCCGGATGCTCGCCATTTCTTCAACTCAGCTTTGACACCGTTCAGTTTCTCGACGAGTGCGCGGACAGTCTTGGGCACAGGTTCTTGGGGCCAGAATAGTGCATGAGGCTTGAACGCAGTGGACACCAAGTCGGTGCCCAAGCCCCTAAGATGCTTGAGTTGGGTCTGCATGCTCGAGAGATTGTCTTCAATGTCTTCAATCGAAGACTTGGTGTCCGTAGGCAAACCCTTCTCAACTCGGAGTTCTTGTGCCTTAGTAAGGCCTGGCTTGCAACTCGCGCAGAGGTCAGGGAAGACTTCTGAAAGAGCTATCAGAAAGGATCAGAAATGGAGGCAGAAAAGAGACACAAACCAAACCAAACAAAAGAAGAATGGAAACGAGCAAGAGAAGAGAAGCGAGAACTTACTGTTAAGCTCGCAGAGAAGCGATTCCAGCTTTCTCCTCCAAGCCTCTTCATCGGCAATATGCTTCTCTTCAACCTTGCGAAACTCGGCTAGCTGGAGCATGAGATCCGAGTTGCTTTTCTCCAGCGTCTCGCTCTCCAACTCGAGGGCCCTCTTCTTAGCCTTGTAAGCTGCCTCCATCTTGTCCTTCTCGGCGGCAAGGTCTATGGCGTCCTGAAGGGCAGCCCTCAACTAGACTTGCAGCGGTTCCATCTCAGTGACGTGCTTGTTCTTGAGCTCAACTTCTTGGCTCTCCAGTTGCTGCTTTACCTCAGCAGGTTTCAAGCAGTCGAGGTGCTCTTCACGGAACTTCTTGTGATCTCTGCGAAGAGAAGAGCACGGTCAGCAGAGTAGCAAAGAAGAAGGAGGAGAACAAGCCGAGAAGACAGCAACTCACCTTCCAACTTCTTGATGGTGGTCTCGGCGTTGGCAACAAAGACATGGCACTGCTTGTGCTCCTCTGCCATCGCCTCAAACTTGCCTACAGAGTAGAAGCAGTTAGAGCAGAAAGAAAAAACGGGCGTAAACACAAAACGCATGAACCGAACAGCTAGAAACTTACTCTCGAGCTCAGGAAGTTGAAGAGTACGATCCAGGGCCTCCTTCTCCGTCACAGCATCACTCTTGCGTTCTGCTTCCAGGGCCTCAAGGCGCCTCTTAGCGATGCTGTGATTCCAGAGTAGCCGCCGGTAAAGGATTGTCCTCTTCAAGAGGCTATTCTGAAAAGAAGAAAGAAAAGGAGTCAGACAATGTTTAGGAGATTTGGCCCGGGAAGACGGCAACTCAGTTGAGTACCCGTCTACCCGGCCCGAATCTCGGGGACTGGGTAATGGATGAGGAGAAGAAGAGGAATAGAAGAGAAGAAAAGCGCAACTCGGAACAGGCAAACACAACTTACAGCATAGGTTTTTTCGAGGTCTTCTGCAGCCTTGCGGTGGACGAACAGCTTCGCGGCCAGCGTGCTAGTGGCGGACGAGATAATCATGGGATTGTAGCCCATGTCCGCCTTGTTCCAGTCGGTGCGCCAATGGTCCAGCGGGCCCAAGGTCAAGCCACTCCAGGGCTTGTTGCCTAGGAGGTCGCTCTCCCATACTGCATCGATGAAGCCTGCTTGATCGATTATCTGCTCGAGACCCTCGGACTGCACCTCAGTCTCTTGGACCTCGCGCGAGAAGATCGAGAGGGCCTTCTTCTTCTTCTTGTCCGGCAACTTGGCATCCACCGCCGTGGCCTGCTTGCCCTTTGTAAGCGCGGCCTTCTTCTCGCCCGCGGTCAACTTGATGCCATACTGCTGGGCCGTCTGCACCATGTAGGGCAGGTTGCTAGGCGGATCCTGAGCGCTTGATCCAGCGTCTGCGCCAGCAGAACTGCCAGGAGCGCCAATGGTGAGCTGCCCAGCTTTCGCGGCAGGCTTCACGGGTAATTTTGGCGGCGGCATCCTGGCCAAATCTTGTGCAACGGAGCGCGATGGATTCTTGCGCACGGGGGCATCAGACTGGATGGTCTTCTTCTCGGCAGCATCCTTCTTGTCGGCAGCATCGGAAGCAGTTTTCTTAGTGTTCTGCTTGGCCGGTGGGCTTGCTGCAGTCTTGGTCTTCTCTGCGGGGGAGCTCGGTGCGGTAGGTGGAGCAGCCTGCTGGGTAGGCGGCACCAAGGGCTGGCTACCCGGCGCAGCGTCCGGCTGCGCTTGGCTCTGCAGGTTCTGCTCCACCGCAGTTGTCTCAACCCGCTGCTCGGCAGCGGGATCTACTTCGGCATCCTCTTGTTCTTCTACCCGCGGCTGCACCGCGGGGTCGTCTTGGACAGCAGCCTCAGTTCCTGGCTGCTCCTGGTTCTCTTCCTGCCACTCAAGGGCGGCGTGGTCCTGGTACTCGGCGTCCTGTTCAGTGTTCTCCCCGGCTGAAGCAGCAGGGGGAGAAGGGGGTCTCTCGTCGTGAACAGCATCCTGCGCGTGTTGTTCTGCGCAGGCCTGCTGCTCCTGGTCGGTGTCTTGGGCTCCAACGTCCATGTCCTGGGCGTTGTCATCTTCTTCTACTTCCTCCTTCACGGGGGAGGGCGCACGCGCCCCATCCCGTGCTGCGGTCTCGTCCTCATCAGAGAGATCGATGAGTGCGTCGACGTCAATGGCGGCTTTCCTCTTGGAGGTGGTGGCACCGGAAGCGGCATCAGCATCCAAGGGAGCGCTGAAGAGAAAGGGGGTTTCAGGAGAAGAAGAGGGAAAGGAAACATCGAGAAGCAGCAGCAAAAGATAGCCAGAAGGAAATTACTCACCCGCTGCGAGAAGGGGGTGGCCGTCTCCCGGAAACCTGCTTTATCTTCTTCTCGCCCCTCTTGGCCTTCTTGGCAGTGGGCTCTTGAGCGCCGCTACCCGTCCTCTTCCGAGTGGTGGGAGTAGCCACTGCGACCGGATCGACATCGAGGACGTCCTCGTCTTCCTCGTCAACATCAGCGTCATCTGCAAAGTAGAGGAGAAGAAGAAGTTGAGAAACGGAAAGGAAAGTTAAGTTGCGCTACCCGCGACTAGAGAGGCGAACTCAGTCACCTTCTTCATCATCCTCAGACCAATCCCGAATGGACGCATCGACGGAGCGCTTACCCTGTTGTTCGGCATGAGGGATACAGAGGGTGTCCTGAGTGTCGTAGGAGACCTCGTCGTCCTCCTTTTGGTCCTCGCTCCAGTTGGCCTCAAAGGCCTCCTCACTTTCGGTGCGCTGGCGAGCAATGTGCTGGAAATACAAGCGAGCAGTACGAATCAGTGGAGCAATACGAGGAATCCTACCCGGAACGGGATGCGAACACAGAGCATATTTGAGTAAGTGTTCTATTCAACATAGCGTGCAAACACAAAGCACATGAAGCCTAAGAGATACTATTGAACGTTCTACTCGACATGGCGTGCAAACACAAAGCACATGAAGCCTAAGAGATACTGCTAAGCGTTCTACTCGGCATGGCGTGCAAACACAAAGCACACGAGGCCTAAGAGATACTACTAAGTGTTCTACTCGGCACGATGTGCGAGTACAAAGCATCCTAAGCTGGAAAGACATCTACTCGGTATCATGTTGCAAAGATAAAGCATAGACGTACTAACCTGTCCGATGGGTTTCGTGCGGCTATACGGCACGAAGCCGTATTGCCAGTTGTCGGTAAGGCCAGTGCTCATGATAGAGCGCGCCCAGATGGCCACATCCGCGTTGCTCAACTCGAACGTGGTCGTCCTTGTGCAGTCTCTGTTGCCCCCCATGTAGCACACGAGGTGCGTACGGCGCTGCAGTGGGAGCACTCGCCTGGAAATCCAGCAGGCGATGGGGTCGTCGCTCTTGAGCCCCAATTCCTTCAGCTGGGCGAGGCGCTTGTTGACCTGCTTGATGTCGCCCTCCAGCGGTGGCTTGTATCCCCAATTCTGTTGGGTGGGCGCCGTGTTCGTCCACCTGGGGAGGTTGATCTGATCCACGGGAGGCACTCCTTCCTTGACAGAGACGTTCTTCACGTAGAAGAAGGACCTCAGCCACTTGCGCAGGGAGTCAAGGCCCTTGATGCGCGGATGACTGGTCCCGCCGCGTTGCACCATCATGGCGCTGCCGGTCTTGGTCATGCCGCGGGCGCCCTCCGTGCTACCCGGCTTGGTCACGCTCTGCTTCCTGAAGAAGAAGTAGCGCGCCCAGGTGTGCACCGTGGGGCGCACACCCAAGAATGCCTCGCACACCACGGCGTGGTATGCGAGCATCACCATGGCGTTCGGCGGCAGGTGGTGCGGCTGGAGCCCGAAGTGGTTGAGGAAGGAGCGGAAGAAATCCGAGAAGGGCAGCCCGAATCCTCGCTTGAAGTGAGCGAGGAACACGACGAACTCGCCCGCCTCCAGGGTGGGGACGAGCTCGCCGTCGGGGTGCCGGCAGCGGACGCCGGGAGGAACACGCCGGGTCCTCACCAGCCACTGGCAATCGTCTGCCGTGACCTCGGATCCAGCCCATCCGGCGCGGGCATCATCATCGCGGGCCATCGAGAAGAGAGATTCGGTGGAAGATTTGCGGAAATTTGGTGGAAATCGCTAGCCTTTCGGCATCGCAGGGAGCAGCGGCGCAGTGAGATGCGCGGCGGTGGAGTGCTCGGTGGCGGCGGAGAGGCGAAGAGGCAAGGAGAGAATGAGGGCAGGAAGGGGGAAAAGGAGTTACCGAGGGGGTATTTATATCTCCCCTCGAGTTGCCGTTACAGGCGGAGTTAGTGGGATCAGTCGTGGCCGGAAATCGTGCGGCGTGGGGTGTGGGCCGGTTAGAAACGCACACAGCGCAAACGGCGCGCGTAGCGGCCGCCATTGATCCCACGACGAGATCGTGGGTAATAACTGCACTTGATGGGACCTAACGGGCTAGTGGGCCTAGGCCGCGGAAAATGGGCGCGTGGCCTGTCAGATCCCAGGCACCGAGGCGTCGGGGGTGCGAGAACATGGCGCCTGTCCAGTCGCAGTGCGGAAGGACGGCTTTGCTCTGACACGCTGAGATTCTGTCCAAGATTTCACCAAGTCCTTTTACTCGACGACAGAGAAGGGAAATGTTTCTATCCGGAAGAGAAGATACGCCAGCCGGAATCAAGGGCTACTCGGAGGTGCTACTCGGCATCTTAAGATTCAAAGGCAAAATTGGTTTTTAAGCTGGCAGAGCCCAGTGAACAGGTTCGCAGGACTCTACCAGCTTCGGGGACTAATGTCGGGGGGTTACCCCCGAGTAGGGTAAAGGAAAGTGCAAGGGGCAAGGTCAGAAGAGATGTTCGGCAGAGTAGCTGGCTACCCGGTACTGGCTACCCGGTCGACTGCTATTCGGTCGTACACGTTGATGGCCAGAAGAAAGAATCAAGGAAGTTATTGCCCTCCGAGTAGAAGAAGTGGTCCGAGTAGGAGTGGCGGTTTCTTACTCGGTCCAGAAGTCAAAGGAGTCGTTCTGACACAGGATCCCGCGTATCTTGGGTCCGTACTGAGGCACTGTTCATCTGCAGAGCACGTGCCTGTCCGCGTCAGGGTGTCAGCAGACCGTCACAGGATAGGGGGGGGGGCCTACTCTGTGATGGTGGCAGTGATAACATATCAGCTTCTTGGTTTTGCACAACGACTTTCCACACAAGACAAACTAGGAAGCCAAAGCTGTCAGCGGGAAGCTGGAAGAGGAAAGTGTGCACACAATGTCGACATCTGTTTGTACTTTTCCTTGTTGGTTGTATCCGGCTGGGCACCAGTATATAAGGTGCCCTGCCCCCTCCTGCGCGAGGGATGCGAGATCCCAGTTTAGATCCCAGAACTGGTTCACATTCTTGACCTAGAACCTCACATAGAGAAGGGTGGCTACTCGGCTGAAGGCCAAACTTGTACTGTGGCTACTCGGTCAGACACAAATACATAGAGAGAAAGGCAGGAGTAGGGGTTTTACCTCCACATGAGGGCCCTGAACCTGGGTAAATCTTGTTGTTTGTAGTGTTAGCTTCATCCCTCACGCGGCTACTCGCTGCGTGATCCCTCCCCGAGCACCTCCAGCGTCCATCGTTCCCACAACTTTAGCCATCCTATGGCATCTGCCGTGACACCACCACGACATCAGGTATAGTTTCATGGAGGGCCACACTAAGTGGATGGATGATGATGAAGACGATGATCACGTCGAGACCAATTGGGAGGCGACATGTGAAGATGATCAGGAGGAGTCTGAACATGGCAATGGAGAGGACGAAGAGGCTGTCGATGGAGACGACTATAATGAAGAAGAAGGGAGTCATGGTGATCAACAGCATGAAGACGAGGACATGAACACTCCACTAACTTCAGTCGTGCGGGACCCTCATGTTCAAGATCTTCTTCTCAAGAACACGTCGACCGACGCCAGACGTAAATCTAAGATCACGCAACTAGAGATAGACTCTGCAACTCCGTTGTATGACGCAAGTCGCGGGACGGAGGAGTCACGCTTGAGAGTAGCTCTGGATCTTCTAGAGATGAAGGCAAAACACGGATGGAACGACACAAGCATGGACGATCTTCTGCGATACCTGAAGACGCACTTACCTGAAGGGAACACATGTGCTAGTAGTCTACAGGAGGCCAAGAAAATCGTGTGCCCCCTCGATTTACCGCACACAAAATACCACGCTTGCGTCCGTGACTGCATAATTTATCGTAACGAGCACGCGGACCAGATCAAATGTCCAGTGTGCGGTGCTGATCGTTACAAGAGGGGGACGAAGAAATCTCCTAGGAATGTTGTGTGGTACTTTCCACTCATTCCCCGTCTGCAGCGGTACTTCGTGGACCCTAAGGAAGCAAAGCTCATGCCTGGCACGAGGACAGAAAGAAGGTGTTGAGCGATCCAGAACGTGTTGAAAAACCAGTGCTAACACACCCTTCGGATGCACGTCAGTGGAAAGCATTAGACGCATTCGATGAAGAATTCGGGAACGACCCAAGGAACATCAGGCTTGGTGCGAGCACCGACGGTCTCAATCCGTTTGGCAACCAGAGCAGCAAACATAGCACCTGGCCCGTGTTTGTATGGATGTACAACCTCCCCCCGTGGCTGTGTCTGAAGAGGAAGTACGTACACATGAGTATGCTGATTCAAGGGCCGACCCAGCCAGGGAGCGATATCAACCTGTATCTCGAGCTATTGAAGGAGGAGCTAGACACGTTGTGGGAGGAAGGGGTGGAAACATGGGACGCCTTCAAAGAAGAAACTTTTCGTATGAGAGCCGCACTGATCACGACGGTGCAGGACTATCTCGGATACGGATATATTGCATGTCAGGTGTGCCATGGACACAAGGCTTGTGTAAGGTGCATGGAATTTACCCCGTTTCTACAGCTACACAAGGATCCCGGATCTTCTAAAACCGTATACATGAGGCATCGAATGTGGCTACCACAGAATGACCCGTGGAGAAAGCGCGGCGACCTGTTCAACGGTAAAGATGAGCTCGATCTACCTCCACGCAAGAGAAGAGGAGAAGAGATCGATACTCTATTCAAGAATTGGAAAACGTGTCCTCCGTCGGGAAAGGTACAGAAGCGGAAGCAAGGAGAGAAAAAGTGTCCTCCGCCAGAAGGACCGCTCTTGGGGGTATGGAAAAGGAGGTCCGTGTTTTGGGACTTGCGGTACTGGCCAATCCTCGAAGTGCCTCACTGCCTTGATGTCATGCATATCACGAAGAATGTGTGTGAGAGCTTGCTTGGCACCCTGTTCAACATGCCAGATAGGAACAAAGACGGGCTAAAATCAAGATACGACCTGATGGTCCTGAATATCAGGAGCGAGCTTCACTTACCGCCTTCTACGCGTGAACAGACGGAGGAGGACGAGGATGAGGTGGAGGAGATGGACGACCGCAAGCGGAAAAGGGCTAAGAAACACCAAACTCACCGCCTGAAACCCTCTTGCTTCACTCTAAGCCCCGATGAGCTCGCGCAAATATTCACATGCCTCCTCGGAGTGAAATTTCCCTTAGATTACGCGGGGCTGATAAGCAGATACCTAGACGCGGAGAAAAAATCTTCAGCGGGATGAAGTCTCATGACTGTCACGTGATGATGACGCAGATACTTCCGGTTGCAATCAGAGGGATAATGGAACCGCACGTCCGTCAAATGCTCACTGGCCTCTGTAACTTTTTCGACGTCATCACTCGGAAGTCGATAAGCGTGAAGAAAATCGGAAGGCTGCATGAAGAGATCGTCACCATCCTATGTGAGCTTGAGATGTACTTCCCACCTGCCTTCTTTGATATTATGGTATATCTCTTGGTCCATATCATGGACGATATCACCAATCTTGGGCCGGCATTCTTGCACAACATGATGGCGTTAGAAAGAATGAACAGGATCATCAAATCATTCGTTCATAACAGGGCACACCCGGATGGAAGCATCGTCCAAGGATTTCTCACCGAAGAATGCATCTCTTTCTGCAAGAATTTTCTAGGCGATGAGAATCCAGCTGTTGGTTTGCCCGCAAACAAGCACCTTGACAGGTTCATGGGGGTAGGCCACAACACTGGCAAAAGGGTAATGGACGCGGACTCCTGTGGTCAGAGAGCCGACTTTGAAAGGGCCCACCTAGTAGTGTTACAACACATCGACGATGTCGACCCTTGGATAGAAGAGCACAAAACCGCGATAAAAAATAGTGCTCGCAGGCCGATGACGGAAGATGAGATATTTAGAGCACACAACTCCTCTTTCGCGACATGGTTCAAGAAGCAGATTGATGCCGATCACCCGCCAATGACATGTCAGAAAGATAAAATTGTATTGGCCTTGTCATATGGCCCCGCGCCCAATCTGATGACTTATCAAGCATACGACATCAATGGGTACACATTCTACACGGAGGAAAGAGAAAAAATTAGCGGCTATCGAAACTCGTCTATAACGATGGAATCTTACACGGGCGAAGAGATTAGAAGATACTACGGAAAGATCGAGGAAATCTGGGAGCTTGACTACGTTGGGGTAAAGCTGCCGATGTTCCATGTCAGATGGGCTACAAACGTCACGAAAGAAGACGAATATGTCACCACTATGTCGATGTCTGAAGCCAACAAACCCAAGTCCAAGAACCCCACCGCGCAAAATGAGCCCTGGGTATTGGCTAAGCACGTGGAGCAATGCTTCTTCATAACCGACCCGGCAAAGCCTAGTCGTGTTGTCGTAAGGAGAGGAAAAAGGGCCCTCGTCGGAATGATGGAGTCGCCGATGAGAAGGACTTCGACGGCTTAGTCGGAGACCCGATGATGGAAGAACCCGGTGAAGACGATGCACCATACACCACAAGAAGAAGCAGGACCACACTACCTAGGGGTCTTCCATTCACAAGAAGAAGTCACGATATGGCGGTCACGTATTCAACATCGACCAAGAAAGGCAATAGTAAGATTGTGACGAAAGGTTGAGAGAGGGACATACTCGCGATATGTGCGATATAACATGCTAATAGCTACTATGTACAATGTGTTTTCAGAGATAAACACTTGCGGTATCTCGCTAAATCAATCTATTTACGCTCGATGCGACACTAAATATTTTTGCACATGTTAACTTTCATATGTATGTAATTTTTAAGTGAAAAACAATGTGGGAGCCCCATATAATAGCATTTGTATTGCTCGATGTGTCCCGGGCCGGGGTGGGCTGTGTAATTTAGAAAATCTTAGCACAGGTGCATATGTGAGAATATGCGCCTGGGGTAATCTTTATCACAGGCGCTTCTAACAGAACATGCGCCTGGACTAACGCTATGTGGGCCCGCGCAAACCAAAACCCTACGAATTTTAGCGCAGGCGCATCTTCTAGGTTATGCGCCTGGGGTATGGCTCTGTGGGCCCGCGCATAACAGGGCATCAAGCGAAGCACATCGGTACCGGTTCGTGATACAAACCGGTTCTAAAGGGTCTGTACCCTGGGCCCCCCTCCGTGCAGCAAATGGCCGCAAGGCCTTTAGGACCGGTTTGTATAACAAACCGGTTCTAAATTTTAGCGCAGGCGCATTTTCTAGGTTATGCGCCTGGGGTATGGCTCTGTGGGCCCGTGCATAACGAATCGCTACGAACTTTAGCGCAGGCGCATTTTTGTTTTGTTCGCCTGGGGTAAAGGATAGCGCAGACGCATATCACTCGTTGTGCGCCTGTAAGTCCTCGCTCTGCTAACCCCCCAGCCCGCACACTTCCTTTCTCTCTAGATCTTGCGCGCCCGCACACTTCCTCTCGATCCCCAAACCGCACGCCGCCGTCGTCTCTCTCATCGCACGCCGCCGTCGTCGTTGTCGAGCAGCAGGAGGAGGAGCGGGAGCAGCAGCAGGAGGAGGAGCAGCAGCAGCAGGGAAGGAGGAGCGGGAGTAGCAGGGGAGGAGGAGCGGGAGCACGCCGTGCGTCGTCCCTCTCATCGTCGTCGTCCACACCGGCCATCGTCACCCACGCCGCCGTCGCCCACGCCCACGACGAACCCAGGTCAACCCCCCCCCCCCCTCTTCCAACGCCCGTGTGCAGTAGTGTTGCTTTCCCCTGCAAACTACCCCTGCATCTAGACATCGATCGATGTCCATGGCCCTGCAGTTGCTGCTACCGTGCTTTCCCCTGCAGTTGCTGCTACCGTGCCCCATACAAACGCATGTATAATCAAATTCCACCGAATGATGTCCATGGCCAAATCAATAAAATCAGATGCACATCCAAGTGCTAATTTATCAAACTGTTAAGTGGTAGACTGAATAAAATTCATAACTTGCTTGCAGTTGCTTGCATATGTGTTTTGCTCAGGTTTGGGCTGGGTATATAAATACACATACACTTATTCAGATTGTAGAGTGCACAAAACAGGGGTTATATCATTGTGTCATCTTCATTTCAGAAATTATTACCTACGGTTTTTCAGCTTGTAGAGTGCACAAAACAGGGGTTTATCTCAATAACAAGTTGTTGATTGGCTTGGGTTTTTCAGCTTATAGCTTACACTTTTATCTTGAGATATTACCTACCACTTAGTTGTTTTTGTTGCCCAGCATTATTTACAGAAACAACTTACTTGTTTCTAGTGTTTGAAAAAATGCTGCTGTTGCTTTGATAAATGCTGTTGTTTCTAGTGTTTCAAATTTAGTCCTTGCTAGAAGTACTCTAGTGAAACTATTAGCACAAGCAATAATTTATCTATTCTAATATGTTCAGTTTAAGTGGTTTAAGTTACTCCACGAAGCAAGTTCTAAATTCTTGCTGAAATTTCAGTTAACAAAGTTTGCATGACACAAATTGCATGATGACACAGATATGTACTCCATGTACTGCTACTTAAATACACCATCACAATTGCACAATTTTGGCATGATAATATGAATTTCCTGGAGTTTTTGTGCCATGTGATGACAGCAATGCAAGAAACTGTTTTTGTGGCCATGTGTGCATTCAATTTATGTTGCAGGTACATTGAGTGCCATTGTTTTGCCGGAACGTTGATTCATTTCCGTTCCGGCGAATTTCTGGCACTCCGGCATGACCATTTATAGTCGAGGTCATGCCGAATTTTTCCGGTGACTAACCGTATACGTTTTGTCTACTGCTAGGCATGTCTTCTTCTACTACGGATCCGGCTTTATTGGACCACTACATCCTTATGGCCCGAGAGTCGCAAGAGGAAGAGAGAGAGCCAATGATGGCGGTGACGATCGGATACAAACTGACCAGCCCACCGATGTCGAGCCCCACAATGATGACGGGCTCACCGGTGGCGAGGAGGAAACCACTGATAGTGGCGCCGGGGGTCCCTCAGGGAGCAGCACGACGGGAAACAAGCGTCGGAAGCGAGCTCCGAACAAGGTCGGCACCGTTCGAGAGAAGTTCACGGAGGTGGACCCTTCCAGTGGCACGCCTGTGATGCCATTGGACCTTGTGAAGGGGTACTTCCTCCAACTTGGCGCGATACTTCGAGACGTTGCCAATGTCAACGAGCCCACTCTCAAGAAGAAGCCAACTCTGCGCGCCCAACTCATCTCGAGGCTGCACGCGCGATACGAGTTCCCTCCCCCCTACAACAACGAGAATCTGAAGGGCAACCTCGTGAACAAACTCGCCCTCACTAGATTCACCAAAGCCCTGAGCAATTACAAGACTATGGTGAGGGCGATGATTAGGGAATCGACACCATTCAAAGAGATCCATCGCCACTTCCCGCGGATTACGCCCAATGACTTCAAGACTTTCCTAAATAACGAGTCGCTTGATTTCACTAAGAATCAAACAGAATGGGGGAAGGAGCTAGCGTCGAAGAACATCGGTCACCACAATCTCGGCTGTCGTGGCTACGACGGGAAGGAGCCAGTTTGGGCGAAAGAGGACCAGGCCTACATTGAAAAAGGGATTGAGAACCCTTACGCCAAGTATGCCCATGACCCGCAATTCCATAAATTCATGAGGTCGAGGTACAGAAAAGTAACTCCGACCGGGGAACTTATCTCGGACCCGAAGATGGTGGAGGGTGTTATTTTGGTCACGGACGATAGCGTGAAGAATGTTGAGAAGCTAGTGGTAAGAAATTTACCATTTCATGCAACTCATCATCATCAAGTCCATGATTTCATTCTAGTACGAAACCATTTCTAAACCGTTCATATGTTGCTTCTGCAGCTAGAAGAACAAACAACTTGAATCTTCCTCGTCGCAGACGTCGACGGCCAAAGTCGCGTGGGATAAGCCTTTCATCAGGGGGTACAACAAGGCAAAGATCCAGGACCCTCTGAAAAGGCCGCACTTAGGCCGTATCACCGGCGGCGGACTTAATAAGAAGCACGCCAACTATGGCTTGGCTGAGCTCAGCACTAAGGAGTCGCGGGCGGCGAAGAAGAGCGAGGAGACGGAGGCGCTGAAGAAGAAGGTACATGACTTGGAAACAAACATGGAGAAGAAGATTGTGAAAACGGTGGGGGAAAAGATGAATGCGCTCATCCCCGCCGTATTTGAAAAAAATATGACATCGCCGGGTGCTCACAGGGGCCGTTACCGACGTTCAACATACCGTCGATGTTGGTCGTGCCAGCCGCGGCCGCCGCCGGTGGTTCGTCGACGTCGGCCGTGCCTGTCGCCCCCGCCGTGCCCGACGCGCCTGCCCCCGATGGACCGTCGGCCGTGTCCGGCGCGGCCACGACCCCGTTGCTCGACGAGCCCACCATCACCTGTGGTCCGTCGACGTTAGCCGAGCTCAGTGCCCTCACGGTAAATTATTGACCGTCTCAAGTTGTAGCCAGTTCAATATAACCCTACTCTCTGACCTATCCATGCATGTTATCGCAGGCTGACGCGACGGGATATGCACCTTCCTGCTAAAAGTGGGCAGCGAGTTGAAGGATGTTGCAAAGGGGAGCATCTTGCAGCCACTATCCCGCAAGTACCACTTCAGAGATATACCGGCCAACGAGCTTCGGGTTCGCGTCGATCTGGTGCTACCGGGATTCGAGAACTTGTATCCTCCTAATCAACCCGCCGATGCCGACAGCGAGCTGAATCTCGGCCAACTGGACAATCAAATCTTGCTATGGCCGAAAGCCCTTATTCGGCTGAACACGACGTCAGGGTCGGCGCCAAGCCAAGCCATGACCGTCACCACTACACCGGTTGCGCCTGCGGCAAGCTAACAAGACAAGGTCCAACATGGCAATGTCCTCTCTCCACCTCCGGTGGATCCTCCTCCTCCCGAGCAGGAGACGTCCGATGACGAGCAACATCACGAGCATGAGACCCATGACGACTACATGGATATTGAACTTGCCCCCATTGAAAATTTCATAAATCAGTTGGACGGCGAGAAGCCGGTTCGTCCGGAGTTACCCGCCAGAACTCTTGATATCCAGAAGAAGGTAGATGGCGGAGAGGGTGGTACTTCTGAGTTACCCACCAGAAAACCGGATATCCAGAAGAAGCTAACCTATTCCCAAGAAACTCCCGAGGAGCAGACGGCCTTTACGGCTCCACAGCCTACGCTGGTTACCCCGAATACACTCCGTGCTACGGCCGAGGAGGCGGTAAAACAAAGCGGCACTCCCATCTGCTTGAGGCCGAAGAAGATTCGGAAGAGGCCGGGCAACTAGAAGAAAGGTGGTGCCTCCTCTAGTAGCCAGCCAGCGGCCTCCCGAGTCCTGGACCGTTTGCCGCCCGCCGTCCCGTGGAGGAAGGTGCATGAGATAGGTCAGCCGATGCTGCCGCCAGAGGTTGTCGCTGTCATGGGTGGTGACATGAGGACCATCCACGACGGGATTTTGTTCAAAGAGAATGAACTTCTACGTGAGAAACATCCCTCCTACCCGCTATACGTGGTCAAGGTGCCCCGATCCGTGGGCTTTGTGGATTCAAATCCCGCAGAGGTGTTCTTCATCAGATACGAAGACATATTCAGGGTCTTCCACTTGGGAAAGCTCGACCGAAGCATTGTCCGCCTGGTATCGCTCAGCATGGCGCACGATATGGTCATGGAGAATACCCCGCACATCGCGATTATGGACCCCTACTACATGAATGAGGACTACTTGCGGTCACATGCGGACCGGGTTCTTATCACGACTTGCATAACGGGGTTTTTGATAGATAACAAGGATAAGAACGCCATTCTCATGCCATACTTTCCCAAGTAAGTAGTCCTCTCCGCTTCACGTCGTTACATTCTTTCTAGAATCTCCTTAGTATTCCGATTGATGATATTGATGGCTTGTTCGAAATGTTCTGCGCAGAAACGGAGGATGCGTACTCATCGTCATGGAACCGCATTGGTCGCAATGAACTTATCTCGATGCGGGTAGGGCGGTGCAGAAGGACTATACCGACATAAGAGCAGTTCTTAATAGTTCCCTCAACGGCTTCGCCGCCGATTTAGGCAAGCCCCTAAAAAGGGAGAAAGTAGTCCGATGCGCCTACGCGTGCATCCACGTAACAAACTACCCCTGCCTCAAGCAATCGGAGCAAGAATCTGGGTTGGAATCTTGGTATGCCATCTTTCAGATGAGGGAGTACTTAAAGGATGCCCAACAGGTCCAGCTACCAAGTCATCTTCGAGACCTGACCACAAAGATGGCCAACACCCCCGATGAATATGTGAGGGCTGAGTTCCGTCGCATCCAGCGGAGGATCTGCACGATACTCTCGTCGGATGTCATCGCTCGGGGTGGCTTGTTCTTCCACAGCCATGCACCACCGAGCAACCGTGACATAGAAGCACACCTACGAGAGCAACGTGACACCCGGACATTCAACACGCTAGAAGGCGTTCGTCCGTTCCCGCCAAGACTATAGGATTGACAAAATGTTAGTATACACTTGCATCATATAAGTTTTAGTCCTTTATTTGTCGTGTTTTATTCGTAAACCTTGATGCTTCTATTTTTGATAGTTATTTGCGGTCTATTATCACTTTCGATGCTAAACTCGTATTTTTGTCTTATGCACAGATGACATGGTATGTTGTGTATGTCGGTAGGGTTCCCGGAGTCTACGACGACTGGGACCAATGCCGGAGACAGGTGCACGGTTTCAGCGGCAACAACTACAAGGGGTACAAGACCATGGTGGAGGCGGAAGCTCGATACGCCACTTACCTAGCGAGAGAGAAGACGGAGAAGACGAGGGCCCGGATGACCACCTTCGCCATCGCCGTGCTTATACTCCTTGTACTCCTAGTGTTGATGCTACTTGTTGTTTTGCTTGTCTAGATAACTAAACTATCGATTTGTTTGAACTATGTGTACTCCTAGTGTCTGAACTATGCTTGTAACTAAACTATCGCTTCGAGACTATTTGGTGATGATCGAGACTATTGTTCGAGACTATGTGTTGATGATCGAGAATATTTCTGTTATTTTGCTGTCATTTTCATATTTATTTCTGTCAATTTGCTGTAATTCTGTTATTTTCGTTTCTTTTATTTTTTGACATAGCAAAACCATACCCCAGGCGAATAAGAAATCATACCCTAGGCGAATCTGTACCCCAGGCGCACAGTTTATGTTCGCCTCAGGTAAAAGGCTTACCCCAGGCGCACAGGGCCAGTTCGCCTGGGGTATATCAAGTTACCCCAGGCGCACTTTGTGATTCGCCTGCGGTAAGTCATTACCGCTGGCGATGTGGTCCCAGGCGAACCGCAATTCGCCTGCGGTAGACTAATTTGGTGCGCTTGCGGTAGTCTTTTCCCTAGTAGTGTATGTATGTTACTCTCCCGTTTCTTGTCTCCCAAAAATAATCCCAAATTTTGGAATTGGTTGCCCTTTTCCTAGAGCAAGTCTTCATTAGTAATTTAGTAGAAATTTGACTTTGAGGTATGAATGTATTTGTACCTTTTGAGTAATTATACTTGTTATTTTCGCTAGACACATCATATGCTACTCACTTGTGTCTTGTCTCCCGATAATAAATCCAAAGTAGGGATATTGTTGCAACTTTTCCAAAGAAAATCATTTTCATTAATAATTCAGTTAAAATCTGATGTTGATGGTTGTACTCCCTCCGTCCAGGATTATTAGTCCCCTAGTAGAAAACTATTTGTCCAGAAATTATCTCCCATAAGGCTTGTAATCATTAATTGTCCTAAATAAGTGGGTCTAATTAATGTAAAATCCCCACCTTCCTCTCTCCCCATAGGGTCGTACTCATTAATTTCCCTAAATAAGCGTGACCTAATTAATGATTATTATTAAGAAAATTCGAAACTGTCACGTCATTGGAGGAAATGGAAGATCATGCCTCGATATATCACGCCAATAGGATACCTTGGTCGCGATGCAATTCACTAGGGGTCTAGTAATCCTGGACAGAGGGAGTACGTCTGATGCAATGATACATGTTATATATAGTGTCTGTATACCATACAAGTGAAGGAAGTAAAATATTCAAAATTTATTATGCTAAATATATTTCATTTATGAAAGATTTTTTTTTTGCCAAATCTGGCCGCTCAGCGAAACTAATGCAGTATGTGTTGCGTGTCGGTTGTTCTTATTAATGCCAATCTCGCTCCTCGTAACAAGTAGGGTTGCAATATAGGATAAATGTGTCAATATCACTAAAATTGTATCAAATAACACTACTTTCCTTAGAACCTACGGGACTTCTTTTGATAATTTTCTATACAATTGGAAAAAAGAATTGCAGAGACGTGAGACTGCTAATGTTGTACTCAACTTGGAGAAATGACATATCATGGCAACTGAAGTTATAGTACTTGGTCACACAGTTTCTAGCATAAGAATAGAGGTGAATAAATAAAAAATTGCGTAATCGCCACATCCTCAAGATGTGAAAGCAATTTGGAGTTTACTTGGGCTTGCAATTTTTTTTTTTAGATACAAGGCTCGAAAGAGCCCGACTTTGAATTAACAAAGCCAAAGCGGCACAGTTACAGAGTACAGAACACAGTTTACAGGCCACACGCAACAAGCACAGTAGAAATAAGAAAAAAAGGCTTCGCTTGGACCGCCGCGGCCATCGTCTTCCACCGTGAAAGCCACCGGAGGTGAGTCGAGACGAAACAGGAGATACAAGCAACGGGAGAACACAGGCTCATCGCAACCAAAGGACCGGAGGTGCAAGCTCACTGTCTCTGTCGTCGAAGAGGGACCCTTTCCCTCTCGCCCTGGCTCGAAGGGCGCCGCACCGTCAGGCGACATAGATGTTCACCCTAGAACAAGCAGGAGCAGGCAACCAATAGCGGCCAACGGAGAGAGAGCAAACGGCAACCGCGCCGAAGCTCCACAAGAACGCTGCCAACACCTACAGAACATCCACGGCGCAAGGCGCAAACTGCAGAACGGAAGCACCCACAGGAAGACCGACACCAAGAGGACAACAACACCCCCGCACCCGAGCGGGGCTCACCAGAGCACCATGCGCGTACCACCACTGGAAACCGCTGCCGCCGTAGAGGGGAACCCTATCCCCTCTCGCCCAGGCCCGTGGGCGCCGATCCATCGGCGAGCAGGGGCCACTGAGGGGGAAGCCACCCGAGCTGGGAACCAGCCAAACAGCCGCAGGGCGTCGATGTCGCAAATCATCCGCACCGCCGCACGCCGTCCACGAGCACAGCCACTCACCAACCCCCACCACAATCCCCGGACGGCGCCTCCAGGGAGGTGAACGACATCGCAACGCCGCCGCCGCCCAAGCAGGGGATTAGGGTTTTCACCCACCGGTAGAGAAGTTTGGGGTGGGGGATGAGATCTCAATGGAGCCTCCGTGGAGGGATCCGGCGCCGAGGCGTCGGCAACGTCGTGGCCACCGCCGGCCAGGGGTTTTCCCCGATCCTCGCTCCCCTGCCTACCGGGTCGCTCCCAGGGGCGACTCCGGAGGCGACTAACCCTAGCGCGCCGCCACCCCCTCCGGCCCCCCTCCTTCCCCCGCCCTCGCCGCCGCCTGAAGCGGCAAACTGGCAAGCCCGCGCGGCGCTGAGGATGGTGGCGGTGAGGCTCTAGCCGCGCGGCCTCCTGCGGCGGGCTCTGGACGCCGGGGCGGCGGGCCTAGGCCATGGTGACGGCGTCTGCCCGGCGGCGGGTGACGGCCGTGGGTGCTGGCCCGCGTCCCTGGCCGTGCGGACGGCGGGGTGGCGGTGAGCGGTTGGCGCGGCGCAAGGGATCCCCGTCGTCCCCTGCATCAGATCTCGAAGACCGACGGCCTCAACTGCTTCTTCTCCCTCCTCTGGGCTTGCAAATTTTTATAGGCAGTTTGTTAAATATTTCCCTACAATTTCTAAACTGTTGACTAAACTCTTGCAGAAGGGCGTGATATATATATAAGCTTACGTAGTATAATGAAGTGGCTCTTAGCTTAGCTATGTTGAATATTTAACTATTGGATGGTTGCATGTGCATGTGCTGAGCTGTAACCTGTAGACAATCCCAAGAAACAAACACGGCAACATGCTAGCGTGCGTCCGATACAAAGAACAGTAATCAGCATGAGCATTTAAATAGCAAAAAAGCAACATGCATGTTAGCAAGAAGGAATATTATTCGCTTATTCGTTCTAGGAGAGTTCGAAGAAGTGCGTTGTCGTTAGGCCTATGCCTTCTGTTTAACGGACATCACAACAGGTTATTAGACCTGTAACCAGCAAGCGCAGCCATTTCTTGTGTGTGTGTATATATATATTTCTTGTGTATATATGGCCAGCACTTACATTTTGTTCATCCGTGTCTACCTAGGGACGCAGCAATCGATATATGTCGCTCCATCCGCTACATCTCTTCTTGTTCTACTTTTGCCTTTACTACTCCATATGGTCTCCCTACTTTCCTCGCGGTACCTCACTGTCCTTCGGCTTCAACTTCTCCAAACCGGCACCGAAGACCTCATTTTCCAGGGCGACGCTCAGTTCGACTCCTTGAGGAAACTGATCGAGCTAACAAGGAGCGACCCGAGCGAAAGCCTCGGGGACAGCATAGGCCGGGTACTGTACGCGCAGCCAGTGCCGCTATGGGACGACCACACCCGTGAGCTCACCCGATTCATTGCTACATTCTCCTTCCAAATCAAGGTAAACAGTGGTGGAATCGGGGGTGATGGGTTGGCTTTCTTCCTCGGGAATTACCCGCCGACGGATCCCGCCACTAACGGTGGGAAGAGTATGGGCCTCTTCCCCGACTACCCTGGCTTCGGACCTACTATGACTGACGACTACCGGGCCGTGGCGATTGAGTTTGACACCTACGTCAACCACGACATCGGAGACACCAGCAGCAGCCACATGGGCATCGACGTCAACTCCATCGTCTCGCAGGTGTACACCGACGCAACCTTGCCTGGCAGGAATCTAACGTCCGGCCTTCTAATGACTTGTGAGGTCAGCTACAACGACGCACAGGTCCTATCTGCTGTTCTGCAGATCGGCGACGCGACCTACCGTGTCAGCACAATTGTCGACCTGAGGCAGCAGTTGCCTAGTGTGGTAGCCGTCGGTTTCTCCGCTGCTACACGAGATACTTTCCTGGTCATTTAGCTCCACTTTGGGCGGGACTCCTGCACCACCAGGGAATCACAAGGTCGTTCTGTGGAAACTTCTGGTTGGGGTAACCGTAGCTATCGGAGTTATCGCTGTTGTGTGCATCTTTGTTATTGTTCGCCGTGCTAGAAATAATCCAACCTAGTCGAGCTGAGTTTGAGTGAGACAACGTGCAATCTCCATAGTATCAAGTCTTTCCATGCCATGTGGTCTAGTATGGCTGTGTATATATAGTTATATACACGTCAAGCCTGCACCCTGTAAACGCAAGTTGTACCGTGAGAAATTAAGAGAAACAAGCCGCAAAAATAATTAAGAGGAAAAAAGAAAAAAACTGCGGGAAGGATTTTCGTGCATGTGCAGTTTGATGGGATCAATCCTGCTGTGGATGAACCCAACACGTTCAATTAATGGCAGCTTTGCACGAGAAAGAAGCTATACCGAACTCTTGCTAAGGGTCTTGAGCATTTCACTTATCATAGGCTAGCACGTGCAGCAAACAATTCCCTGGCCGTAAATAAGCTAGGCGAAGGCGGCTCCGCGTCTGTTTATCCGGGTGAACTGGCATAGCCACCACGGATGATGGTTATAAATAAAAAAATTCAAACCAGAAACGTTCGGCCAGGGTAGAGATGCTCTCGAGGCTGAACTCTGTGTCGTCAGTCCGCGCCTCAGGCACCGAAACCTGGTCGACCTCATTTGGCGCGGGTAAATTTTGGACCGCCATGACAACGCGCCTCAGGCACCGAAACCTGGTCGACCTCATTTGGCGCGGGTAAATTTTGGACCGCCATGACAACGCAGATGGAATACAGTCCTATTTAAGCACATCAATCTGCGAGGAGGACACAAGTCATGTAGCTCTCAGGTCGTCCCGATCTCGGCATGTAGCTCTGCTAGAGGCGTACGAACGATCTTCACTCGGATTTGCATGCAACTCGCGAGAGAGAATGCATCGTCCCAGCATCCAAGTACGGGTTACACACCCAGTTCTTACTACAGCAATTAATTAATTAATTATGGAAAAGCTTGTAAGCAATCTAGCAAGTTTATACAGTAAAAGACTAAGTTATCAGTAATAGACTTCCGTACGGAGTGATAACAGAATTAAACACAATTTTTTTATTCAACCAAGCCCCAATCAGAATATCACCTGTTGGGTTAAGGGTGAACCTAGCAAACTTCACTCCAAACATAAAACAAAACCATGGAAATGAACATCTGCAGCAATGTCTTTTGTTGTGTCGCAATAGCATGACCGATAAGTGATGACCACACTGATCTGTTTTCTCCTCACATTTTAATTCGTGTAGCAGGTAGTAGATGACCATAAGTCGTGTGAACTAGTCAGCAAGAAATGATGGTTTATGTGGTTGCTTAGTCTCATGCGATTGTACCACGTCTCCTCTTTTCTACGATAAGTACGGTTGCATCCACATAGTAGGTTTGATCCAGGCAATCCTCCAACAAAATGTTGATCAAGTAAAGGATTGGAAATTATCATATCTGATAAGATGAGAGACATTGACAAGGTTAGGTGCAGGAGGGAGATACAAGCACCGCTTCTGAGCTGAACTATTCGACCACACTAGCAGCTAAGCTCTAGGTGCTTCTACGATACTCCTGCATGTGGCTTCATTTTTTTCCTTTTCGTGCATGAAAAATTCTTGTCGGCAATGCATGGTGATGTGTGAATGGTGACTTTTCGTGGAATCACCTTCCATGCATTGTCATTGTGGCGTGCGACGTGGTACAGATGGAAAATAACAAAAATTATAATTACTACTCGGCCGTTAGATACTTGGTAGTGCCTTAGCTACCTAGAAAGAGCCTTACCTTTTGCTCCCTCCGTTCCAAAATATAAGCCTTTTTAGTAAACTGATTTACCTCGCCAAAAAGGCTTACATTTAGGAACGGAGGAAGTACTTTACTTCTTTGAGAAAAAATGTGTGCTTTGGACATATTCAAAAGTTGATGCAAAATAATTTAATCAGTACAATTCTAGCAGACAAAGACCATTTCCATTCATTTGTAGCCTTTACACACTACTTTCTGCACCTATATATAATCATCGAGCTCCGCGTCTTCAAAGCATCAACAACTCACAAACACACAAGCAGCAACACAAGAGAAACGAAACTAACAAGCATGGCATCCTCTTCTTCCATCCTTGTGTTGGCTGCTCTTCTCGCGTTGATCTCAGGGCAGCAAGCCGTAGCCTCCGGTCCCAGTCCACTCCAAGATTTTTGTGTCGTCGATAAGGATTCCCCAGGTATTATTTACTTCTTTACTGGACTTTCATGTTACTACGACTAAATATACATGTTGAATGACTCTCTAAAGACTATATGCACGCCTAAATAACGCCATAAATCGATACTTACAATTTACATCCCTTATGCATACAGTGTTTGTCAACGGGTTTGCTTGCAAGAACCCGATGGATGTCACCGCGGATGACTTCTTCAAGGCGGCCGACCTGGACAAGCCAAGGATGACCAACAAGGTTGGATCCAATGTCACCTTGATCAACGTCATGCAGATCGCTGGCCTCAACACCCTAGGCATCTCGCTAGCACGCATCGACTATGCACCCTTCGGGCAGAACCCACCTCACACACACCCGCGTGCCACCGAGATCTTGACCGTTCTCGAGGGTACATTGTATGTTGGCTTTGTCACGTCGAATCCAAATAACACCTTCTTCTCAAAGGAGCTCAACAAAGGAGACGTTTTTGTCTTCCCCGTGGGGCTCATCCACTTCCAATTCAACCCCAACCCGCACGAGCCAGCAGTTGCAATTGCTGCACTCAGTAGTCAAAACCCTGGGGCTATCACCATTGCCAATGCGGTGTTTGGATCAAAGCCACCAATCTCAGATGATGTTCTTGCCAAGGCATTTCAGGTGGAGAAGAATACCATAGACTACCTCCAGGCCCAATTCTGGGAGAACAACCACTACTAAGTCATATTTTGGTTGACCTTCATGGAAGATCTATGTGTGTGAATGGCTTGCTTTAGTGTCTGGCTATATATGCATCATAAGCTGTAAAATAAATGGCACATATGTCATGCTAGTGTTTGTATTTTGCGAGGTATGAATGTATTTGTACCTTTGAATATGCAATTGTTCTTGTGACTCACATCATATGCTACTCGCTCCGTCCGGAATTAAATGTCACAAAGTTTGACAAAAGTGGATGTATCTAGACATAATTTAGTGTTAGATACATCCACTTTTGTCAAACTTCGTGACACTTAATTCCGGACGGAGGGAGTACTATCTTGCACCTTCGTTACTCTTTCTCTCGCTATAGTAGGGCCAGACATGAAGCGTATGCTTTCATCTCTCTTATCAAGATAGGATTTTGGTGACATGGAATGACTTGTAGCCTGGTGAATAGGACCTATTATACATTTATACTTCCTCTTATAATAACTCGAAGCAACTAAGGTGTAGGCGATCGCAAGAAACAAAAACTGGCACCATGCAAGCGTGCATCCCATACAAAGAAGAGCGATCAGCATGAGCATTAAAATAGCAAAAGAGCAAATTTTGGACTGGCAAAAGTTTTGCCTCTATATATCCTTTTAGTAAGAAGGAATATTATTCATTTATTCATCTAGGAGAGTACGGAGAAGTACGTTGTCGTTTGGCCTATGCCTTGTGTTTAACGGATATCACAACAGGTTATTAGGGCTGTAGCCAGCAAGTGCATGCCATTTTTGTGTATATATGGCCAGCACTTGCATTTTGTTCATCGGTGCCTAGCTAGGGAACGCAGCGAGCCACAATTCCATATATGATGCTCCATCCGCTAGGTCTCCTCTTGTTTTACTTTTGCCTCTACTACGCCATATGGTCTCTCCACTTTCCTCGCGGTACCTCGCTTTCCTTTAACTTCAACTTTTCCCAACCGGGTGGCCATGACACGGGAGACCTCATTTTCCAGGGCGACGCTCAGTTCGACTCTAGGAAGAAGCTGATCGAGCTAACAAAGAGTGACTCGAACGAAAGCCTCGGGGACAGCATAGGCCGGGTAGTGTACGCGCAGCCAGTGCCTCTCTGGGACATCGACACCGGTGAGTTCACCCGATTCATTGCTACCTTCTCCTTCCAAATCAAGGTAAACGGCAGTGGCGGTATTGGCGGTGATGGGTTGGCTTTCTTCCTCGGGTATTACCCGCCGACGGATCCCGCCAGTTTCGGTGGTAAGAGTATGGGCCTCTTCCCCGACTACACTGGATTCGGACCTACCATGACTGACGACTACCGGGCCGTGGCGATTGAGTTTGACACCTACGTCAACCACGACATCGGAGACACCAGCAGCAGCCACATGGGCATCGACGTCAACTCCATCGTCTCGCGGGCGTACACCGACGCAACCTTGCCTGGCTGACGTCTGGCTTTCCAATGACTTGTGAAGTCAGCTACAACGACGCACAGGTCCTATCTGCTGTTCTGCAGATCGGCAATGCGACCTACCATGTCGGCAGAAGTATCGACCTAAGGCAGAGGTTGCCTAGTGTGGTGGCCGTTGGTTTCTCCGCTGCTACCGGCGCATCGGCAGAGCTACACGAGATACTGTCCTGGTCATTTAGCTCCACTTTGGTCGAGACTCCTGCACCACCAAGGAATCACAAGGTCGTTCTGTGGAAACTTCTGGTTGGGGTAACCGTAACTATCGGGGTCATCGCTGCCGTGTGCGTCTTTGTTATTGTTCGTCGGGCTAGAAATAGTCCAACCTTGTAGAGCTGAGTAGTTTGAGTCGACACAACGTGCAATCTCCATAGTACCAAGTCTTTTCGTGTCCTGGGTTCAGTCTGGCTGTGTATATATACACGTCGAGCCTGACCCTGTAAACACTTGTTGTACCGTGAGAAATTAACAGAAATAAAGAAGAAGAAAAAAGAGCGGGAAGGATTTTCGTGCATGTGCAGTTTGATGTGATCAATCTTGCTGTGAATGAATCCCAACACGTTCAATGGCAGCTTTGCACGAGAAAGAAGCTAATATATACCGACCTCTTGGTAAGGGTCTTGAGCATTTTGCTTATCATAAGCTAGCACGTGCAGCAAACTATTTCTTGGCTGTAAATAAGCTTGGCGGAGGCGGCTCGGCATCTGTTTATCCGGGTGAACTGGCATAGCCAACACGGAAACCAGAAACGTTTGTCCAGGGTAGAGATGGTTTCGAGCCTGAACTCTGTGTCGTCGGTCCGCCTCAGGCACCGAAACCTGGTCGACCTCATTTGGCGCCGGTGCTACGACTTATTTTTATTATAATAAGCGTCAACCAGAACAGCGTGCCGAAAGATCTGCGAGAAGGACACAAGTCGCAAACGGATGCTTAGGGCACGTACAATGGTGCTATTTTAGAGATGCCACGTCGGATGATTGCTGAGTTGGAGGAGAGAGAAACGGAAAAAAGAGGTTTGCCTTCTCTTAATTAAGAGATGATCTCTTAGCAACAATTGTCTCACCACTTTGTTAGCGAATCTGGAAAAGACTAAGAGATAATCCATTGTACACCAGGTTTTTTAGTCTTATCTAAAAAATTAAGATAAGACGTTCTATCAACCATTGTACATGCCCTTATTCGTGTTGCTGCTGGTCGTCACGATCTCGGCCTGTAGCTCTGCTAGAGGCGTACGAACGATCACGTCCGCGCAAGTCTAGCCGAGTTACTACATTTGCATGCAACTCGCGAGAGAGAATGCATCCCAGCATCCAAGTATGGGTTACATACCTAGTTGTTACTACAACAGAATTAATTAATTATAGAAAAGCGTGTAAGCAATCTAGTAGCAAGTTTATACAGTAAAAAGTCTAAGTTATCAGTAGTAATAGACTTCCGTACGGAGTGATAACAGAATTGAACACATGTTTTTATTCAACCAAACTCCAATCAGAATATTCACCTCTTGGGTTAAGCGTGAACCTAGCAAACTTGACTCCAAACATAAAACACTCTACGTAGATTCACCTGAAACCATGGAAATGAACATCTGCAGTAATGTCTGTTGTTGTGTCGGTAATAGCTAGCATGACCGATAAGTGATGATCACCGTGATTTGTTTTCTCCTCACATTTTAATTCGTGTAGCAGGTAGTAGATGACCATAAGTCGTGTGAACTAGTCAGCAAGAAATGATCGTTTATGTGGTTGCTTAGTTTCATGCAATTGTACCACGTCTCCTCTTCTCTACGATAAGTACGGTTTCGTCCACATAGTAGGTTTGATCCAGGCAATGCTCCAACAAAATGTTGATCAAGTAAAAGATGGAAAACTATCATATCTGATAAGATGAGAGACATTAACAAGGTTAGGTGCAAGAGGGAGAGAGCAAGCACAGCTTCTGAGTTGAACTGTTCTACCACGTTAGCAGCCGCAGCTAGGTCTTGGTGCTTCTACAATACTCATGCATGTGCGTTCAAATTTTTCCCTCTTCATGCATGAAAATTTCTTGTCCGCGATACACGGTGATGGGTGCGTGGTGACTTTTCTTGAAACCACCGTCCATGCATTGTGGCGCGCGACATGGTAGAGATGGAAAATAATAAAAATTAGGGATAATTAACAAGGTGCCCTCAGTTGGCACCACGACCTCAGTTTTACCACTAACGCCGAATCGACCTCAGTTTTGCCCCTAGTCAGTGCGCAAGGACTCTTTTCGCTGCTCCCACCGTTATTTTCGGCCCCCCATTAGGATCCTGACCTGTGGGACCCATCATACAACCGTTGGCGCGGCCTGTGGGCCCTAGCTGTTGAGCGTTGGCGCGGTTTGTGTGCCCCATCTGTTGACGGTTGGCGCTGCATGTGGGCCCCACCAGTTGACCGTTCCTTGCGGCCCAATGTCACATGAGGCCCAATGTCAACATGTAGACTACACATTATCCATTTATATTTATTAATCACTACATGCAGACTACGCATTATCCATTTATTAAACCATCAAATTATTCGTATTAATAATATAAAATATACTGTGCTCAACTCAAATTTTTTATGTTATCTTAGAAAACATAATGCAGCTCTTTTAGAAAATATTATTCGTTAAAGCACATCTCTTATATATAAATTTTGTTTACAATGTGCAGATTTTAAAGCGATGATTAGAAAGGATAAAACTTCTAAACAGTGGGTACATTTGGACAAATATAAGAACATAACTTTATATATAGGGCTTATATATAATTAAACATACTTAGAAAGGATAACTGGCCCCACTTTACATATAATCAGTGGGGCCGGATAAACATTACATTTAACTAAAAAAAAAAGGGCTAGCCCTAACTGCTCCCGCTCTGCATGCATGCGGGAGCCCTTCCCCCGCTCCGGCGCCGCCCTACTTCCTCCACTCCGCCGCCCCGGATCTCCATCTCCTGCTTGATCCGGGCGCTGCCGTTCTCCGCCCGCATCGTCTCCTCCTGCCTCTCACGGGACCGCTTGATGCTGGCCCGGAAAGCCTTCGCGTCCTCCTTGGCCTCCTTCTTCTCCATCGCCTTCAACTCCTTCTTCTCCAGCCGCTCCAGTCTTTTGAGGCGGCGGTTCGTCTTGGGGGAGATGTCCGACGTCTTGGTGGTGGTGGAAGGGACGGGGCGGTGGACGAAGGGCGGCGTCGGCGATCGCTCCCGATCGGGAGAGTCGTCGACGGGAAGCACGATGGGCAGGACGTCCAACTCCGCCTCGGGCCACTCGGCCTCGTACCAAGGCAGAGCCTTGGGGTGGTTGTCCTCGTCGGAGACCGACTCCGGGCTTGAAGGTAGTGAGTAGGAAGACATTGTGCGTTAGGGCTTGAAGGGAGAGAAGGGCAAATGGCTGGAGAGGGATGAGAATATGGAGGACGACTGAAGGAATATTTAAAGACACGATTAGACGTGAATTTATTTGGGTAGATGAAGCAAACTGTGTGAAAACCTTGAATTTATTTGGGTAGATGCATGGTCAAAGCGGTGTAGAACAGGCATAGGCGTAGGCGTAGGCCGGACAGCTATTGATACGGAGTACGAGCGCGTGTGCATTCGTCAGTCGAAGTGATTCGACGTTGCATGCGTGTATTAAAGAGGTGAAGAGAAGAAAGTCCAAAGTCTCACGCCAAATCCTGCCTCGCTGCATATGCATTGATGCGTATCTTGTGAAAACTAGGCGTGGAGGGCTGCGTCGCTGCAAATGCGACGCGACTCGTGTTTCTGAAACCAGGCATGGAGGGTTGCGTCGCTGCAAATGCGACGCGACTCGTGTTTCTGAAACAAGGCGTGCAGGGCTGCTGCAAATGCGACGCGACGTTAACTATTTTCTTCTTCTGCCACGTTGTTTACTCTGAAAAAACGAGGCGTGCATGCACCGGGCTGGTGAACGGGGCCGTTACATTGAGACAAAACACCCAGTCCATGCACCGCTTCATTTTCGATCGTTTGACCGTAAGGAACGGTGCAGATCGAGTCCATGCATGCAAACTACGGCGGCAACGGCCTGCAGACGCTGAGACGAGCGCTTCTCTGTGCGGGAAAGCAATCTTGGACATACAAAGAACACAACACACCTATACTAACATGGTATGGCACCCCCTAGCTTGTGTTGGGATCCAGACGCTCCGTAGCCCCCCTCCCGGTGAAACCCTAGCCCCGCTGGAGAAATACCGGACTTATACGGAAACACGCGGTAACAGCGTCGAAAGGGGGTAGCAATGTGGAACTATTTGCTTGGTTGTGCTAGGATAGCCCATAGGAACACAGAACAAAAAGGTAGAACCCACCTCTTCGGAAGATTCACGGTGTTTGGTCCGATACGGGAGTTTCACCCTGTAATCGCCTACGAGAGAGAAGTGGATGCCGGTGAAGCCTAGTCACACCCCAGAGAGCAATCTTGGACATACAAAGCACACAACACACCTATACTAACATGGTATGGCACCCCCTAGCTTGTGTTGGGATCCAGACGCTCCGTAGCCTCCCGGTGAAACCCTAGCCCCGCTGGAGAAATACCGGACTTATACGGAAACACGCGGTAACAGCGTCGAAAGGGGGTAGCAATGTGGAACTATTTGCTTGGTTGTGCTAGGATAGCCCATAGGAACACAGAACAAAAAGGTAGAACCCACCTCTTCGGAAGATTCACGGTGTTTGGTCCGATACGGGAGTTTCACCCTGTAATCGCCTACGAGAGAGAAGTGGATGCCGGTGAAGCCGGGTCACACCCCAGAGAGCAATCTTGGACATACAAAGCACACAACACACCTATACTAACATGGTATGGCACCCCCTAGCTTGTGTTGGGATCCAGACGCTCCGTAGCCTCCCGGTGAAACCCTAGCCCCGCTGGAGAAATACCGGACTTATACGGAAACACGCGGTAACAGCGTCGAAAGGTGGTAGCAATGTGGAACTATTTGCTTGGTTGTGCTAGTATAGCCCGTAGGAACACAAAACAAAAAGGTAGAACCCACCTCTTCGGAAGATTCACAATGTTTCCACCTCTTATTCTTTGAAATCTCTAGTCTTGTATTCGAGGAATCTCATTTTAGTGATGGATTTCGTTCTAATGTTTATAAATCCTATTTATATTTTTACTAGACTTGTATTAGACCTATATAATGCAATTCCGAAGCCCAAAAATTTATTGGATGAATATTCGTATTATTTATTTTCTTTTGAATAATAATGGTTTTAATCGAAAATCGTAAATAAAACAAGTTTAAAACATCAAAATGGAAAATTAACTTTGGATCTTTCTTAGTCACACCAAAATGAAGCTTTGGTGAGATTTTGACCTTATTTGAGTTCAAAAGGTTTGAAACTCATCTCATTATCTATGTTCAAGATATCATATGTTACACAAGGTTTTTTCGTTCCATTCTTTATAAGACAGGTTTATATTTTTTTTCTCGTTACTATATGACATAACACTACTATGTGCGTCGCCAATATATTTTTTCGATTTTTTTTGAATTATTTATGCTCATTTCAAGCTTGGTCAACCCTCTGTTTGACCAGCCGAAAAGCTTCTAGAAGGAAACACAGAGATTCGACCTGGGCTGTTGGATCGACGCCTTTTAGAAGGAATCGTGCATCGGACGGATGCGCTCGCAGCCACAGCGATCCGCGAGACGTTCGTTCTGCGCTCTGATTGGTTGGTACGTTGGCCACAGGGATCGACGGTTCTACATATGATTTCTTTGCTGTTAAGTATTATAAACCATGTTATTTAAATAAAAAATATAATGAAACTTCAGATTTACTACAGAGATGATTTTTATCAGTTTTACATATGATGTTTCTATTAGACCATGTTATTTAAATAAAAAATAAAAAATAGAAGAATTATTCAAAACATAATGAAACTTCAGATTTACACTATACATGTAGAATAGATGTCTAGGAAATTCATTTGGTTGATTTATAAAATATGCCAAAAAATGTTGAAGCACAAATGGGGGTATTTACCCTAGCTTCGGACCTCATTTGAAGCACATTTCAAACGAGAATTGAGCGATGGTTGCAAATGAGTATAAAAAATTCAAAACAAATCAAAATGACATGAATCCAACACACAACGTTGTTATATGTGATATAGTTGATCCTCAAATTTCTATGGATAATTTTGGCAAGGTCGAATTTTTCATGAAATTATAAACGGGGGTATTTACCCTTGCTTCGGACCTCATTTGAAGCACATTTCTCACGAGAATTGAGCGATGGTTGCAAATGAGCATAAAAATTTCAAAACAAATCAAAATGACATGAATCCAACACACAACGTTGTTATATGTGATATAGTTGATCCTCAAATTTCTATGGATAATTTTGGCAAGGTCGAATTTTTTATGAAATTACAAACGGGGGTATTTACCCTAGCTTCGGACCTCATTTGAAGCATATTTCTCACGAGAATTGAGCGATGGTTGCAAATGAGCATAAAAAATTCAAAACAAATCAGAATGACATGAATCCAACACACAACGTTGTTATATGTGATATAGTTTCTCCTCAAATTTATTTGGTTAATTTTGGCAAGGTCGAATTTTTCATGAAATTATAAACGGGGGTATTTACCCTAGCTTCGGACCTCATTTGAAGCACATTTCTCACGAGAATTGAGCGATGGTTGCAAATGAGCATAAAAAATTCAAAACAAATCAGAATGACATGAATCCAACACACAACGTTGTTATATGTGATATAGTTGCTCCTCAAATTTATTTGGTTAATTTTGGCAAGGTCGAATTTTTCATGAAATTATAAACGGGGGTATTTACCCTTTGCTTCGGACCTCATTTCAAGCACATTTCTCACGAGAATTGAGCGATGGTTGCAAATGAGCATAAATAATTCAAACACATTCAAAATGACATGAATCGAACGCACAACGTTGTTATATGTGATATAGTTGGTCCTCAAATTTATTTGGTTAATTTTGGCAAGGTCGAATTTTTCATGAAATTATAAACGGGGGTATTTACCCTTGCTTCGGACCTCATTTCAAGCACATTTCTCACGAGAATTGAGCGATGGTTGCAAATGAGCATAAATAATTCAAAACAAATCAAAATGACATGAATCCAACGCACAACGTTGTTATATGTGATTTACCCTAGCTTCAGACCTCATTTGAAGCACATTTGCCCAAAATTTTGGAATGACTTAGTTCAACATGCATCATATATACAACATTATTCAAACATTCTTTTCGCTTTTAATCTACATTCTGGCTCGTGATTGCGTTCAGAAATACTCAAAATTAATTAAAAAACGCGAACTCGTTGAATTAGGCTAAAATTCATAGATTCGACGATAGTTTTACAGAGAGCTAGACGGCATAATTTAACTAAAAACATTGAAAAAACTTAAAAAAAAATTAACTACGGTTGCCCGAGAGGCCTAGTCGTCGCCCTCCTCCTAGACGTCGTCCTCTACTCCTCTTCCTCGTCGTCCTCGTCGCTGTCGTCGTAGGCCAGCATGCTGGAGGGCCCCGCCTCGTGGTCGTTCTTGGCTAAGGGCGATGGGTTCGCCAGCGTAGCGATCGCATGCCGCTCCGCTCTGCCTCGGATCCGCAGCCGGTGCAGCTGCGCCTGCTCGGAGGGATGGCGGCGGTCCCGCCTCTCGCTCTGCAGGGCAGCCTTGCGCCGGTCGCTCTCGTACAGCGCGACGACCGCCTGCTGCTCATCCGACGCCGCGGTTGCGGCGAGCTCCCGGTAGACCTGGCGCTCCGCCTGCTCCCTCTGGTGGGTCTCCAGGGATGCACGAACAGCGGCAGCCTCGGCCGTTGCCACCGCCTCCTTTAGCCAGGAGCGGACCGTGTGGAACGCCTCCTCGTTCCGCCATGTTTCGAACGAGTAGACGGTGGCGTGCTGCTCGGGCCAGATAGCCTGCATCCGCCTGAGCCTCCTCCAGCGCGGCGCCTCCTGCGGCGGCTCCTGCTCGGGCGCCGCCTCCTCCTGCGGCGGCTCCTGCTCGGGCGCCGCCTCCTCCGGCGGCTGCTGCTGCTCAGGCCCCGCCTCCTCCTGCGGCAGTTGCTGCTCGGGCGCTGCCTCCTCCGGCGCCGGCTGCTCGTTCTCCTCGCCGTCATTGTGGCCCCGCGTCGCGGCCGTGGGTCGGCAGTACAACGGCGAGTTGCGCCATGCACGGAGTCGGCGAGGCATCGTCTCGGGGTGTCTGGTGAAGTGCGGCGAGGGCGATGAGAGTTTGTGCGGTGAGGGCGAGGAGATGAACGGCGAGAATGGGGAGAGCGGCGAGCGGTGAGGGGCCTTTTGTAGCCCTGGCGGGTCATTTACTGCGACGCGCGTGCCGTTACTCCGGCAGACTTTGAACGACCCGGGGGCCCACGGTTTTTCCACGCGTCGCTGACAGCTCTGGCCAGCGTGGGCTGCCCCGCCTTTTCGCCCCCCAAGCCGAACCCAGCGGTGGTGGTGGTGGTGGTGGTGGTGGTGCCGCAGGTGCTCGTGGCGCAGCAGGGGATGGTGCGGCGGTGGCGGCGGCGTGAGCGGCAGCGCACGACGGCGGGTCAACTAAATTGGGCGGCAGCGCACGACGGTGGTGGCGGGAAACTCGGGTGTGGACTATTCAGCGTAGTCAACTAATTGCGCGGTCCCACCTGTAACCTCCGGATGGTTTCAACGAACTTGGCAGTCCCACTCGGACCCACTTCGCGAAACGGAGTCTGACTCCTCGGTCCCACTTCGCGAAACGGAGTCGACTCCAAACTTACCGTTCCAGCCTCTCCATAGTAGTTGCGCACAGACTAGGGGCAAAACTGAGGTCGATTCAGCTCTAGGGGTAAAACTGAGTACAAGTGGTCCGCTATGGGCAATTCGATAAATGACCCTAAAAATTATAATTACTACTCGGTTGTTAGATTACTTGGTAGTGCCTTAGCTACCTAGAAAGAGCCTTACCTGCTACTTTACTTCTTTGAAGAAAAAATGTGTGCTTTGGACATATTCAAAAGTTGATGCAAAATAATTTAATCAGTACGATTCTAGCAGACAAAGACCATTTCCATTCATTTGTAGCCTTTACACACTGCTTTCTGCACCTATATATAATCATCGAGCCTGCGTCTTCGAAGCATCAACAACTCACAAACACACAAGCAGCAACCCAAGAGAAACGGAACTAACAAGCATGGCGTCCTCTTCTTCCATCCTTGTGCTGGCTGCTCTTCTCACGTTGATCTCATGGCAGCAGGCCGTAGCCTCTGATCCTAGTCCACTCCAAGATTTTTGTGTCGTCGATAAGGATTCCCCAGGTATTATTTACTTCATCACTGGTCTTTCATGTTATTACTACCAAATATATATGTTGAATGGTCTGCAAAGATTATATGCACGCCTAAATAACATTGTAAATCCATACTTACAATTTACATCCCTTATGCATGCAGTGTTTGTCAACGGGTTTGTTTGCAAGAACCCGATGGATGTCACCGCGGACGACTTCTTCAAGGCGGCCGACCTGGACAAGCCTAGGATGACCAACAAGGTTGGATCCAATGTCACCTTGATCAACGTCATGCAGATCGCTGGCGTCAACACCCTAGGCATCTCGCTAGCGCGCGTCGACTATGCACCCTTAGGGCAGAACCCACCTCACACACACCCGCGTGCCACCGAGATCTTGACCGTGCTCGAGGGTACATTGTATGTTGGCTTTGTCACGTCGAATCCAAATAACACCTTCTTCTCCAAGGAGCTCAACAAGGGAGACGTTTTTGTCTTCCCCGTGGGGCTCATCCACTTCCAATTCAACCCCAACCCGCACAAGCCAGCAGTTGCAATTGCTGCACTCAGTAGCCAAAACCCTGGGGCTATCACCATTGCCAATGCGGTGTTTGGATCAAAGCCACCAATCTCAGATGATGTTCTTGCCAAGGCATTTCAGGTGGAGAAGAATACCATAGACTACCTCCAGGCCCAATTCTGGGAGAACAACCACTACTGAGTCATTTTTTGGTTGACCTTCATGGAAGATATGTGTGTGAACGGCTTGCTTTAGTGTCTGGCTATATATGCATCATAAGCTATACAATAAATGGCACATATGTCATGCTAGTGTTTGTATTTTGTGAGGTATGAATGTATTTGTACCTTTGAATATAGCAATTGTTCTTGTGACTCACATCATATGCTACTATCTTGCACCTTCCTTTACTCTTTCTCTAAAGAAAATTTGTCTTAATTATTAATTTAGTAGAAATTTGATGTTGATGGGTTGTACGTCTGATGCACTGATACATATATATAGTGTTTGTATACAATATATGGGAAGGAAGTAAAAGTACAATAGTCGCAATTGATTACGCCAAATATATTTCATTTATGAAATTAATAACCTTTAGCATGCAATATATCAGTTGTTCTTATTGATTCTACTCTAAATCCTTGTAATAACTAGGGTTGAACAATACGGGAAATGGGTATATATCACTGAGATTGTATCAAACATCCCGATTTTTCTCGGAGCTAATATGGATGACACCGGGGGTGCAAACCTTTGGAGCACTTGGGTGCCGAAATGTCTTGGCACTGACCCAAGGGGCCTAGTTCAGAATAGTTTTGGGGAGGGGACAGATGAGGCACTAGTTTCGCTCAGCACCCGGATGCGCCAAATAATACTGAGACGTCTGGCCAGAAATTTAGCCCCTACACCTGGTCGATTTTTGGAATAGACCTCGCGAGGCCACCAGATGTAGACAATTGAGGCGATACACGGTGTTTGCAACGAAGGTTGTCACTATAAGGGCGCGGTGGCCAAAAATTTAGCCCTACCCCGGTCGTTTTTTTTGAAATGGACCTCACGAGGCCACCAGATCTAGACAATTGAGGCGATACACAGTGTTTGCAACGAAGTTTGTCACTGTAAGGGTGCGGTGGCCAGAAATTTAACCCCTACTCCCGGTACATTTTTGGAATGGACCTCGCGAGGCCACCAGATCTAGACAATTGAGGCGATACACGGTGTTTGCAATGAAGCTTGTCACCGTAAGGGTGCGGTGGCCAGAAATTTAGCCCCTACTCCCGGTCGATTTTTTGGACTAGACATCCCGAGGCCACCAGATCTAGACAATTGAGGCGATACATGGTGTTTGCAATGAAGCTTGTCACTGTAAAGGTGCGGTGGCCAGAAATTTAGCCCCTACTCCCAGTCGATTTTTTGGAATGGACCTCGCGAGGCCACCAGATCTAGACAATTGAGGCGATACATGGTGTTTGCAATGAAGCTTGTCACTGTAAGGGTGCGGTGGCGGCAACATACCTAATGTCTGAGACGATGATTAAGGGAAGAAGAAAGTGCGGATGGAGTCATGTACCGGAGAGGATGAGGAAGATTGCGTGATGGAGAAAATATCGGGACTGATCGAGTGCTGGAGTCCTCAAGATACCGAAGATTTGGAATGCTTCACATAGGCGACGGCCACACGGCATGGTTAGAGAGATCTTGAATAAAAGCTCATCGTCTAGTAAGACATGTTTGTCTAATCTTGAGCGAAAAATTATCCAACGAAACTAAATTGCAACCAAAACTCCGCAAAAACCACATCTAGAAGTTTTTAAAATAAATCCTAGAAAAATAAGATATGTTAGACAGATCATGTGATGTTTTTGGCTGCAATGTAAATTTTCAATACATTATGATGTGATGTTTTGGTTGCAATGGAAACAATACATTATGACGCATCATAATGTTAAACTTGAAAATAAAAGGCCCCATTATTTAAAACGCATTTGAGGATGTTTTAAAAAATTGAATACATTTCCACGTGTACATCCCGACATGCTGTGCCAGCACAAAAATTTCACGAAAATAATACATTTTTTGTGGCTTGTGCTAAAAAGGCAAAAAATGTCTCACAGAGAGTCGTTTGTAACACCCCCAATTTATCTTTTATTTACACAAATCCACACAAAATGTTTTTTTCCCATGAAACTTGGTGCATGAATATAACCTATTGAGATGTACATTGGAATATATTTTTTTTCAGAATTTTTCAATATTTAAAAAATATTTTTCCATAATGAGAGTATCTACTCCTATGAGTGGATGGGGCGCTATCATAAGATTCCGCCTAGTATTTTCCAGAGTTGTGTTGTGCTGTGCAGAGGAGCTGAGCTCGACAGTTCAACATGGACATGAATTCCCAAGTCCACACGGCATGACATGTGCCACACTAGCAGCAGTGCGTCCATGCCCCGATCTGAAATTCCTATTTGCTTTACGACTTCTGCGATAAAATTGGGTGGCTGTGAAGTCGTTACACGGTGACCAGAGACTCTCACGTCTCATTTCAGTCAGCCAACTTGACGGACGGGGCATTCCGCTGTTACTAGGACGTGCCGAGCAGGTGTAATATAGCGCGCAGGAAGTTGGACTTTGACGGGCGGGACGGAACGAACTGATATATCAACGCGTGCATGGCCGAGGCAGGAAACCACACACCTTTACTTGCCCGACCACAAAAAATGGCGAGGCCAAGGCAGCTCATCCAGGCTAGGGTGATCGTCCTCCTAGCAAATTGGTTCCTCGTCTTCATCCCGAGCTCGTCAGCCGAAGACGTGCCTCCGCTCCCACCACGATCAGCTCCACCACCATCAGTTGCGCCTCCGCTCCCACCACCACCAGCATCAGGATCGGGCACCCTCTGCATCCCCCGTGAACGGGATGCGCTTCTCGCTTTCAAGGCCGGCCTCACCGATCCAGACAACTACCTCTCGTCATGGCGGGGCGAAGACGACTGCTGCCAATGGGCAGGCGTCGAGTGCAGTAACCGAACGGGCCACGTCGTGGAGCTCTGGATCAAGAGCTATAGCACCATGTATGCTCCGCCCGCGGGCGGATCCATAGGAGGTAACATAAGCTCTTCCTTGATCACTCTACGGCATCTGAAGAGCCTGGACCTCTCATATAACAACTTCGGCGGCAAACCCATACCGGAGTTCATCGGCAGCCTTGAGAGCCTCACGCAGCTCGACCTCTCCTACTCACATTTCGGCGGGCGAATCCCTCCTCACCTCGGAAACCTGTCCAATCTGATCAGCCTTTACCTTCAATTGGAGAACTGTTACTCGCGTGATCTAGCATGGGTGCCCAACCTGTGGAACCTACAATACCTCGACATGTCCGGGGTGGACCTTAGTGCCGCCATCGACTGGGCTCATGCTGTCAACATGCTACCCTCCCTGGTAGAACTTTCCCTAGGATATTGTGGGCTCCAAAACACAATGGCTCCCCCTTTGCACTCCAACCTCACATCACTAGAGACCCTCAACCTCGAGTTCAACTCCTTTAACTCGTCCTTCGGAGCCAAGTACTTGCTTTGGGATTTACCTAGTGTCCGACTTGTTTTTATGCCTAGTTGCGGGATTACGGGTCCTATCCCTGCCGCAGCGGGAAATTTGACCTCCATTCAATCATTGTATCTTTGGAGAAACAACTTCTCTGGTATGGTGCCACCGACATTCAAGAAACTCAACCGACTACAACAGCTCCATTTAGCGGACAACTTCCTCAGCGGGAACATAGAAGATCTATTGCATATATTGCCAGCAGATGAGTTGCAAGAGCTGTACTTGTACGATAACAACTTCACAGGGAGCATCCCACCTCAGCTAGACCAGTTTAGCAGCTTGTCCACAGTTTCGCTCAGTAACAACAAAATATCTGGAGAGATACCGGTTGGTATAGGGGAGCTAAAAATTTTGAAGGAGTTGTGGTTAGACTCAAACAACCTACATGGTACGATCACTCAAGACCATTTCATGAATCTGACTAGCCTACAAGTTCTGTGGATCTCCGATAATTCCTTAACTATGCTGGTCAACAACACATGGAACCCTCCATTCCAATTAACTGGAGCGGGCTTTAGATCTTGCACCCTAGGACCCCAATTTCCATCATGGATTATGCAGCCAACACTCAACACTCTTGATATTTCAAACACAGGTATTCATGATTCCATTCCTGGTCAGTTTTGGATAACAATGTCCGGTGCTGGAGTGTTGGATTTATCGGAAAATAAGATTTTTGGTAGGCTTCCATCATTTTTTCTGTTTGGTGATTTGGAAGCTGCTATACTGGATCTCAGTTCTAACCATCTTGTTGGCCCGATCCCAACACTCCCAAAGAACCTCGACTACCTGGACCTCTCTGGGAACAACCTGTCGGGCGTATTGCCATCAGATATTGGTGCACCAACGCTAGAAACTCTTATGCTCTTCAATAACTCATTTTCTGGGACCATTCCATGCTCTCTGTTTGAGTTGCAACAGTTGCAGTTTCTGGACATATCACAAAACCAACTAAACGGGACATTACCCAATTGCCCTGGTGCACCCAGAAATTCAAATATTACCATGCTTAACTTGAACACCAACAATCTTTCTGGGGAATTCCCATCTATTTTTCAAAGGTGTAAACAGATAAAGTTCCTTGATCTCGCGCACAATAAATTTTCTGGAAGCATACCCACATGGATCAGGTCAAGGTTACCGTACTTGGCGTTACTACGGCTACGGTCAAACATGTTCTCTGGTGGCATCCCTGACGAACTAACAAGGATGAAGAGGCTTCAATATTTAGACATTGCAAGCAACAACATCTCAGGGGACATACCACTATCACTTGGGAATCTCATAGCTATGGCTCATACTCCCGATAAACAAGGTGCCCTTTTCACAATTGTCAACTCTGGAAAGGGTGGCATATACAGCTACATTAATGAGTATACTGATAGTTTGTCCGTGGTCACAAAAGGTCAGCAGCTTGAATACACAACAGGAATCGCGTACATGGTAAACATTGATTTCTCTAGCAACAGTTTGACAGGGCAGATTCCTCGAGAAATTGGCATGCTCGTTGCATTGAATAGTTTGAACTTGTCTTGGAACCATCTCAGTGGCATAATTCCCCAAGCTATTGGTAATCTGGGCGCCCTGGAATCTTTCGACCTATCACATAATGAGCTCTCCGGTGAAATCCCCACAAGTTTAGCAGATCTAACATCACTGGCTCACCTGAACTTGTCATATAACAATCTGACTGGGACCATACCATCCGGGAACCAGTTAAGGGCACTTGATGACCAGGCATCCATTTACATTGGCAACCCAGGTCTCTGTGGCCCACCTGTATCAAGGAGCTGCTCGGGAACCCAAACCACTCCACGGGCTCCTGAAGATCAGCATGAGGGCATGAGCGATGAGTTATCATTATACCTCGGTATTGGCACAGGAAGTTTAGCAGGACTCTGGATTGTCTTTTGTGGCTTGTTATTCAAGAGGAACTGGAGAATTTGTTGGTTCTCTTTTTCTGACCACGTGTATGATTGCGTTTACGTGCAAGTGGCACTACGTTGGGCTTCACTGACAAGAAAAAACCAGTAGGGGCTCACAGAGACCACAAGTGCTGGAGCTTCTGTTTTACATATAAATAAGGGGGTTAGTATTAAGCCTTATTGTATTCTGTCATCTTCTTCTTTGGCATGTAAGTTAGTATGATAAATTGTGTCCGTTGATATATTATGGATGTGTATATGGATTTCACCATGTCAACATGGGCATGACTCTGTTACCAAATGCTTGTAATAATAAATAGATAAAGGCAGGCTCTCTAACCTGCAGCCACATTGGCCGGGCTTTGCTGCTTCATCAGAGCCACCACATTGCAAGTATTGTACTGATTTGAATCTCAGTGCGGTGAGGGGAACTTCAGTTTCTGCTCTGCGAAAACAGAGCACCGAATCAGGTGATCATCCCGGCCATGAATCACAGCGACTAACCATTAGCATGATAAAAAAATGTAGCCGTTGCAACCTTATGGATATGTTTATAAATTTTGACACGCTTATGTCTGTATGGCCGAATTGCGGTAATACGTAATAGCAAACAGATGTAAGCAGGCTCTCTGAACCTGCGGCGACATTGCCCGGCCTTTGCTGCCTCAGTGGAGCCATCACATTGCAAGTACCATAGTGACCCATGAGTCGCAACAGCGGAAAAAAAATGAGTCAGCAGACTTGCATTGCAAGGGGACCTTCACATTATACTCTGCAACAGCGGAGCACCATATCAGACAATCGTCCTGGCCATGAATCACAGCGACCGGACCAACCGCGGTCTGGAAGCCAACGAATTAACATCAACGCCGGCAACCGGGTTCTGGCAAGCCACCAAAACACACACCACCGAGCTTGAACAATATAAGTTCAGTAACAACAGCTTACGAGACACAGAATAAGGCGGGCCGACTGAAGAGATGCACCATCCGCCGGAGCCAGAGCCACGCGCCGGGGTTGCACCCCAGGTAGAGCACGGCTGCGCGAGGCGGGATGAGCTTGCACTCCTTTTGTATCTGGATCAGCTGCAAAGGCAGAGCGGAGGGGATCACGTGAGACATTCGCTGAGGGCGGAGAACGGACGCGAGCGGGCTGGGGGAACCGGGGCCCGGGGGAGCGAGGCGCTGACCTGGAAGAGCGGAGGGGGCGACGTAGCCGAGGCGCTCGGCCTCGCGGTAGAAGAAGTCGGCGGTGCCCGTTGCGCGGCGGCGAAGGGGATTGCCAGGATTTTTTAGGCTGGTGCCAATGCATCACCGGCTCTCACGGGCTATAGCCCCGCCACGTCACCTTTTTTCCTCACTCTCACGCCACTCTCACGCTACTCTAACGGCACGGTGCCAGTGCACGGGCTATAGCCCGGGCTATAGCTTCTCTCTCTGCCACATCAGCTTTTCTCTCTCCTCCACGTATTGTATTGAAAAATAGTACTTATTTTGGTTTCCAAAATCTTGTATTGAAAAATAATTCAAATTGACTAAAGAAACACATGGTTTTGTTGGAAATTTCACAAGGTTTCCAAAACATATTTTTGCCAAAATTTTACTTTACAAAAAGGCCCAGAAAACATTGTTTTCTCTTCAGTTTTCAAAGGAAAAGGACCTTGTTGTGAAATTCCCGAGAGGACAGGGGGTTATGGACAAAAATTCCTTGTCTTCTACCTCTGGCCTGCAACTCGACCCGCCCCTCTCGCCCGCCACCCCCATCGCGCCGCCCCCTCTCTCGCCCCCCTCTCGCCCCGCCACCCTCCTACCGCCCCGCCAACGCGGGCGAAACGGCCCCCTCTCGCCTCCTCTCGACGGGCGACCCCGCCATCGCCCGGCGCCTCCCTCCCACCCCCCATCTCGCCTCCTCTCGCCCGGGGCGGGGCGATAAGGCCCCCTCCCGCCCCCGCTCTCTCCCGCGTTGGCACCAGCCTTAGGCCCTTTTGCGGCAGCGGTGAATATGTCCTCGGGCCGTTTTGGACTGCCGTGCCAACGCAGGTGGGCTGCAGGTCTGTTTAGGTGCTGCACTGAATGTATTCTCGAGCAAAACAAAAAAGGTTGCCACAATAAAAAACAGTTGACACGAATATGCAACTGAAATTAATCATTTACATCCCAATAAAATAAATCATCTCAGTAATATTTTTGTCAACAAATTGAAGATTTAATGAATTTTCCAAGTTACAACAAGTGAAACTTGAAAGCTAAATGGAAATATGTAAGAAGACACGCGCACACACAACACGGGCGTGTCTTGTGATCACGGGCTAAGAGGACCTATGATAAATACATCTCTCTGTTAAAAAAAAGAAGATATATACATCTCCACTCATGGCGTCGATAGCCCTCCAATAGCCGTATTGGGCGCGACGGGGCCAAATATTTTGTCCGGGGCGCCCAGCGTATGCCCTCCACATTTGGAGCCGCTTTGGCGCGCCGCCACGTAGGATATCGACAAACAGGCCAACGTTTTCATTGGAAAAAACAAAACCTTATCTTCAGTACCACCGTCACCACCTCTGCCTCGTTCCAATTGCATTTACAACACCCATCCTCCCTGCCATACGTCGGCTGTTCCCCACCTCTTCGATAGAAGGCGATGTCCCATCATCCCGCCACTGCCTCGTCTTGACCTCTCGCGATGGCACTCGTCTCTTCACAAGGCATAGAGGTCCAAGGTGACTTCGCGCGTCCACCTTGCACAAAAGGTGTTCGATAAACTGCCTGGTAGGCGACAACTTTCATGTAGTGGAGAGGACGAGGAATAATGTGTGGTGGTGAAATTATCGGGACTGGTCGAGTGGTGGAGTCCAAAGTATGGGCCGAAATGTCTAACGAGACTGATACAGATGGTTCGCCACCTTAACCGCCAAGATCAACTATCAAGATAAGGCATGCTATACATGCGATGATCTAGCACTTACGATTATCGGCAACGGGATAACGATGTAGTCGTAGTAGATCTAAACAATCGTAGATCCTTGGAGCTAGGCCTAGCTGCAATGTCGGTGTATTGAAGGAGAACTTGGCACGGCTTGCAGTGTCATGTCCTGGAATAGAAACGTGGGGAAGGACGTCGGGGAAGTGCCGGTGGAGGGTACATAGAATTTACCCAGGTTCAGTTTAGCCGGTGGTCGCTCCCTACTTCCTGCAATATGGAATATAAGGGCAATACCCCGAGTTAGCTTAGAATTGATCATACCCCTCAGGGTTGTTCCGTCCGGATTTATATAGACAGCCGGATCGGGCTTACAGGATAGACCATCTAACCGCACAATTCATCTACCCTAATTAGGATGGGTATGGTATCCGACTGCTTCTCCAAGTTGGAGTATTGATGGGCCTCTTCCTTCCAGAAAGTCGGTCTTCTCCTCATGTGCGTCGGCTTACTGGGACGCCCTGTAAAGCCTCCTTCGTTGCAACCACACGGCCAACCCTGGCTTAGGTACTATCGCGAAAGGTACCCCATTCCCCACGCCAACATGCAAGGATGTCGCTAAGATTCCCTCATCAAAAATCACCCGTGTAATTTCTCTTATAGAACCCACGCATCCACTTGACTCGGCCGTTTAGCTCTCCATCGTAATGGACTCGGCGCTAACAAAGAGAGAACAATCTTTTGGCATAGATTTGGTGGTAGATCTAATTAACTTGATTAGAGCTATATGAGACTAGTGTACTAGGCTGCGTGTAAGAGAATTTTTAAAAAATCGACATGCATGCTACGCAACTGCCAAAATTATCTATCTACGAAGATACAATTAAATAACGATTTCCGGATCTAGTTTGAAACCTTGTACCATACATCATAGCGATAGAAGAGATTTCGATGATGCTCGTCCACACTGCAGAATTTAAAATTTGGCCCTACATAGTCCGCTAAGATCACTATGCGGATAACAAAGCATTCCATACATGTAAGGATCAAGATCGCGACTCACCGGGCAGCGTAATCGATATAGTCGTAGAACAGATTTGAACAATTGTAGATCCTCACAACTAGGCCTATTTTCAAGGATGTCGCTAGCCTTCCCTCGTTAAGGATCACACGTGTAATCCTTCTTATGGTGTGCACGCGTACGATCATGTCAACCCGCTAGCTCTCCGTTGTCTTGGAGTCGTATCTAACGAAGAGATACAACCTATTGGCGACGCTAATTTGTAACATCCCAAGTATGAAAAATAGCCATTAGAATGTTTGCTCTCTATTATTTTATGTTTTGCATCATGGCATCATGTTGATTGCATTTGTTTTGTTTGTTTTCCATTTGTTTTCCTCTGTTTTCTTTTGTTTTCACTTGTTTTCTATTTGAATTGCAAACCAAAATTTCAAACCTTTTGTTTCATCCTTGTGATGTTACAATTTCCAAAATGATATTTCAAATCAAAACAATCAATTATTTCCATTAAAGTTGTGATTTCAAAACTGTTGTTTTGTTTCTAATCAAAATTCATTTAATATCAAACCCTTTTCAAATTCAATTCATTTTCCAAAACATCAACCCTTTTGAATCTTATGAAAATTACAAAACAACTAAATCCTTTGTTTCAAATAAACTTGAATTCCAAATCTTCTAAATTACTTAATGTCACCCCTATTCACTTAATATCAAATTAGGTAAATTCAATTTAATTCACAAACACCCACATCATTAAAGTTTTTGGAAAACAAAACATTGCAATGTTGCTGTTGCAATATTCAAATCTATAAAATTCATTCTTGAATTTGCTACCCCAAAGCTATCTTCTTTCTCTTCCTATTTCTATTCAGTAAATAAAAATATAACCAAAAGAATAAAAAGGAACAAGAGGGAGAGAGGGGCATCAGGCCCAGCCCAACCCCCTCAGCCCAAATACCCCTTCCCCAGTCGTCTTCCTCGTACGGCTGCTCATCCACCCTGTCCACGTTGACAGGGAGATGCAGCAACGGCTGCCACTCCTCCTCCCCCTCCTTAAAGCTAGCTCGAACCCTAGCCTAGGGTTTCCACTCCCTCCTTCTCCCTCCATCTCTTCTCCCCGCCTCCAATTTCTTCTCCTTCCTCCATCTCTCCTCTCTCTGTCTCCTTTCTTCTGTAACTGCACCTGTCTCTGTACCTCACCGAAACTCCTCCCCCTCCGGCGATCACCGGCGGCCCGGGCATCCTCCGAGCGCGCTGGGGCCGGGAATGGAACCCCCCCGGCCCCCTCTTCCTCTCCAACCCCACGGCGAGGGCCGGGATGGCCCCGGAGCGCCGCCGCCATCGCCTCCCGTCGCTGGCCACTCCCTGCATCGCCCCTGCCTCGACCTGTGCCTCCTCTGTCCACCCAAGGTGCGCTCCTCCCCTCTCGCTACCCCTCTTCTCTCCCTCCCCCTTCGCTGCACCCCACATCACCCGCCAAGCACACGCACCACGGCGCCCCTCCATCGAGGCGCAGCAGCTACGCTCGCCGGCGACCATCCCTCGATGGTTTCTGTCCGCCCAGGTTCAGTTAACGTGCAGAAAGATTCAGTTAAAACCGCACCCACACCTTAACCACCCCCGAGGCCCCTTCCTATCACAAATCCGCACCCACCGCACTGGTTAGCACCCTTTGCTCGCAGAAGCAGGGCTGGGGTTCGAATCCCCCCACCCGCAGTTAAACCAAACATTTTTATTTCTTTTGTTTGACTGTGGAAACTTGACAGAAATCACATCTAGGTACTTGCCAGTTCCTTTCTAGCCCCTGTTAATTTTTCTAAGTCCCTAGATGAAATAAAAATGGCAGATTAGCACCAAAAACCTAAAAATGCATAAATAATTCATTTTAACTCCAAATCCAACTTTTTAAATATGTTTTCTGTCCCAAATTGAATGCTCTATCCAAATATAAAATTTGTTTACTGTTTTAAATATTTTAAATTGGTGAAATATTTAAAAACTTGTTTAAATCACTTAATTTTGCAAAAATCATAACTTGGGCATAAAAATTCCAAATTCCACAAACTAAATATGTTTTACAATCAACTTTTCATGTACTTTCCAAATACCAACTTTGTTTGCCGTTTTGAATAATTTAAATTGCTGAAAACAACTGTTTCTTAATTATTGCATTTAAAATTGCCAAATTAATAACTTGCTCATTTTAAATCCAATTTCCACAAATGAAATATGTTTTCCATGCAAAATTAAACCACCTTTCCAAATATAAACTTTGTTTCATGTTTTGAATAATTAAAATTGGTTAAATAATTTAAACAATGTTTAAATCATCTAAAATTGCTAAATTCATAACTTGCTCAAATTAAATTCTTTTTGAACTTATAACATATGTTTTCCAACCCTAAGCGTATAAACTTTTCAAATATGAACTTCATCTAATGTTTTGCACAAATAAAAATTCAAATAAGTTCATGTTTGAATTAAATTCATTTAATTCTTGCTTAAACTTGTTTAATTCATAAATAATTTATTTGAAATCCTTTTTCAACAAGTGAAACATGTAATCCACCTAAAATTGTGTGTTCTTTTCAAATATGAACTTTGTTATCTAATTTGAACAATTTAAAGTGGTGAAAACAACAAATGCTTGTGTAACACCTTTAAGGAACCAAAATTTCATAACTTAATAACTACAATTCCAAACTTGGTAAACCTTATTCCACATTGTTTCTATTGTTGTTATTTTGCTGTTTTCCTCATCCATGCATCATGCTAACTCACTTACACATGATGATTAGTTGTAGAACAATTAATTCAACCATAATGTATGGGCTTTTCATATGCAATCCAATTGCATATGGGTCCATTTAATCCTGTTTCTATCTTGTCAACCAGTTTATTTTTGGATGCATCAATTAAATGGTCATGCATCATCCCATGTTTGTGCACTATGCCATCTTATTGATTGTTTGTCTCCCTGCGTTGTTTGTTTGCTTCTTCTCGGATACACGACGACGTTGAGACCGACGATACTTACGACACCCCTTCCAAGGATCTAGCTCAGTACCAGGCTGCTGAGTTTGCAGGCAAGTATTCACTCACATGAACCATCGTGTTCCTTTCAACATTGGTTACCGATACTTTCCGTTGTCTATTCTGCTAGCCCTATGAATAGTTGCTTCTTATACGAACCTATCACATGAATCCTTTAACCCTGATATTGCCTCACCTCCACTCCTATAACCCCGTTGTTTGAGCCCATGTCTTACTAGCATGCTTAGGGTTGTTTTTGCTCGAGACTGCTGTCAGTTACTTTCTGTTATTATTATTCTATTATGTTCTGGGGGCTCTATGTTAATCCATCAACTTGCTAATGTTATGATTAATAATAATTTGCTGATAAGGCACCGGCAGGAGGCCCTGTGTGGTTTTGAGGCCTGCTAGTGTCGACCCTAATTAGGAAAAGGGTCTTGTCTACTGATCCATGATGAGCACACTACCCGCATGTGGGAAGCGTGTATGGGCGCCCCCCTCAATTTGATTCGATTCGCATCTCGTCCAAATCGCCTCATTTAGTTCGGGTGTTCCATTTGCCGCATGCATGTTTTTGCGAGCCCAGGCCAGGGTGGAAACTTTTGTAGTCGGCATTTAGGGAGACACGGTCTTAGAGTGCTATGAGGGTCCCCTTTTCTTCGTGGGGCTTGATTAGCCGTGCGCTCACTGCACGGGGTTCTTTGGGCTTGATGCGAAGAAGAGTTGAGTTGTGTAGAGTGCCTCGCTTGGTGGGTTTGATTCCCGTCTGGCGGGATATTCTTACGTGTACGGCCAAATTGGTGCACCCCTGCAGGGTAAATCTTCTCGAGAAGCCGTGTTTTCCGCGGTTATGGATTACTTGGTGAAAGTACTGGCTGACAAGTACTCAAGACAACTTAAACCTAATGATCAACAACCTTACACCCAATGATTAACAACTTGACTAGTAATAGGCTTATTGACACAACAATCTGAACCATCATTAATTCAACTGTGTGAGTTATCCTCGGACTGCTTCTTTGGATAAGAGGTGAGATCCAGGATGGGTTTGTTTGGTGGTTAACAATAGTTGGTTACGATACGCTATCTTATCTTCTCTCTGTTAGCCGGAAGTTGTAGTTGTTTCTGTAGTTGGTTAGAGCAGCCCGCTGCAGCATCTTTTGTATCACCCCTTTCTTCCGTTGAACCCAAAGCATCTGTGCTTGGTGTTGATGGGTTACACTTTGGTGAAATGTGAGTCTTGCTTGCCAGTACGTTTATGTACTGACCCCTTTGGGGCTGTGGTTTCCGCAGACTACGATTCCGAGGATCCCCATGGTGGCTACGACGTGGAGTATGACGAGACTGCTGACGAGTAGATAGCGAACCCGGGCAGGATCCGAAACTTCGTGGATGGGCTCCGTTTTCCTTTCTTTCCCGGCCTCTTAGGCCTATTTGGATTTGTCTGTACTCAGACCTTTTGAATGCTTCCGCTGTGATGTAATGATGAATTGTTGGGACATGTGTCCTCTGGATGATTGTATTTGCTATCTCTGCTCTAATGAGAGCCATTTGCAACTTATTTTCATCTTTTGTGTCTTAGAGATATGTTGTGTTATCATTTTGTTCAACGCCGTTGACGTACCATGTGTGTATGGTATGAAGTACGTCAATGGTAGTATCTTGATTTCTATGGGATAGTTTACATCGATGATGGATAGTAGAGTTTGGTTGTCGCACATAAGTGCTGGCCTACTCGTAAGAGGATGCGGGAGCAGGTAAGCCCCGTAATCCAAGCATCTACTATTCAGTTCGGACCGGTGAGTATCCCCTAGAAATCAGGGTGCGACAAATGGTATCAGAGCCTGTCTACCTGTAGGATCCCTTTTTACTGGTCGCAGTTGAGTCTAGAAACTATTTTGTAGCTATATAAGAAAAATGAAACGTGAGAGTAGGAATTCTGTCATTTTTCTTCTTACCCCACCCACCCTCCCTTTTCTGGTAAGGAAGTGCAACGTTGTTTTCCCTTCTCATCTAAACTTTCAAGTTAGGATTTCACGTATCCTGGTTTCTCTAGGATGGTTATATCTACTAGACCATAGGAATGGAGGTGGTTGTGACATGATTTATCATGTTGCCTACTCACGATTGAGAATGGAGGCGTGTAAGCCCCGGAAGCAGATCCTCTATTCCTTAAGCAGTAGATATTGATCCTTTAGAAGCCCGGATGGGTTTTCCGTAGTACCTCAGGAGTTTTGTTCTCGTTTTCCTGGTGTTGCTTCAATATCCTGTTCTTCTCAACATCCTTTTCGTCCGTTGAAATCTTGTTGTTAATTCCCACTTCAGTTATTCTACCGGTGTCTAATCAATAACTCTGTTCCACCATTCTGGCCAGATAATCTATTCTCCAAATGAATCAAGTTCTATTCAGCTATACACCCTCAATACAAAACCTCTCCCTTTATTTGAAAATGTTCCGGTGGTTTCCAAATTCCCTGAAATCTTTCCAGAAGAGTTGCCAGGAATTCCTATCATTTTGAACTTCCAGAAAAACTATCCAAGGTGCACGATGTGTTTCACGTGTCACAGCTCAAGAGGATCTTCCCAAGAAGTATCCGGACCTTTTCTTTTCTCAGTAGGAATCTCGGGGCGCGATTCCTTCAAGGGGGGGCGTTTTGTAACATCCCAAGTATGAAAAATAGCCATTAGAATGTTTGCTCTCTGTTATTTTATGTTTTGCATCATGGCATCATGTTGACTGCATTTGTTTTGTTTGTTTTCCATTTGTTTTCCTCTGTTTTCTTTTGTTTTCACTTGTTTTCTATTTGAATTGCAAACCAAAATTTCAAACCTTTTGTTTCATCCTTGTGATGTTACAATTTCCAAAATGATATTTCAAATCAAAACAATCAATTGTTTTCATTAAAGTTGTGATTTCAAAACTGTTGTTTTGTTTCTAATCAAAATTCATTTAATATCAAACCCTTTTCAAATTCAATTCATTTTCCAAAACATCAACCCTTTTGAATCTTATGAAAATTACAAAACAACTAAATCCTTTGTTTCAAATAAACTTGAATTCCAAATCTTCTAAATTACTTAATGTCACCCCTATTCACTTAATATCAAATTAGGTAAATTCAATTTAATTTACAAACACCCACATCATTAAAGTTTTTGGAAAACAAAACATTGCAATGTTGCTGTTGCAGTATTCAAATCTATAAAATTCATTCTTGAATTTGCTACCCCAAAGCTATCTTCTTTCTCTTCCTATTTCTATTCAGTAAAAAAAAATATTACCAAAAGAATAAAAAGGAACAAGAGGGAGAGAGGGGCATCAGGCCCAGCCCAACCCCCTCAGCCCAAATACCCCTTCCCCAGTCGTCTTCCTCGTACGGCTGCTCATCCACCCTGTCCACGTTGACAGGGAGATGCAGCAACGGCTGCCACTCCTCCTCCCCCTCCTTAAAGCTAGCTCGAACCCTAGCCTAGTGTTTCCACTCCCTCCTTCTCCCTCCATCTCTTCTCCCCGCCTCCAATTTCTTCTCCTTCCTCCATCTCTCCTCTCTCTGTCTCCTTTGTTCTGTAACTGCACCTGTCTCTGTACCTCACCGAAACTCCTCCCCCTCCGGCGATCACCGGCGGCCCGGGCATCCTCCGAGCGCGCTGGGGCTGGGAATGGAACCCCCCGGCCCCTCTTCCTCTCCAACCCCACGGCGAGGGCCCGGATGGCCCCGGAGCGCTGCCGCCATCGCCTCCCGTCGCCGGCCACTCCCTGCATCGCCCCTGCCTTGACCTGCGCCTCCTCTGTCTGCCCAAGGTGCGCTCCTCCCCTCTCGCTACCCCTCTTCTCTCCCTCCCCCTTCGCTGCACCCCACAGCACCCGCCAAGCACACGCACCACGGCGCCCCTCCGTCGAGGCGCAGCAGCTACGCTCGCCGGCGACCATCCCTCGATTGTTTCTGTCCTCCCAAGTTCAGTTGACGTGCAGAAAGATTCAGTTAAAACCGCACTCACACCTTAACCACCCCCGAGGCCCCTTCCTATCACAAATCCGCACCCACCGCACTGGTTAGCACCCTTTGCTCGCAGAAGCAGGGCTGGGGTTCGAATCCCCCCACCCGCAGTTAAACCAAACATTTTTATTTCTTTTGTTTGACTGCAGAAACTTGACAGAAATCACATCTAGGTCCTTGCCAGTTCCTTTCTAGCCCCTGTTAATTTTTCTAAGTCCCTAGATGAAATAAAAATGGCAGATTAGCACCAAAAACCTAAAAATGCATGAATAATTCATTTTAACTCCAAATCCAACTTTTTAAATATGTTTTCTGTCCCAAATTGAATGCTCTATCCAAATATAAAATTTGTTTACTGTTTTGAATATTTTAAATTGGTGAAATATTTAAAAACTTGTTTAAATCACTTAATTTTGCAAAAATCATAACTTGGGCATAAAAATTCCAAATTCCACAAACTAAATATGTTTTCCAATCAACTTTTCATGTACTTTCCAAATACCAACTTTGTTTTCTGTTTTGAATAATTTAAATTGATGAAAACAACTATTCCTTAATTATTGCATTTAAAATTGCCAAATTAATAACTTGCTCATTTTAAATCCAATTTCCACAAATGAAATATGTTTTCCATGCAAAATTAAACCACCTTTACAAATATAAACTTTGTTTCATGTTTTGAATAATTAAAATTGGTTAAATAATTTAAACCATTTTTAAATCATTTAAAATTGCTAAATTCATAACTTGCTCAAATTAAATTCTTTTTGAACTTATAACATATGTTTTCCAACCCTAAAAGTATAAACTTTTCAAATATGAACTTCATCTAATGTTTTGCACAAATAAAAATTAAAATAAGTTCATGTTTGAATTAAATTCATTTAATTCTTGCTTAAACTTGTTTAATTCTTAAATAATTTATTTGAAATCCTTTTTCAACAAGTGAAACATGTAATCCACCTAAAATTGTGTGTTCTTTTCAAATATGAACTTTGTTATCTAATTTGAACAATTTAAAGTGGTGAAAACAACAAATGCTTGTGTAACACCTTTAAGGAACCAAAATTTCATAACTTAATAACTACAATTCCAAACTTGGTAAACCTTATTCCACATTGTTTCTATTGTTGTTATTTTCCTGTTTTACTCATCCATGCATCATGCTAACTCACTTACACATGATGATTAGTTGTAGAACAATTAATTCAACCATAATGTATGGGCTTTTCATATGCAATCCAATTGCATATGGGTCCATTTAATCCTGTTTCTATCTTGTCAACCAGTTTATTTTTGGATGCATCAATTAAATGGTCATGCATCATCCCATGTTTGTGCACTATGCCATCTTATTGATTGTTTGTCTCCCTGCGTTGTTTGTTTGCTTCTTCTCGGATACACGACGACGTTGAGACCGACGATACTTACGACACCCCTTTCAAGGATCTAGCTCAGTACTAGGCTGCTGAGTTTGCAGGCAAGTATTCACTCACATGAACCATCGTGTTCCTTTCAACATTGGTTACCGATACTTTCCGTTGTCTATTCTGCTAGCCCTATGAATAGTTGCTTCTGATACGAACCTATCACATGAATCCTTTAACCCTGATATTACCTCACCTCCACTCCTATAACCCCGTTGTTTAAGCCCGTGTCTTACTAGCATGCTTAGGGTTGTTTTTGCTCGAGTCTGCTGTCAGTTACTTTCTGTTATTATTATTCTATTATGTTCTGGGGGGCTCTATGTTAATCCATCAACTTGCTAATGTTATGATTAATAATAATTTGCTGATAAGGCACCGGCAGGAGGCCCTGTGTGGTTTTGAGGCCTGCTAGTGTCGACCCTAATTAGGAAAAGGGTCTTGTCTACTGATCCATGATGAGCGCACTACCCGCATGTGGGAAGCGTGTATGGGCGCCCCCCTCAATTTGATTCGATTCGCATCTCGTCCAAATCGCCTCATTTAGTTCGGGTGTTCCATTTGCCGCATGCATGTTTTTGCGAGCCCAGGCCAGGGTGGAAACTTTTGTAGTCGGCATTTAGGGAGACACGGTCTTAGAGTGCTATGAGGGTCCCCTTTTCTTTGTGGGGCTTGATTAGCCGTGCGCTCACTGCACGGGGTTCTTTGGGCTTGATGCGAAGAAGAGTTGAGTTGTGTAGAGTGCCTCGCTTGGTGGGTTTGATTCCCGTCTGGCGGGATATTCTTACGTGTACGGCCAAATTGGTGCATCCCTGCAGGGTAAATCTTCTCGAGAAGCCGTGTTTTCCGCGGTTATGGATTACTTGGTGAAAGTACTGGCTAACATGTACTCAGGACAACTTAAACCTAATGATCAACAACCTTACACCCAATGATTAACAACTTGACTAGTAATAGGCTTATTGACACAACAATCTGAACCATCATTAATTCAACTGTGTGAGTTATCCTCGGACTGCTTCTTTGGATAAGAGGTGAGATCCAGGATGGGTTTGTTTGGTGGTTAACAATAGTTGGTTACGATACGCTATCTTATCTTCTCTCTGTTAGCCGGAAGTTGTAGTTGTTTCTGTAGTTGGTTAGAGCAGCCCGCTGCAGCATCTTTTGTATCACCCGTTTCTTTCGTTGAACCCAAAGCATATGTGCTTGGTGTTGACGGGTTACACTTTGGTCAAATGTGAGTCTTGCTTGCCAGTACGTTTATGTACTGACCCCTTTGGGGCTGTGGTTTCCGCAGACTACGATTCCGAGAATCCCCATGGTGACTACGACGTGGAGTATGACGAGACTGCTGACGAGTAGATAGCGGACCCGGGCAGGATCCGAGACTTCGTGTATGGGCTCCGTTTTCCTTTCTTTCCCGGCCTCTTAGGCCTATTTGGATTTGTCTGTACTCAGACCTTTTGAATGCTTCCGTTGTGATGTAATGATGAATTGTTGGGACATGTGTCCTCTGGATGATTGTATTTGCTATCTCTGCTCTAATGAGAGCCATTTGCAACTTATTTTCATCTTTTGTGTCTTAGAGATATGTTGTGTTATCATTTTGTTCAACGCCGTTGACGTACCATGTGTGTATGGTATGAAGTACGTCAATGGTAGTATCTTGATTTCTATGGGATAGTTTACATCGACGATGGATAGTAGAGTTTGGTTGTCGCACATAAGTGCTGGCCTACTCGTAAGAGGATGCGGGAGCAGGTAAGCCCCGTAATCCAAGCATCTACTATTCAGTTCGGACCGGTGAGTATCCCCTAGAAATCAGGGTGCGACATAATTGATAGCTCTAATCGACTGCGATTAGAGGTATATGATTCTGGAAATTTCACAACACATTGGAGAGAAGTACTAATTAGAGTCAGGTCTAATAATCGGGAGAGGACACCTCAAAACCCAATTAAAAGAAACTCTAATTCAATTAGAGGGGCTTTAATTAGAAGCTCTAATTAGACCCTCTAATTCTACTAAAGAGAGCCTTGATAGACAATTGCTCACAAAATTATGTTTTAACTCAAGACTTGGGGCTCTTTTATAGTTGGAGGGAAGGGGAACTTTCCAAAATGGAGATGGAGTCATATTGGAGATGGGAGGGGCTTGGCCGCACCATGGAGGTGGCCTCCCCCCTTCTTCTAGCCCAACTCAGATCATACTCCTATATGGGAGTCCACCTCCTCTCCTTTTTTCCTTTTCCCATTTTATTTTATTTTTTCCTTCAAACAAAAATAAGAAAAACACCAGAAGGTTCTTAGTATCATGATTGGAGGCACTGGAGTCCACTTGTCAGCCCCACCATGTGGTGCAGCCAAAGGGTAAATATGCCCCCCGGGCACTCCCCCACTTCCTAGGGTGAATTTGCCCCCAGAAAAAATCATCGATATTGTCTACTGATCCCGGGACATATCATGTCCACTGTTACCTCTCATATAATTTCTTCCTTACCCCGACATTATTTCTCCCTTATAGTAACTTCCTGAAACCTCTCCGATTTGCACTGGACTTGTTTCAGTGACATCGTATCAATATCGAACATTTATAATACCAATAAAAATTTCTTTAATCTCTCAACTAAAGATTGGCATGTCTTAAGCGTGTGGCTCGTAAAATCTTGATAACACACAGACATGTTCGGGAACTTACCGAACAATAACCAACAACGGTATCGTGGACACCCATGATGGCTCATGTGTGTTCACGAAGAATGAGGTAACCTTGTAAGTTACTCATTGCACTTATTCCCTTAACTTAACAATGCCAACAATACCACGACGTGAGACTATGTGATCTTGTCTGATCGAACTCTTTCATCATAACACATATAGCACAAGTTACAGATATCATCATCTTTCTCATCCATATCCTTGATGTACTTGTGATAAATCACACAATGTCTGGCCAAAAGATTGGTTGACATCGGTGATACTGAGAAGTCACAGAGCATGTATATCTTTATCATTTAGTGGAGTTAAGTACTAGTATTGAACAATCTTAGTTCTATTACACTTTCTAGATTATACCTAGACATCACCTTATGATCCCTAGTTACGGCAAGACAGTTGATGACACCCAAAGTATAACTTTTGATCGTGTGGTCACTAGATATTTTCATAGTATAGGAATTATAGTCAATTCCAACTTCATATGTAATTTGCTAAATACATTATAATTGTTTAGTCTTTTTTAACAAGATCATATACTTGGGTCGATTCAGTAGTATTGTTACCCTAACTATAGTCTCTTATGTTTTGCTAGACATTTAGCCAAGTCCACGATTTGGAAAATCTAATCATCTCACAAACCATAAGATAATCTTGGATACAAGATTACGAACTCTTGTTTGTTTATGTCGTCACACCCGCACATTGATTTTTCTTTGAAAACTCACTTTTCAAGTGCTATAGCGGTTGTAGCATGATGATATAAACTTAATTCTGAACTTGGAGATAGAATAATAACTTATTATTGTATCTAGAGCATATCTCCGACAATATCCCATTTGCACTATGTTTGTATGATGACATAACACATACGGAAATCCGGTGGTACTCACACTAGGTATGTGGTTCCTTAGATTATGGTCTTTCACATTTTGATCTTATCAACTTTTGATAAACTTGTTTTGCGATTTATTACGAATTGGATTTTTTGTAAACCTGGCACCGTGGCACTATTAATAATCCAAGCGTCTCCGAATGAATTATCATACCATCATTTCAAACCTCACTAAGTCAAATGACTTTTGTCCAATAACTTGCAATCTACAATGTCTCACGTTGTATTGCAACTATGCATAGAAATATACTGTACAGTCGACTCATTAATACTCTAATCTTAATATTTAATCAACATATCGTATTATCAATTTAAGAATCATAATCTGAATTCAAATCAGAAAAGATTTTATTTCTTAATTCCACTAAAAATACGTTTGTGAATTTTTTTTCACAATATTATTTGTAGCTATACAAATTCCCATTGAGTCATTTTATACTTTGTAATACCTCCGTAAATTTTTTTATGTGAGAAACATCTCAAAATAACATTTCTAAATTTCATAGCAGATTATGTCATGCAAGTAGTCTGATATATATATATATATATATATATATATATGCCTTCATCTTTCTCCCAAAATGAATATGTAAGAAATATTGGTACTACAGAGAATGATGAATTCGCTTCATAAGCAATTGCGTGAAAATTTATGTTCTTATAAATCTACATCAGTCGATCATAAGTCATATCATAAGCACTAGCAAGTATCATCATTCTCGACCTGAGGATTTATGTGTTAAGAAAAAAGACAGACATACAGATGTTAGGTGAAGCCAAGCCAATTTCAGAACATGTGAGGGGAGATTAAATTAAGGATTATAAAATAAAGATAAAGAGAAATAATAAGACAGAGAGATGCATGTGGGGCTTATTCATAGAGTATTAGTGTATTACACAGCGTGGACAGGAAAATCGGTACGGTTCCATAACACTATTAGCTGATACTAGGAGTAATGTTTTTGGTAAATAGTCAGAAGCTAGCAGCTATGATATCTGTCAACTTATTTAATTGACCGGTTTAATCATATTCATGGATACATTGATTAATTATCCACGTGCATAGCCGAATGAAAAATTAAAACCTAATGCATCACAAGATAGAACTATTTAGAAACAGGGGATGCACGCATTTTTCCCGAATTAACATGTGCATACAAGGTGAATCACTCAATAGTACATCCAAATGGATCAAACTAACTAGGAGATGACTGAATGAAAAAAAAATTGCGAGAAAACTTCCAATCTATTCATCAACAACGAAGGTAGTACAAAGAACACTAGAAATAATAGAAATTACATCCAGATCCGTAGACCACCTAGCGACGACTAAAAGCACTGGAGCGAGCCGAAGGCACGCCGCTGTCATCGCCACTCCGTCGCCGGAGCCGGGCAAACCTTGTTGTAGTAGACAGTCGGGAAGTCGTCGTGCTACGGCCACAAAGGACCAGCGCACCAGACCACCAACCATCGCCGATGAAGAGAAGCGTAGATCGGAAGAATCCAATGTGTAGACACACAAACATAGACAAATGAATACTAGATCCAAGTGGATCCACCAAAGACAAACGTCGACCGAATCCCATGAGATCCGCCGGAGACACACCTCCACACGCCCTCGGATGATTTTAGACGCATCACCGAAATGAGGGCTAGATGGGGAGGATCTTATTCCAACTTCAAGGAGCCGCCGCCTCGTCTTCCTCGATGGGACACAAACCCTAACAAAAAACAAAATAACAACTGAAAACGGAGCCCTCCCACCGGAAAGTAACCAGATCCACCAAGTCTCCATGGCCCTAAGGCCACGGGAGACCGAGCAGATCGGACACGGCCGCCGGCAGGAGGCGGTTGCCCTAATCGCTTTATTCCCTGGGACTGCCTATGTCTCAGTCAACTGATTTTTGCTTAAGTCTCAGTCAATTCAAAAAGTGCAACTATAGTTCAAAGAAAAGTGCAACTGAACCTGTTGCACTTTTCTGTCTAGAAAAGTGCAATTGCACTTTTTTTTTGAATTGCGGTTGCACTTTTCTCAAAAGTGATTGAGACTTAAGAAAATCTCAGTCGACTGAGACTTAGCAAAACCGTTATTCCCTAGGCGCGGACGACGAAGGGGTAGGCGTGGCGTGACTGAATGAAAGTTGCAAGCCCGAAACTGAAATACCTAGAAAGGTGAAGTGGGACGGTTGGATCTCCGCTCTCCAGCAATGTCACTCACTCTGATGGGATGTTTTCCAGCAGTGTTCTAGGAAGGCGCACCCTAGTTGGCCCAGTTTCAGTCAAAATATTTATTTCAGATGGAGTGCAGTGGCTTAATGAAAGCCAGCGCCCACAACGGCAGAGCTGGCAAGTGATCAAGGCAACGTAATCGTTGTCGTAATGGCATGCAAAGAATTAGCCATGCCAAGATGTAATACCCAAATCACGAAAGAGGGAAAACGCAGAGGGGAGGAGTGCCTTACTGAACAGTCAACATCTGATCAAGGTAGGCAAGGTGCGGTAGCAGCAGCATCGAGCCTAGTCACAGCCGTGCGCGTGCAGAAGTGGGATTGTTGTGCTGAGCGCATGAGCTACAGAAACAAACCGTGGTGCCTAGACTTTCACCCAGGGGTCGTGCAGAGGCATGGAGGACATCGCGATGGTGGGGGGGGGGAGGGTCTGAGGAGAACAATAGGGGGAGATGATCCAGTGAGGGGCGGTGAAGGGGAGCGCCGGAGCTGCCTGGAATCATGGGCGGCGACGGCGGCGTTGTGGTGGAGCTCGTGTGAGAGGTACTCCCTCTATTCCATATTAGATGACTTCTGTTTGTCTAACTATAGATATACCTAGACATGTTTTAGTTTATAGGTATATCCATATTTGGACAAAGGGAAGTCAAGTATTTGGAACAGATGGAGTAGGAGATAAGATTAGGGAGTGCCTATGTCTCAGTCGACTGATTTTTGTTTAAGTCTCGGTCAATTTAGAAAAGTGCAACTATAGTTTAAAGAAAAATGCAATTGCACTTTTCTGAGCAGAAAAGTGCAACCGAAACCGTTGCACTTTCTTTTGAACTACGGTTGCGCTTTTCTCAAAAGTGACTGAGACTTAAGAAAATCACAGTCGACTGAGATTTAGCAAAACCGATAAGAATAATCTTTTTCCTGCTTGGTTGTGTGGAATCTTTTAAGTTGGTTGTGTGATATTTGGACGGTGGAGGTGGGTACGAAGAGGTTATACCTTCGTGGAGAAGTGGGAGGTTTATTTGACTCAACGCATATCGCCATTCGTTGCTACATATGTGTTGTCGTAGGAGGGTTCTTGTTGTAGTGTGCATTTCTGCACACCTTAATGCATTCTATACCACGAACCTCCTCTTCATGTAACAGACAACTTGATAAACCTTCCGCACAAAGTAAGAACAAGTACGATGAAAGTGGATCTCTTAACAAATACCTCTTGTAGGGGTGAAACCATCTGTCATTTGAGAATTAAATCTGACCAAATAAGTGACAGAAGTAACACAAGCCATAACCAATTCAAACCATTGCTCATGAAATCGAACTTATTTCAACATATTTAAATGGAAGATCCACTCAACTCTATCATATGCTTTGTGGATGTCAAGTTTAACTTCACAGATACATGTTCTTCCTTTCTTTTTATTCTTTATTTTATGAATGCATTCATAAGCTACCAACACATTATCAGTAATTAACCTTCCGGGAACAAAAGCACTCTATATCGGAGAAATAATTTCAGGGAGAATAACCTTCAATCTTGATGCAATCGATTTAGATATAATTTTATAGACCACATTGCAAAGAGAGATAGGACGGAACTGCGATACCTCTTTAGGGTTCTCAACTTTCAGAATCGGGACAATAACAGTTTTATTCCACCCATCAGGTATGATTCTCTCATTTATTACTTGGAAAACAGCATCAGTAATATCACCTCCCACAATATGCTAAAACCTTTTATAGAAAATTGTATGGAAAGTATCTGAACCAGGAGCTTTAAGGTCACCAATACTAAAACCTACCTTCTTTACATCCTATGCTGAAAACGGTGCCATGAGCCTTTCAACCTCTATACCAGAGGAACAATTTTCTCTAAAAACACCGGATATCTGTAACCAATCTCAAAAGAAAATAGGTTAGCCAAATAAGATTGTATAATTGGATTTAGATCATCCGTACCTTCCACAAAATCACCCTCAACATTTTTAAGGTTATTTATATAATTTCTCTTCTTCCGTGCTGAAGCGAATCTGTGAAAAAAAATTGTGCTCTTGTCTTCATTGGTAAGACAATTCACTCTAGCACATTGATTGCACATAATTTCCTCATGTTCTAGCAATTTTTCAATCAACTGGGCGAGCTTAAATTACCTATTTTCATTGTCACTATTAATTGGTACTCGCATTAATTGCTCTAGCTCCCTTTGGGCCCTCTGTAACTTCCTCTTTGGTTGTCTCAGCACATAGTTGTCCCACCGATGAAGCCCACCATGTATGCCCTTTAAATGGTCATGGACATTGATCGGTGTGCGGCCAGCTCCCTCCTCCTCCCAAGATTTCTATACCACCTCACTAAAACTCTCTTCTCTAAACCACTTTGCCTCAAAAAACTTCGGTTTAATTTGTTGTTGGACTGGAGCTATGGCATAGAACTCAGTATCCACGAGAATAGGCCGGTTATCCGAATGATTATACTCCAAATGAAGAACCGCAAAATTTTCATAAAGATGTATCAAGTTTGAGTATGCTAAACATCTATCAAGTCTTTCTCGCATACTTCCTCGGTGCCACGTAAAAATATCCCCAACATATCCGATATCATGTAAACCACACTCATAAATAACATCATGGAAGGCTTGCATGAATCTTTGTGGTCTTGGTCTACGCCCCTCGTTCTCATATTCGTACAAAATTTCATTCCTGTCACCCATCAGTAGCCAAGGCAAATTATTTTGTCCATTAATCGACCGGATCATGTCCCACGTTAAATGTTTATCTCTCCATCTAGGCTCTCCATACATACCTATAAGTCTCCAATTATTCTGATTCTCATCCTCCACCTTGACTTAAATATAGTTAGGGTGCGAAAATATCTGAGACAACTTAACCTCACCTCTCCATAACATCATAACACCTCCACTTCTTCCATCACTACCTTGTACTATTAGAAAATCCATACACATTCTCCTTGCACTCTTTGTTATTGACTTTATTTTGTGGCTCTGTATTTCAACTTCACTTTCCTATATATTTCAACCAGACTCCTAAATAATCTTGCCATCCCTCTGTAGTAGGATGATTCAATTTTCTATTTTTATGATTCCTTGCTCATCACATTTGCATCTGTTTACTAATTGATGCTTCTAAATTATGTGCGATAGACATGGTTTTTTTTGCAGTCATGTTGGGTCGGCATTTCTTTGCTTTTGATGCTGATGTTATTTGCAGGTTAGGCCAACAACATTGATTTCTTTTTTTTGGGGGGGGGGGGGACATGAAGTTATATGTCAATTAACGACTATCTTGACGCTTCCCTCTTTTTATTTGTGTTGTTTATTTGCTTATCTTGGTAGCCTCATTTCTACTCCTAGAAAAGCATGACGTAAGAAGGAGGTCATTTAATTTAAACCTGCCATTGGCAGGCCTGGAGGGGTTCATACCAAAATAAATAGTTGAGGTTTGTATTATATTCTGTTCTTGCACTAGATCAAATGATTCTATGACAACATGCCAGCATATTCCATTTTTTATTCTATTCAAAGAGGATGAACCTATGGCCTTCTAGCAAATGATATTAGTTAAGGTGTCTCTCAAGCTATAGGTATTTATGCTGCATTTGTTTTTTCAGGACTATGCAAGGCGTCTATTGGTAATCAAAGATGATCCCAAGGTGAAAGGGCCTCAAATTTATGTGCTATCATCCCTATTTCATGTCAAGGTATTACCTTACATTTTAGTCCAAACTGCGACTCTACATTGTGTATTTGCAGTGTTGTAAGATCTTGGGTGGTAGCTTAGACATGCTTATAATATATGTATTGTCATATATGAATGTACAATATAATAGCTTAGACATGCTTATAATATAATAACTCTCAAGAAGGTAACCATGAGCTTCATGATAGACTAGGAAATAGCATAAAAAATAGTGGGTTGGCATTTCAGTTTGCCATTGAAAGAAAGAGAGTTCATCTATAAATATGCGTATATTGTTAAACCCTTTGTATCTCTACGTATGCACCGTATGGATTAGTACTCCACTGGTAAAACGTATCCATGTACGTACCCGCCAGGGGTTTTTCCTGGCTATGTAAACACGAACCACGAGCCTCAGAGAGGCATTGTTTCCGCCCTAGTTATCTCATATGGTATCACAGCCATGCTCTCTTCCATGACCTAGCCGCCGAAGCCATCCACGAAGCCAAAACCTATGATCCAATCTACAAACACAGACACAACCAAAACCTACGATCCAAGACCTAAAACCACAACCTTAAGAACAAAATTCAAGCCACACATCAAAACCTACGACCAAAAAAACTCAAAACCAGATCCAATCTACACCCAAAACCTGAAGGCAAAACCCTGCTGATCTCGGCCATCATGGGATCAACAAGCACGAACACCAAGTCCCTCGTCTCCGCGCTTGGATCACTGATGGTGCAGATCGTGCACTCTTGGGAGACCCCAAGAGGAGAGTGTGATGAGCACAACGGTAGGAGTTTTTCCCTTAGTTAAGAACCAAGGTTATCAATCCAGTAGGAGAAAGAGGACCTTCGGAAGGTTGATGTCACTTACGGTGGTGATGGCGCCTTGCCGGTGTTAGCAAAAATACGGAACCTGCACACAACACAACCAAAATACTTTGTCCCAGCGGTACAGTGAGGTTGTCAATCTCACCGCTCTTGCTGAAAACAAAGATTAGACGTATAGTGCGGAAAATGGTGTATGCTTGAAGTAAGTAAAGAAAGCAGGAAATTGTAGCGATTTGTTTAACAGTGTAGGAAAATGGACCGAGGTTCATAGGTTCACTAGTGGTGTCTCTCCATAAAAGATAGCATGCTAGGTGAACAAATTACAGCTGGGCAATTGACAAATAAAGGTTGCACCATAGTGCACATTATAACATGATGAATACTATGATATTTAGTGCGGACATTACAACAATATACATAGAACAAAATCCATCTGCATCTATGACAAATAATCCACCCTCAGGTTATCATCCGAAACCCCTTAGGTATTAACTTGCAAGCAACAGATAACTACATTAAACAATGTGTGTAAAGTAAGCAATGATTGTACACGAGGGCACTCACACCGCTGTTTTCTCCCTAGTGGCAACAACACATCCTCCCCCGTCACGTTTCTGTCACTCGAGCATAGGCGAAAAGGAGGCGTGAACCCACTATCTAGCATAAATACTCCCTCTTGGAGTCACTAGCAACTACTTGTCCAGAGCAACCACTAGCAACAGAAAGCATGCAAGATCACAAATAATATATGCAATAAATACTATAATCAACTTGGCATAAGTTCAATATTCATCGGATCCCAGCAAACACAGCATATAGAATTACATAAGATGAATCTGGATCATGATAGGCAGCTCGCAAGATCTGAACATGGAGGCATATGAGGAGAAGACAACCATATAGCTACTGCTATGCACCCGTAGTCCATGGATGAACTACTCACGCATCACTCCGGAGGTAGGCATGGTGATGGAGAAGCCTTCGGTGATGATTTCATCTCCGGCAGGGTGCCGGGAGATAGGTTCAGAACCCGCCTGATCTAGGGTTGACGACAACGGCGGCTGCGGAACTTTTCGGGGATATTTGATCAGGTGCCTAGGGCTTTCCTTGGAGGGGAATAAATAGGCGAAAGGGCAAAGGCGGTAGAACCATGGGGCGCTCACACCACTAGCTGGCGCGGCCAGGGGGAGGGCGCGCCAACCCATGGTGTGTCCCCCCTGGTGCCCGTCTTCGACTCTTCTTCGGTCTTCTCGATGCTTCCCGGCAAAATAGGCACTTCGAACTTTGTGGGGTCCAATTCCGAGAATGTTTCCAGAACAAATTTTCTAAAATAAAAAACAGCAGAAAACAGGGAACTGCCACTTGGCATCTTGTTAATAGGCTAGTCCCGGAAAACATATAAAAATGCTATAAAGAAGGGAGAAAACATGTAGCAATTGGCATAATATTATCATGGAGCATCAGAAATTACAGATACGTTGGAGACGTATCAAGCATCCCAAGCTTAGTTCATACACTTCCTCGAGTAGGTAAACGATAAAACACAATAATTTCCGAGGTGACATGCTTCTATCATAAACTTGATCATTATAATGTAAAAGCATATGTACACTGAGATCATAGAACTTCAAACACAAACATGATAAATAGAACTTTAATAATAAAGCATAGCAATCACTTTGCATCATGAAGAGTATCTTAAATAAAGGATCATGGATAATAATGCAAAAAAAGATAAACGTTTGTTTCAGGTATAGAGAAAGCATGGAAAAGTGGTATTTCGCTAGTCCTTAAGAGTGGGACAAAACATAAATGAGAGGACA
>CM054057.1:66505854-66696482 GCA_028641055.1 Alopecurus myosuroides | reverse complement strand
TGAAAGTAGAAGGATGCCGCCTAGAGGGGGGGTGAATAGGCGCTTTAAAATAATTACGGTTTAGGCTTGAGTAAATGGCGGAATAAAACTAGGTGTTTAATTTATCAAGCACAAAACCTATGCAAGCTAGGTTTACCTATGTGCACCAACAACTTTGCTAGGCATGATATACAACTATGAGATAGCAAGATAGATGACTTCAAGCACGATGGGCTATCACAAAGGTAAATGCATAAGTAACGAGCTAGAGTATAGAGATAACCGAAGCACAAGGAGACACCGGTGTGTTTACCGAAGTTCCTTCCCAAGGGAAGTACGTCTTCGTTGGAGAGGGTGGGGAGCCACCTAGGCGCTCCTCAATAGCACGGATGTGCACACCTTATTCTCCTTGAGCTTCTCCGGTGAGGGAGATGCTCGTTTCCACTATGAGGTCGACTTGAAGGCGTTGACCAAACCTTACACGAGGTTGAGGCTATCTCCACAACTCAATTGGAGGCTCTCAACGAAGCTTCTTGCAACAAGTGGAAGCCCCAAGCACTACCGTCTAGGGTGCTCAATCCACCCAAGAGGAACAATTCTCTCCTGGTGACCAAGCACCCAAGAGTAACAAGCTCACGAACTTCACTTTCACGAATCTCGTGGGGAACTCAAACTGATGCACCTAAATGCAATGGCAAGAACACACAAAGTGGTCAAGACTTCTCTCCCAAATCCCACCAAAGCAACTAATGCTATGGAGGGAGGAAGGAGGAAGAACAAGGAAAACAACAAATGAATCCCTAGATCTAGATCCAATAGATTCCCCTCACAAAGAGGAGGGATTGATGGTGAAAGTGGTAGATCTAGATCTCCTCTCTCATTTCCCAAAAGTGAAGCAAGAATCATTGGAGGGATTGAGAGAGAGCAAAGCCTTTTGGAGGTCAAAAATGGAGGTCAAACCTGCCCAAAAGGTTGGGGAAACCATTGGGGAAGAAGGCCCCTTAAATAGGTCGCCCAAATATCCAACCGTTGGAGGTAAATTCGCGCAGGGGCGGAACCTCGGTGAAACCACCGGAACCTCCGCCCCCCGGATGAGTTAGGACATCAAAATGGCTGAAAAATGCCCAACCACCGGAGCCTCCGGTGGTTTCACACGAAGGTTCGCCAAACATCAACCCGAAGGGGTTTCGGCGGAGCTACCACCGGAGCCTCCGCTGGTGGAAAAAACTGCAAGAACACCCTATACGAAAACGGTCGTAACTTTTGCATCCGGACTCCGTTTTCGCTGTTCTTGGGACTCGTTGAAATCACAACGACGAGCACTACAAGAATATGCAGAGAAACATCATTAGTCCAGATGGGAATATAAACCAAATGATGAAAGCTTTGGCCTGTCAATAAAGGACAACCCGGTAGAAACCTCCAACAACAAAAATGCGATAAGTTTTTTATACGAATCCATTTTTGATGAACTTGAGCTTGACATGAAGAACATGACAAGCTCTAAAACCTTACATGGAGAAAACCCAAATAAGAACCAAGAATGATGATTGCCAAGTATGCAAAGGTTTGAGCTCTCTACGATAGATACGATCAAGATATGCATTCAAGAGCCCTCTTGATAGTACGGTTATCTATCCTATAATCCGGTCTCCCAACTAGCATAATGAGACCGGTAAAATAGAAACCCTATATAAGTCATAAACTTTGCCTTGCGCAATCCAATTGAGCTAGATGATGGCGATCTTAATCACCTCAAGTTGGACCACCTTTCTTGATTGCGCTTCGCTTCGTGAAGATTGTGAATTGCTCCCCCATAAGCTAATATGAGAGAGCTTATCACATGAACATCTTCACTTGACCATAATATCCATATGGGTGGAAAGATTCAAGCATAGGATTTCTTCTAGATGCTTCACTTGAGCTTCCACGTCAAGCTAGGTGACGAACATCGCTCGACGATGACATAGACCATGGGCTATATGAAATCTACCTTTTTGTTCATGACCATGGAAAGATACCTAACCACACATAGAGATGCCACACACACATATATGGGTTAGATCACAAAGCTATATTGACAATTTCTTACCATACCATGAGATACACAATCCCACTTGGTACATCGTGTAGCTTTGTGTGTTGATCACTAGCTTGATCAACCTTGCATCTTTTCTTCTCACTTCAAATGATGATGTCTTGAAGATAACCATGAAGTATAACATAATACTTTTCTTCAAGACACACTAGCAATAACCTCAACTCAAACCATGACATTCTTCATATAAATCCTTGAATATAACAATGGCCATCAAGGAACCTAATAGAGTTCACAACATGAACTCCATTATTTCCTATGAACAAGAACTACAAGGATAACTCAATGCAAGTATTAGTCCATAGGGATTGTCAGTAATTACCAAAACCACATATGGGGCACCATGCACTTTCAATCTCCCCCATTTTGGTAATTGATGACAATCCCTTTTTACGAGGGTTTATATGATGAATTAAGCAACCATGCAAAACAAGAGCAAGGATGCAATAGCATGGAAGGCGAATGCTTAAGAACGAAACTAAAGCATAGAACCAAATTCCCTTAAACCCTCTAAACTTCTCCCCCATTGGCATCATTGCCAAGATGGGAAAAAAGATTAGAAGGCAAATATAATAAGAGCTCCCCCATAGTGTATGCATTCCTCATGATATGAGTGAAATCAAGAGCATGTATCCAACTAGGAATAGATGGAGGGAGATCAAACTTATTGAGGATCCAAAGATTTACAAGCAAAGTCAAATTGAAGGATACTTTCATAAAGAAGCAACCACCAAAGGATCCGAAAAACGATTGACCAAAATCAATATTATGATAAGATCAACCAAGTGTTCTAGAAAATCAATAGGGAACTCCCCAAGGTACATGCACAATGTTAGATTTGAATTACTATATAATGTGCACAACATGGAATCATCACTCCCTTCTAGATAATTTTGAACACAAACAAGAGCAAGAGAATATATAGGAAATGTAGCAAACCAACTTGCAAACAAACAAGAGTTGAGCAATTTAAGATCAAGAAGCGACAAGTAAAGATTTACTCAACCGAAAGAGATGAGTGTGACAAGGAAGGACATTTGTAGGAGACTATAGGATGAGCAATGCTTCATCATAGTATTTAAATATATGAGTCACATAGTGCATATCATGTATTTCCCAAACCCACAAACCAACAAATGATAAAACACATATGTCCACAAAGCTTTATATGATTCCAAAGGAATACCAAAAGAAAAAGAAAGCTTGTGCCCCTTTTAGGAACACCAAGTAATATAAAGCAATAAAACATGGTCACTAAGAAATAGAATATTAATTAAAGATGTAACTATTCTCGTGTGTATAAGTTTCTAAGTGGACACCAATCACAAAGATATATATCCACAAAGAAAATATGCACACACAAAAATAGGTACAAGGGTAAAGAACATGATATCCAAGATAGGTTCATAAATATACCAATAAGATTTTTGTTTGAAAGCAAAGCACTAGGATTAGTTTACATCTTAAGGGGATATAGATGGACAAACATAAAACTCATCAAAGCATCACAAATATCACAAGGGAAAAGTGATAGTTGGAATGCTTCGAGAAGGTAACGCATATCACAAAAGATTCAAATGGTTTTTGAGAATTCATAAATATTGCATATGAGAGACTTAAGTTAGAGTTACTAGATTAATATACTTGGATTGGTGAATCATGAAATTGATTAAAATATCCCCTTAGTATGTAATCATCCGGCTTACTCATAGTTGCAATACATAAGTTTTTGATAAGACATTTGCAAGAGCCAAATGAAATGCAACAAATGGAATTCATGTCAAGATGCAACCTACACAAGATTGAAAGCTAAAAATGTATGCATGGAATAGATACTTGTTACCGAGACGGCATTGGTGATGAAGAGGATGCGAGTTTGATAATCATCGTAGCTTGACTCCTATGATATGATGGTGAGAACACCTTCCTTATGAATGGAGCAAGCAACCAATGTATCTCCATTGTACCTAAAAACAAAAATCAAGTACAAAATGGTTCCCAAACTTATTGGGTCCAAAGTAGTTAGAACAACTACAATACATAAGACAAACTCCACATAAATATATGCATATTAATATGAATTTGAATTTTATGCGCATCTTAGCCATTTAGGATTTGATGGAGTTTATCCTATATATTGGATCAACGAAAGTAAGCATGTCAAAGAATATACATAGTAAATATACATGCACAAAACTTTCAAGAACCAAACAAGATACAAATTGGACAAAATACCAATTAAAACAAAGAAGGCACTCACAAGAGATAAAATCAAACAAAGTGTCCAAGTTATATAGAAACCCCAAATCAACACATGATTTAGGAAATCAAATAGAGAAGATAACAAAAACAACATCAACGAATAAACAAACCCTCTACACTTTTCATGATGGCACACAAAGTACCAAGACGAAAAATGTTCGTCTTCCAAAGAGACAACTCATTGGGATAAAATACCAATTTCAAGACAACAAGTGTTCAAACACATATAGGATAGTTCTTCCAATAATATTGCATTAATTATGATATTGCATTTGAATACAAGATGCACACAATGGAATCATTACTCTCCATATATATTGTTCAAACACTAGTCAAGCTCAAGAAAAGCAATAAGATGCAATACCAATTAAGGAATTGTGTTCTACTCAATGTAGGATAGCTTCCCCAAGAAATGCAACACAAAGAAGTATGACTTTGAATAAGAGTGCACACGAATGGGATCATTGCTTTTCCTAACTCAATAAAGCATAAAACAAATTTTGAGTAGAGTAAGGAAGACACAGAGGAGTTTGAACCAAACAAATCCTTGGCAAGAAACAAGGCAATTTTAGAGCAATGGACAAAGTAAATATGATCAATAAACTTACCACAAATTATTATAACTTGTCAAAGACAAGAGATGTATGGAGATATTTCTCGGTGGTATATTTGTTCACAATCATATTCACAAAACATAAGTATGTGGTAAAAGATAGGAATGAAAACACCATACTTAAATAGAGATTCTTGGTGGCTTCAATAGTCGAATGATCATGCAAAGAAATGATTAATATATCAAGAAGCAACCGGTTCCCGAGAAGGTAAATTCTAGTGCTAATTTGTGGAAAACCGCACCAAGAAACTCTCTCACAAATAAGATACCAAAAGATGAGCAAATAAAATCATTTAAGAAAATTGGAACTTGTTTGAGCACACATGCCACATAGGAATAAGATAATTAACAATATCAATTCTATGTGGCAAAACCTTAAATGTTCACATTCTTTAGGCTTGTAATATGCACAAACATATTACTCCCCCATAATGTGATAATCCGTATCTTCTTAGCAAGAGGCAAACAAAGACCAACTTGAGATAATTAATAGACATTAGAATTTGAATTTCTCATGAGTATGAGATACCACATAGAGACTAGATAATGTTGAAATATCAACACTATGTGGTATTCCTCATGTACACACATTTTTGGATTGTGAAGTGCCAAAGGCATATTACTCTCCCAAAATGGGATAGTCCATTAATCACTCAAAAGAGACAAATAAGATACACACAAGATGCAATTAGGCTCAAAGCAAACTCATACATACATTTTGTGCGAACCAACAAACACATACTAGATTACTCAAGGATAAGTAAGTAGTAAGCACAAAATATACAAAATAAAAGCAAGGTACAAAACCAATATATGCAAAGGGGCAAGCAACTTTCAATGTATATATATAATGTAATAAATACAAGTTACCGCAAGAAGGAGCATGGAATATGAGATAGAGACGTGATAATCCAAATGACTTGGCTTAAGGAAAATATACGTGATGAAGATCCCTTAATTCTTCATGATATAGCCAAGTCTCCAATGCCCTCCGATAACACCTATTGATCAAGTTTGAGCTTGTTGGTCCCCAACCAAGTTGGGTCCTAAGAGGTTAGTAACAATAGGCTTGGCAACCCAAATGGTTCTTTTCTTGACACCACTTTGAGTACCAACATATTTGGCAAACACATTGCCCACATAATCCTTCCGAATGGAATACACATCATCAATTATGATAGGGTTGGATAATGTACCATTAGTGCATGAAGAAGCAAGATGGCCCTTTTCACGACATAAGTAGCAACAACGACTCCTTCCATTCTTCTTAGTTGATTTCTCAACTTGAGAAGCATTAGCTTGAGTCTTCATAGGAAGAGGCCTTTCTTCAACTTGAAGTTGAGATTGAGGTTGAACTTGTGGCCACTTCCCTTGTTGCTTCTCGCTAAGTTTCTTCTTCTTCGTAGGGCATGATCTAACATGATGACCTTCAACCTTGCACTTGAAGCAAACAATATTCGCCAAATTCTTGACTTGTTCATGGCCCTTCTTCTTGTCGACCTTGGACTTGTTCTTGTGATTGGAAATGAATCCAAGTCCTCTCTTGTCATTGGGGGATTTTTAGACACTCAACATATTATCAAGTGTGGACTTCCCTTTATGACACTTCTCCAAGTCTTTCTCCAATGAAGTGACTCGGGCCTTGAGCTCTTTGATTTCCTCTACATGGTTAGTATCAACACAAGAGCTAGAGGAAGTAGATGCATCATTAATAGAGCAACAAGGTAAGGAAAGCAATTCATCATAAGATGTGGGAACATTATGAGAGGATGAATTACTAGGACTAGCACAAGGCAATATAGCATTTAGAGTAGATATTGTGCCTTTGTCCACATGAGGCTCACAAGATGTTACCTTAGTTAACATAGCCTTATGAGCTAATTTTAGACTCTCATGGGAGACTAGAAGATCCATATGAGAGCTTGAGATCTTTTCATGAGTTTCTTCCAATTTCCCATAATTACTAGTTAGCAACTCAAGTTGAGCCCGTAGCTCAACATTCTCCTTTAATGTGGATGCTTCACAAGAAATAGAGTTAGTAGCACAAGCATCAACATTTTTATCTTTGAGTTCATTAGCAAGAGAAAGAGATAACTCATTGTCCCTTCTAAGCTTAGAAACGCTAATAGCATATGTTTCTTCTAGACTATATAGTTTCTCTTCAAGAGAAGATCTAAGGGACCGCTCTTTCTCAAAAGCCTTTTCAAGATCTTTGTCCTTGATAGAATGACTACCACTATGACTTTCTAAAGTCACGATGATATCCTCCTTTTCATCTACAAGAGAGTTAGCCTCATCAAGTTGTTCTAGGAGAGCATTCACATTTTCTTTGGTCTCACCAACAAGGCTTGCGAACCATAAGCGTAATTTCTTAGACTCATCATCATCTTCCTTACCAACATCATCATCACTACTATCATCATAATATATATTGGGGTTCAAAGTGGAAGATACCTTTGAATCCTTGTCCATAAGGCAAAATGTGGTAGATGATGATGAATCATTACTTGAGGCACCACTCAAGTCCACATCTTGTTCCATAGAGAGTTGAGTTTCCTTTAAATTGTTAGCCATACAAATACTAGAGGAAACACAATCATTTTTATCATGGGAACAAGATAAAGCAAGCATATCATCATGAGATTTAGTCAAGCAATGACGACATGATATGCAAAGACTATCAACACAAGCATGTAAAACATTTTTTGTGCTAGTTGTGTTTAAGTCCAAAGATGAGACATTGCAATAAGATAGAGATGAAGGATCATCAATAATAATCTCACTATCATTATTGCAAAGCCTATCACTACTCACCATCTCATTAGTTTGTGGCTTACCACATGTTGGTGAAGTAGAAGAAGTTGAGAACTCATCACGACCGGAGATGGAGGGAGAGCAATCATCCACAATAATATTGGACACTCCATATTTATCTTGAAGCTTTGTCCATAATTCATGAGCATTCCGAATAGGAAAAAGTGGCTTAATAACTACAAGGCTCACAAGAAGGAAAAACGCATTAATAGAAAGAGCATCGAGAGATAAGTTTTTCTCTTCCTCTAAAGTTGGATTTTGAGGATCCTTTGGAGGAGAAAAACCCATCTCTACAATTTGCTCCATGTGTGGGTCCATGACCCGGAAATAAATGAGCATGCGAAATTTCGAAAGATCATAGTTTGTGCCATCGAAATGAAATGTGGGATCTTGCACTAATTCACTAAGCGACATCATTACTCTCAAGGCGGTGAAGCCTAACAATGAGAGCCCTGGCTCTGATACCAATTGAAAGTAGAAGGATGCCGCCTAGAGGGGGGGTGAATAGGCGCTTTAAAATAATTACGGTTTAGGCTTGAGTAAATGCGGAATAAAACTAGCGTTTAATTTATCAAGCACAAAACCTATGCAAGCTAGGTTTACCTATGTGCACCAACAACTTATGCTAGGCATGATATACAACTATGAGATAGCAAGATAGATGACTTCAATCACGATGGCTATCACAAAGGTAAATGCATAAGTAACGAGCTAGAGTATAGAGATAACCGAAGCACAAGGAGACACCGGTGTTTTTACCGAAGTTCCTTCCCAAGGGAAGTACGTCTTCGTTGGAGAGGTGGGGAGCCACCTAGGCGCTCCTCAATAGCACGGATGTGCACACCTTATTCTCCTTGAGCTTCTCCGGTGAGGGAGATGCTCGTTTCCACTATGAGGTCGACTTGAAGGCGTTGACCAAACCTTACACGAGGTTGAGGCTATCTCCACAACTCAATTGGAGGCTCTCAACGAAGCTTCTTGCAACAAGGTGGAAGCCCCAAGCACTAACCGTCTAGGGTGCTCAATACACCCAAGAGGAACAATCTCTCCGGTGACCAAGCACCCAAGAGTAACAAGCTCACGAACTTCTCTTTCACGAATCTCGTGGGGAACTCAAACCGATGCACCTAATGCAATGGCAAGAACACACAAAGTGGTCAAGAACTTCTCTCCCAAATCACACCAAAGCAACTAATGCTATGGAGGGAGGAAGGAGGAAGAACAAGGAAAACAACAAATGAATCCCTAGATCTAGATCCAATAGATTCCCCTCACAAAGAGGAGGGATTGATTGGTGAAGTGGTAGATCTAGATCTCCTCTCTGTCGCACCCGGATTTCTAGAGGATACTCACCGTACGAACTGAACAGTATTTTGGTTGGATTACGGGGCTTAACGGCTCCCGCGTCCCCTTACGGGTAGGCCAGCACTTATGTGCGACAACCAACCGTTACTGTTCACCGTCGATGTAAACTATCCTGTAGAAATCAGGACACTACCATTGACGTACTTCATACCATACACACATGGTACGTCAACGGTTTTGAACAAAAGGATAACACAACATGCCTCTACGACACAAAAGATAGAAATAAGGTAGCAAATGGCCTTCACTAAGGCAGAAATAGCAAATACAATCATCCAGAGGACACATGTCCCAACATAGCATTCATTACATCAGCGGAAGCATTCAAAGGGGTCTGAGTACAGACAAAATCCAAATAGGCTTAAGAAGCCGGAAACTGACGGAGCCCATCCACGATGTCTCGGATCCTGCCCGGGTCCGCTAACTACTCGTCAGCAGCCTCGTCAAACTCCACGTAGTAGCCGTCACCTGGATCCTCGTAATCGTAGTCTGCGGAAACCACAACCCCAAAGGGGTCAGCACATAGACGTACTGGCAAGCAAGACTCACAGTTCACCAAAGTATAGCCCGTCAACACAAGCACAGATGACTTGGGTTCAACGGAAAGAAAGGGGTTTATAAGATGCTGCAACTGGCTGCACTAACCAACTACAGAGATTCTATCACTTCCAACTATCAGAAAGGGGATAAGATCGAGTGTTGTAACCAACCGAAAGATAACATCAAACAAACCCATCCTGGATCTCGCCCCTTATCCAAAGAAGCAATCCGAGGATAACTCACACAGTTGGACTAAGATGAATCAATTTATTGTGACAATAATCCTATTACTAGTCAAATTGTAATCATGGGGTGTGAGATTGTGTATCATTAGGTTTAAGTTGTCCTGAGTACTTGTTAGCCAGTACTTTCACCAAGTAGTCCATAACCGCGGAAAACACGGCTTCTCGAGAAGATTATCCCTGCAGGGTTGCACCAATTTGGCCGTACACGTATGAATAACCCGCCAGATGGGATGCCTCCCACCAAGCAGGGCACTCAACACAACTCAACTCTTCTCCGCATCAAGCCCAAAGCACCTTGGGCGCACGGCTAATCGAGCCCAGAAGAAAATGGACCCTCATAGCACTCTAAGAACGTGTCCCCCTATATGCCGACTACAAAAGTTCCACCCTGCGCTGGGCTCGCAAAAACATGCATGCGGCAAATAGAAAGCACGAACTAAATGAGATGATTTGGACGAGATGCGAATCGAATCAAATTGAGGGGGGCGCCCATACTCGCTTCCCACATGCGGGTAGTGCGCTCATCATGGATCAGTAGACAAGACCCTTTTCCTATTAGGGTCGACACTAGCAGGCCTCAAAACCACACAGGGCCTCCTGCCGGTGCCTTATCATCAAATTATTATTAACAGTAATATTAGCATGATTGATTGATTGATTAAACATCGAGCCCCCAGAACATAATGAAATATAGTAACTGAAGGTAACGGGTAACAGACTCGAGCAAAACAACCTAAGCATGCTAGTAAGACACTGGCTCAATCAATGGGGTTGTCGGAGGGGTGGTGAGGCAATATCAGGGTTCAGGGAATCATGTGATAGGTTCGTAACAGAAACAACTACCACTAAGGCTAGCAATAATAGATAACGGAAAGTATCGGTAACCAGGGTTGAAAGGAACACAATGGTTCATGTGAGTGATAACTTGCCTGCGAACTCAACAGCCGGGTACTGAGCTAGATCCTCAGAAGGGGTGCTGTAAGGATCGTCTGTCTCAACGTCGTCGTCTATTCGAGAAGAAGCAAACAAACAAACAGGAATGTAAACAATCATTGCCATGGCATTGTGCACAATCAATATGATGCATGACAAGTTAATGGTTGCATCAAAATAAATTAGCTAACAAGATAACACCATTTAAATGGACCCATATGCTAAAATGAGTTGCATATGGAAAAGGTCCATAATTAAGTGGAACAAATGATTTATAATTAATTATTAGGTGAAAGTTGTTAGCATGATGCATGCATGATGATGATAACAAGATAACAACAAATAACAATAATAGATGCAAAGGAAAAGGAATAAAACAAGTTTGGAAATTATTTATTAAGTTTGGAAAATTTGGTTACTTAAACATGTCACACAAACAATTATTGTTTTCATCAATTCAAAGTGTGCAAAACAATTAATAAAATTTATATTTGAAAAGAACATCAAATTTTAGTTGGATTACATGTTTCAAATATTGAAATAGGAGTTAGGATTATTTAATTATTAATTAAACAATATTAAACAAGTTTTAAATGAATTTAAAACAAGTTTGAATTTAATTGAATTTTTATTTGTTCAAAACATAATTCCAAACTCATATTTGAAAAGTTCACACTTTGATGGTTTGAAAACATATTTTGCATGTTCAAAAATATTTTATTTTGAGCAAATTATGATTTTTAACAAATTTAAATGAATTAAACAAGTATTAAATTATTTAGGCAATTTAAATTATTCAAACCAGGAAACACAAATTATATTTGAATAGGTTATTTAAAATGGTATGAAAAACATATTTTATTTGCCTTATTTGGAATTAGTATGAATTATTTATGAATTATTGCAAATTACATTTGAATTATTCAAATTTGAATTTTACATGTATTTTGAAAACTCAAAACAGAACACAAATGGAACAGTTGGAAAGATCATTTAATTTTGAACAGAAAACATATATAACTTTTATTTATTAGACTTATAGATTAAAAGTTATTGATTTTTAAAGTTTATTGTTTTATTCTGCCATTTAAAAGAAATAGAAATAAAACAGATTCGTTTTTAAACCTTTGTTACCGCCACGGGGTCTACCCCAGCCACTGCCCCGTGGGCCCGTGGCCAGCGTGGCGAGTGCGCGCACGCGTGGCAGTGGAGCTCAATGACATGCGGGCCACGGGTGTCAGAGGGAGATGCAAAAAAATGTTGGATTTTAATCCGCGCCTCCGCGGCTCGAACCCGCGAGCCTGCGTGCGGGAAAACAGAGCGCTGCCACTGCGCTGCGTTCGTGTGTTTGACAGTATAGGCGACGCAGAAAGGATATCGTTCAGATCTAGGCGCTAGTCTGACGAAACTGACGAACAAAAGGTTGCTCGACTGACAGACGGCGAGGGCTCGCCGGCGTTGATCCACGGCGCGCTGCTCGACTTGGTTGGTGCGTGGACGTAATCGTGCGCGTTACGGAGGGAACCAGGAGGGGAAAAGAATCGTGCTGCTCACCGCGTCGTCGAGGAAGCAGAGGCTTGACGGAGACGACGGCAGCGGCGGTGACGAGGTGGTCGAGGACGGCGGCGTCGTCCTGGCTGTTCTCCGGGCTCCCGCAGGTGTCCAACAGAAAGAAGGATTGGTGGCGATCTCGTTTCGGTGGTTACGGGTGGTGGAGGAGGGCCATGGCGACGGTGGCTTGCTCGGGTTCAGACCGGCGTTCTCCGGTGATCAGACAGAGGGAAGGAAAACCGATGGGGAGGAAGCGATTGGCGGCGGCGGAGCGATGGGACAGGCAAACCTAGGGCTAGGGTGCTGCGCCAGGAGGTCTAGGGACTTTATAGGGCGGAGGAGCCATCAGATCGCCGTCGAGTGGAGGGTTCTGTCGCGGTGGCACCGGCGGATTGCCGCCGTACACAAGACAGAAGCGTTGCACGCTTTTTGAAGCGTTAAGCGATGGCTTAGGCGGGCTGGGCCGCGCGCGCGTAGGATAGGTGGGTTGGGCTAGTGCTTAGCTGCTGCGCGCGCTGCAGTTTTCTCTCCTTTTTTTATTTTTCTGTTTTATTTTTTTTTGCTGAAAACAAAATGGGAAGAAATTGATAAGTTATTGTTTAGGAAAAATTCCAGAAAAATTAGGTTAGTATATTTAGGTAATTAGAAACCATTTTCCAAGATTGGATTCCAAAAATTTGAGATTTAAAATAATGTTTGTATTTGAATCCAAATTTGGGAAATTTTAATATTAAATAACCTTATTGAAAACAAGCATTTGAATGGGGTTACCCCTAGGGTTTAAAATGGTTTAAAGATTAAAAATAGTGTGGTGAACTTCATGGATTCAAAAGAGTACTGAATTTAAATATTGGTTTGAATTGGAAAATGATTTAGAGTTAATTGCTTGAATTAATGGTTTGATTAAACCAACAATTTAATGAGTGATTAACAAGGAATAAAATGGTTGTTTTTATTTGTTATTTTTATTCCAAAAGTTGTAACAGATCAAGTATGAAAATAACCATTTGACATTTGTTTGAGTTTGATTATGAAAACAAGATAAAACAGGTGCAAAACAAATAGTAACAATTGCAAACAAAAATAAAACAAATGCAATGAGATGATGACATGATGCATTTCTTGAAATAAAACAAGAATCAAAACATTCTAAGGGATATTTCATACTTGGGATGTTACAAAACGCCCCCCCCTTGAAGGAATCGCGTCCCGAGATTCCTTACTGAGATGTGAAAAGGTCCGGATACTTCTTGCGAAGATCCTCTTCGGTCTCCCACGTTGCCTCTTTATCGGAATGATGCGACCATTGCACTTTCAAGAACTTGGTGCTCTTGTTGCGAGTCTTACGCTCGGTCTCATCGAGAATACGAATAGGGTGCTCCTCATAAGATAGATCATCTTGCAGTTCAATGGAATCATGATCAACTGCACGATCTGGATCTTTGAAACACTTCTTGAGCTGTGACACGTGGAACACATCGTGCACTTTGGATAGTTTTTCTGGAAGTTCAAGACGATAAGCATTTTCTGCCCGCCTTGAGAGAATGTTGAAAGGACCAATGTATCTTGGTGCAAGCTTTCCTTTCACACCAAAACGATGAGTGCCTCTGAGGGGAGTTACACGGAGATATGCCTTATCACCAGGTGCATAGATCATATCCCTGTGCTTGCTATCATAATAGCTCTTCTGACGAGACTGAGCAATCCTGAGATTGTCACGAATGATACGAACTTTCTCCTCGGCTTCCTTAACAATGTCAGGGCCTAGGAGTGAACGTTCACCAGCTCCAGACCAATTGATTGGACTCCTGCATCTGCGGCCATATAGTGCCTCAAATGGTGCCATGCCTAGGCTTGCCTGGTAGCTGTTGTTGTAGGAGAATTCAGCATATGGAAGGCAATCCTCCCATTTCATGCCAAAGGAGAGACCACATGCTCTGAGCATATCCTCGAGAATCTGATTGACTCTTTCGACTTGCCCCTGAGACTGAGGGTGATAAGCTGTGCTGAACAGAAGTTTGGTGCCCAATGCTTCTTGAAAGCTTTTCCAGAAATGAGAAGTGAAGATACTTCCACGGTCTGAGCTTATTTCCAATGGAACACCATGAAGAGGAACAACCTTTGCTGTGTAGAGCTCTGCTAGCTGGCTAGCTGAGATAGTTTCCTTGACAGCAAAGAAGTGAGCAACCTTAGTGAGACGATCAATAACAACGAAGATTGCATCGTTGCCCTTCTTGGACTTTGGAAACCCAGTAACGAAGTCCATTTCAATCATGTCCCACTTCCACTCAGGAATTTTCAGAGGTTGGAGAAGACCTGCTGTTTTCTGATGGACTGCCTTAACACGTTGACAAACGTCGCATTCAGAAACGTATTTAGCAATTTCACGTTTCATGCCAAGCCACCAATACAGAGTCTTGAGATCCTGGTACATCTTTGTACTTCCAGGGTGGATGGATAGAGGAGTTTCATGAGTGTAACATCCAAGTATGAAAACATTCCTTAGTGGTTCAATTTCTTGTTTACTTTCAAGCAATGCATCATGTCATCATCTCATTGCATTTGTTTTACTTATGTTTGCATTGTTTTCTTATTGAATCAACCTTGTTTTCACACTTGTCTGTTACAATCTTTCAAACAAAGAATTGCAAAACAAAACCTCCCTTGTTTTCCAAATAAATTCATTAATGTTCAACTATTAATTTGTTGCCTCAAATCATTCATTTAATTCCACCAATTAAATTCAAATCATTTCCAAATTCTCAAATCAGTACCTTGGAAACCATAACAACTCACCAAACTTTCTTCCCTCTCTAAATCATCCTAAAACCCTAGGGGTAACCCTATCCAATGCATGTTTTTATCAAGGTTTTATTAACATCAAAATCCTTCTATTTTGGTTCCAAACACAAACTACTATTTTAAAATTAAAATTTTGAAATCCAAGCTTGCAATGTGGTTTCTAATCACCTAAAAAGCTTAACTGAATTTTTCTGTAATTTTTCTTGATTAAAACCTTAACAACTTTCTTCCAAAAGCAATCTACAAAAAAAAAAAAAAACAGAAAAAGAATAAAAAAGGAGAAACCAGCGCGCGCGCGCAGCAGATAACGCCAGCCCAGCCCACCTAGCCTACGCGCGCGCAAAGCCCAGCCGCCACAGCACAACTTACCCCATCGTTGCGCCAAGATTCGCGCTCTCCTTCTAATCCTCCTTCTCCCTCCTGTACGGCGCGCCATCGGAGGCCTCCACGGCGACCCCGACGCGACCACGGCGGCCACCGCTGCGCCTCCACCCTATTTAAGCAAGCCCTAGCCCCCTATCTGTGCCCTAGCTCCTAGGGTTCCGCCTCCACCTCGCTCGCGCCGTCAATCGCCTCCATTCCCGAGCTCCACCTCTCTCTGCAACTCGTCCCGCCGGCGATCTTCTGAATCCGTCCATGGCGCCGCCGCGTGGAGCTCCCACCTAGCCACCTCTGCACGAGAATCAGGTCGCCGTGACTTCCTCTTCCCCCTGGACACCCGCAATCACCACGGTGAGCTTCCTGTCGACCACGCCGTCCCGTTCTTTTCCTCCGGCCACCGTGCCGCGTTTTCTGAATCCGACCACCTCGTCGCCGTTGCAGGCCATCTCGGCACCCACCGTTTCCTGGAACAGCATCGCCTCGTCGTCCTCTACGCCTCGAACACCTGAGCAGCCGCGGAGAGGCACCAGGAGCTCGCCGCCGTCCTCGACCGCCCGCGTCACCCTCCGTCAGCACGCGTCGCCGTCGACCAATCTCGGTGAGCTCCACCGATTCCTGCCCTCCCTCTGCTGCTCTGCTACTGCACAGCGCGCACACCCACGTCCAGCATGCGCACACAGCTCAACCACGGCGAGCACGGCCGTGTTTTCACGCCGGCGAGCATCCCTGTTACTCGGTCAGTCGAGCATCGCACGTTCGTCAGTTTCGTCAGAAAAATTCAGACTTTTGCTCGCATCGTAACCATATCCTCACTGCGTCGCCCTATCTGTCAACACACCGCAGCGCAGCGCACTGGTTGCGTTCCTTTCTGAACTTGAGCAGAGCGTGGGTTCGAGGCCTGAGCGCCCAACTTTTTGCTCTTTTATTTCCGCAGCGCGCACTGGCCCACTGTCATAGACCCCAGTGGCCACGCAAGCGCTTGCTCAGCGCCACGCTGGCTAGGCCCACGGGCAGAGGCAGTGGCTAGCTGCCACCTGAGTAACAAAAGATTTCTGCGCAATTCTAAAATTACAAATTCCTTTTTAAATAACAGATTTGAATAGAAACTTTGAAATTCCATATCTTTTATTTTATAAATCCAATAAACACAAACTTTATATCTATTCTGATCCAAAATTTATACTCTTTCCAAATAACTTATTTGTGTTCTGTTTTGAATATTCAAAATGCAATTTAAATTCAAATCCAACTAATTCAAATGCCATTTGTAATAATTCATAACTAATTCATACTGTTTTCAAATAATTCAAATAAAATATGTTTTTCACACCTTTTTGCATGTTCTATTCAAATATAAATTTTGTTTTCTGGTTTGGATAATTTAAATTGCCTAAACAATTTAAACCTTGTTTAATTCAATAAAATTTGATAAAATCATAACTTGATCAATATAAAATATTTTTGAACATGCAAATTATGTTTCCAAACCACCAAAGTGTGAACCTTTCAAATGTGGATTTGAATTTATGGTTTGAACAAATAAAATTCAATTAATATTTAAGCTTGTTTTAAATTCAATTAAAACTTGTTTAATATTGTTTAATTCATAACTAAATAATCTAAAGTCCAATTTCAAAATGTGAAACATGTAACTCAACTAAAATTTGATAACCTTTTCAAATATAAATTTTGTAAATTGTTTTGCACACCCTAACTTGATGAAAACAATAATTGTTTGTGTACCATGTTTAAGTAACAAAATTCCAAACTTAATAAATGCTTTTCTAAATTGTTAACTATCATTCCAATTGCATTTAAATTGTTATGTTATTGTTATTCATCATGCATGCATCATGATAACAACCAACACCTAATAAATAGTTGTAAATCAATTGTTCCAATTGTTTCAATGGATCCTTTTCCATATGCAACCCTTGCATATGGGTCCATTTAATTTGTGCTATCATGTTAGTCAGTTTATCTAGATGCACCTATTAAATTGTCATGCATCATATTGACTGTGCACAATGCCATGAACATGATTGTTTACATTCCTGTTTTGTCGGTTTGCTTCTTCTCGGTTAGACGACGACTACGTTGAGACCGACGATCCTTACGACACCACTACTCAGGACCTAGCCCAGTACCCGGCTACTGAGCTGCCAGGCAAGTTATCACTCACATGAATCATCGAGTTCTCTTCCACACTTGTTGTCGATACTATCCTTTTGTCTACTATTGCTAGCCCTATGTATCGTTGCTTGTTCTCCGAACCTATCACATGATTCCCTGAACCAATGATATTGCCTCACCTCCATACCTACAGCCTTTGTTTGTGCCTTAGTATTATCTAGCATGCTTAGGGTTGCTTTTACTCGAGTCTGTTGCTAGTTACTACTTTTACTATCTTATTATCTGTACCGGGGGCTAGATGTTAATCAATCAATCCTGTTAATTGCTAATGGTAATAATAATTTGATGATACGGCACCGGCAGGAGGCCCATGAGAGGTTTTGGAGCCTGCTAGTGTCGACCCTAATAGGAAAAGGGTCTTGTCTACTGATCCATGATGAGCGCACTACCCGCATGTGGGAAGCGAGTATGGGCGCCCCCCTCAACTTGACCTGATTCGCATCTCGTCCAAATCACCTCATTTAGTTCGTGTTTTCCATTTGCCGCATGCATGTTTTTGCGAGCCCAGCGCAGGGTGGAACTTTTGTAGTCGGCATATAGGGGGACACGTTCTTAGAGTGCTATGAGGGTCCATTTTCTTCTGGGATCGATTAGCCGTGCGCCCAAGGTGCTTTGGGCTTGATGCGGAGAATGGTTGGTTGTGTAGAGTACCCCGCTTGGTGGGAGGCATCCCATCTGGCGGGTTATTCTTGCGTGTACGGCCAAATTGGTGCAACCCTGCAGGGATAATCTTCTCGAGAAGCCGTGTTTTCCGCGGTTATGGATTACTTGGTGAAAGTACTGGCTAACAAGTACTCAGGACAACTTCAACATAACTATCAATCATGTTTCACCCAATGATTAATAACCTGACTAGTAATAGGTTATTCACACAATAACTTGATTCACCTTATCACAACTGTGTGAGTTATCGTCGGATTGCTTCTTTGGATAAGGGGCGAGATCCAGGATGGGTTTGGTTGAAGTTATCTTTCAGTTGGTTACAATCCTCGATCTTATCTTTTCTGATAGCCGGAAGTTGTAGTTATTTTCTGTAGTTGGTTAGAGCAGCCAGCAGCAACTTTTCATATCACCCCTTCCTTCCGTTGACCCCAAGCATCAATGCTTGTGTTGACGGGTTACTCTTTGATGAACTGTGAGTCTTGCTTGCCAGTACTTGGATGTACTGACCCCGTTGGGGCTGTGGTTTACGCAGAGTACGACTACGACTACGATGCTTCCCAGGATGGCTACTTTGTGGAGTTCGACGAGACTGCAGACGAGTAGTTAGCTGGACCAGGGCAGGATCCAGAACCTACGTGGATGGGCTTCGTCTTATTTATTTTCTCCGGCTTCTTAAGCCTGTTGGATTTGTCTGTACTCAGACCCCTTTGATTGCTTCCGCTGTTGTAATGAATGATATGTTGGGACATGTGTCCTCTGGATGACTGTATTCGATATTTCTGCCTTAGTGAAGGCCAGTTGCCCTTATTTCATTTTTTTGTGTCTTAGAGACAGTTTGTGTTATCATTTCGTTCAAAGCTGTTGACGTACAGTGCGTGTTTGAATATGAAGTACGTCGACAGTAGTGCCTTGGGTTCCTAGCGGATAGTTTACTTCGACGGTGGAAGCAGGGCTTGTGTTGTCGCGCATAAGCGCAGGCCTACCAGGAAGCTGGGACGTGGGAGCAGTTATGCCCCATAATCCAAGCACCTGACTTCCAGTTCGTGCGATGAGTATCCTCTAGAAACCTTGGGTGCGACAAATGGTATCAGAGCCTGTCTGCCTGTAGGATCCCTTTTTACTGGTCGCAGTTGAGTCTAGAAACTATTTTGTAGCTATATAGGAAAAATGAAACGTGAGAGTAGGAATTCTGCCATTTTTCTTCTTTCCCCACCACCCACCCTTTTCTGGTAAGGAAGTGCAACGTTGTTTTCTGTTCTCACCTAAACTTTCAAGTTAGGATTTCACGTGTTTTGGGTTCTCCTTAGTACCTCAGGACTTTTGGTCTCGTTTTCCCGATGTTGCTTCGATATCATGTTCTTCTGAAGAACCTTTCGTCCGTTCAAACCTTGTTGTTGTTTTCCACATCCTTTTTTTCATCTACCGGAGTCTAATTAAAACCTTCCAAATCATCTGCAGATGGGTCTCAGCTACTACCCGCAGGTGGTTCGCATGACTCGCTGTGAGAGCCCCGCCGGTTTTCCGGAGTTGCTGAGAGACATGGTTACCTATCTGGGGTTCGTTGGGCACCAGAGTACCAGGTCTACGAGCACCAGCGAGAGTTTGACCAGACTTGCTACCGGGCTATCGTCTACATTCTGTCGGATGATGGCAGGAGCATTGTCCACAGTACGAGGCAAGTAGGGTCCACAGTGGAATATGGCAGTGCAGCAGACGTATGTGAGTTCACGTCTCGTGCTGACTACTGGGGGTTTGATAAGTCCAGTTTTCGTCAATCCCCCGTGGTTACATCACGGCAGCGGGAGTTCACTCACTGTCCACGCGACCTGGATACCTACGAGACTGATAGCTCCAGGCTGCAGACCACTGCCCAGTTCGTGTGGCACAGTGACGCCGTTGCTTCCGCACTTTCTCAGGAGTTAGCCTCAGTCAGGGAGCAGCTCCACCTTGCTCTCACTCGTCTGGCGACGTACACCACAGACTTTGTTGGAGACGAGCGTTTTGCACGTTTCCAGCAGACACTGGGTTTTCCTCTGCCAGATGCTGGAGGTTACGAGCCGATCAGAGGCCCACTTCTCCACCTCGGAGCTGGTTACACAGGGATTCCCCGCTATGGAGCACAGGGACACGACGCTTTCTACTTCACCACACCGAGAGTTGCTCTCAGAGCAGTTCCTATCTACATGGATCGTCGTGATACCTACTTCCGTGGGGTTCCTCCTCACCGTATCTCTCGTCGTACTACTCACCGCCGTCCTGCGTGATGAGCATGGGAGTACCGTTGTATCCATTACTAGCTGTGTCTAGTTTATCCTTTTCGTTTTCGAACCATGTATTGGTCTGTTGGATATTCTGATGTATTTGAACATGTGATGATGTACCTGTTGGTTATCTATTCATGCGTCGGAATAATCTATCTTTCGGTTACCAAGTCTGTCCTTTTCTGTTGTTGTGCTAAAATGAATTTCTGTTCAGGATGCCTCCAACCAGGAACAACCCGCCTCCGCCACCACCAATGGGGGAACTGTTGGCTCAGATGACCCAAGTGGTGACACAGATGGCCCAGATCCAGGCTAACCAGCAACACAACCAGAATGCTCCAAGGGTCACCATCAAGGACTTCCTCAGCTTGGGCCCAAAAGCTTTCGTGGCAACACGTGAGCCCCTGGATGCTGATGACTGGATCCGTGACGTAGCAAGAGCTCTGGAGATTGCTCATGTTGCAGAAGAGGATAAGGTCAAGTACGCCACCTACCTACTGAAGGGTCAGGCAGCTACTTGGTGGGAGAACTACCAGACCATGAGAGCTGGCTATCCTATCACCTGGGGATGTTTCAGGGAGGCCTTCCTGAAGCACCACATCCCGGATGGTCTCATGGAAAGGATGCGTGAGGAATTCTGCTCTCTCAGACAGGGCAAGCTGGACGTTCTCGGCTACCAGAACGAGTTCAATCGTCTCGCTCGGTACGCTGGTGACGAAGTGTCCACCGAAGCCAAGAAGATGGCAAGGTTCCGCCGAGGTTTTAACCCGGAACTGAAGTACGCTCTCACCAACATCAAGTGCAAGGACTTCGTGGAGCTCGTGAACACCGCGCTCAATGAGGAGAATGGGCGCAAGGCGTTCGAAGAGTCCCGCAAGCACTCGCGTGAGGGTGGTTCCTCCTCCAACATGACCACCCCTCCGCAGAAGCGCCGCATCTGGGTGCCAAATGGTGCTGTCACTCGGGCTCCAAATGCCCAAGCTTCTCCAGGCTTTGGTCCCCGCCCACCCAACCCATCTCAGATGCAGGGTCAGAGGTTCTCTATGGGGCAGCCAAGGCCAGGTCCTTCTCGTGTCGTCACTTGCTACAAGTGCAAGGATACTGGACACTATGCTGATAAGTGCACTCAGAAGCAGCTACCCCTACCTCCTCGCCCCAACACCAACCAGGCTATGGTTCGTGCTCCCCCGGCTAAAGCCTTCAACTCCAACAATAGGCCTGTCGGGAGGAACGCGAGGGTGAACCATATCAAGGCCGACAAAGCCGAGGAAGCTGCTGACGTCGTTCTCGGTATATTACCCGTAAACTCTTTTCCAGCTAAAGTGTTGTTTGATACTGGAGCATCGCATTCATTTGTGTCAAAGATTTTTGCAAAAGCATACAACCTAGTTCTGGTTCCGCTAAGCAATCAAATGACTGTTCACTCTCCGGGACCGCAAATGTTGACTTCCAAGATAAGCATGGACAATGAGATCCTAATTGGAGGTCGCATATTCCTTGCTTCACTCATGTTGCTGGGAAATTCTGACATTGATGTCATTCTGGGTATGGATTGGTTGAAGACCCACAAAGCTAAAATTGACTGTGCTCAAAAGTCAATAACTCTCTCCCACACTTCAGGCCAGATAGTCTATTCTCCATATGGATCAAGTTCTGTTCAGCTGTTCAACCTCGATGCCAAACCCCTTCCTGCAATTGAAAATGTTCCGGTGGTTTGTGAATTCCCTGACGTCTTTCCAGAAGAGTTGCCAGGGATGCCCCCGGACAGAGCAGTTGAGTCCGTGATCGAGCTTGAGCCAGGTACTGCTCCAATCTCTAAGCATCCATATAAGATAGCTCCTCCTGAACTGAAATTGTTGAAGGAGCAAATCGATATGTACATGGACAAAGGTTTCATTCAGCCTAGTTCCTCCGCTTGGGGTTGCCCAACTCTGTTTGTTGCCAAGAAGGATCAAACTAAAAGACTCGTGGTTGACTATCGTCCTCTAAACGAGAAAACCATCAAGAACAAGTATCCACTTCCTCGTATCGATGATCTTTTTGATCAACTTGCTGGAGCCTCAATATTCTCAAAGTTGGATTTGAGGATGGGTTACCATCAGATAAAGATCAGAAAGGAAGATATTCCTAAAACAGCTTTCACCACTCGGTACGGTCTATATGAATACACCGTCATGTCCTTTGGTCTCACCAATGCACCGGCAACGTTCTCAAGACTCATGAATTCTGTCTTCCATGAATACCTCGACAAGTTCGTTGTGGTATATCTTGATGACATTCTAGTCTACTCAAAATCCGAGGAAGAGCATGGAGAACACCTTCGTCTCACTCTCATGAAACTTCGCGAGCATCGTCTGTATGCCAAGTTTTCCAAATGTGAGTTCTGGATTCCAGAAGTTGCATATCTTGGTCATATCATCTCTGCCAAAGGCATTGCCATTGATCCAGGAAAGGTTAAGGCAATTGTTGATTGGAAACCCCCTAAGACGGTGAAGCAAGTCAGAAGTTTTCTTGGCTTGGCTAGCTATTGCCGTCGTTTCGTCCAAAACTTTTCCAAGATTGCTAAACCTCTCACTGATCTCACAAAGAAGGACAAAAAGTTCGTTTGGACTCCACAATTTGATGAGAGTTTCAACCTCCTGAAGACTAAACTCACTTCCACACCTGTTCTAGTTGGCCCCGACACTACCAAACCTTTCCAGATATTCTGTGATGCATCTCTCCAAGGCCTAGGAGCAGTTCTTATGCAAGAACGTCAAGTTGTGGCTTATGCTTCACGTCAGTTGAACCCACATGAGCAAAACTATCCCACTCATGACCTAGAACTTGCAGCAGTTGTGTTTGCCCTCAAGAAATGGAGACAATACTTGTTGGGTAACAAAACTGAAATCTTTTCCGATCACAAGAGTCTGAAATACATCTTCACTCAGCCAGATCTGAACCTCAGGCAAAGGAGATGGATTGAGAAGATTAAAGACTTTGATCTCACCATTTCTTACACTCCAGGAAAGGCTAATGTTATGGCCGATGCCCTCAGTCGCAAATCCTATTGCAATAATCTCATGATCATGGAAAGCCAACCTCCACTTCATGAAGAATTCCAGAAGCTGAACCTTGGTCTTGTTCCTGAAGGATACCTTGCTAGCTTGACAGCCAGCCCAACTCTCGAGGACAAGATTCGTTCTGAACAACTGAAAGATCATCGTCCGTTTTGGTAATTATATGACAACATAATTGTTTGATCTAATGTTTGTTCAAATGATGAAAATGCCCAGGTTATTAGGTTCACTATATCTATGGGGCTAATGCTTGATATATTCGAAAAGTGCTAAGAGAAAGGAAGCCAGGGAACCAAAATATGCAGGGGCGGAAGCTCCGGTGAACCCACCGGAGGCTCCGGTAGATCCACCGGAGGCTCCGGTGAATCCACCGGAGGCTCAGCCCGCTGCTGCCACTCAGCCTGTGCGCAAATAGGTTCCGGTGCGCATCCGGTGGTCCCTCCGCTAAAATGCCCTTCTGTTGGAAAGTGGCGGAGGTTCCACCGGAGGCTCCGGTGGACATCCGGTGGCCCCCTGGCCCAAGTGCAAATGGACTCCGGTGAAGGGTCCGGTGGTAGCTCCGCCTGCCACCCCTTCTGTTGGAAAGTGGCGGAGGTTCCACCGGAGCCTCCGGTGCGGGTCCGGTGGGCGGAACCTCCGCTCAATCCACCGGAGCCTCCGGCCTCCTCAGCAGCGCGCAAAGGATAAGGCACTGCGCAACTGCGCAGTGCAAAGAAGACCCACCGGAGCCTCCGGTGAAACCACCGGAGCCTCCGGTGCTCTGGACTGCAAACGGCTACTTCGTGGCCAAGAGTATAAATACCCCTTCACCTACCTCATAAATGCCAAGCTTTTCCCACTCTCTCTCCTAGCCATTAATGAAAGCTTCAACCTCTTAGATCTCCCTCTCCGTCCACCCAATCACTCCCAAACTTGGTGGAGAGCTAGAGGAGACCTAGATCCACACTTCCACCAAAGGAATCTCAAATCCATCCACCACAACCTAGTAGATCTAGAATCCTACTTGAGGCCTAGAAACCTTAGTAGATCTCGTGCTTGTAGTTTCCACCTTGTTGCAAGAAGCTACGGATTGCTTGAGAGCCTCCATCCTTGTGGAGTGACCTCAAGCCCTTGTAAAGGTTTGGTCAACACCTTCAAGTCGACCTCATAGTGGAAACGAGCATCTCCCTCACCGGAGAAGCTCAAGGAGAACAAGGTGTGCACAACCGTGCTATTGAGGAGCGCCTAGGTGGCTCCCCACCTCTCCAACGTAGACGTACTTCTCTTTGAGAAGGAACTACGGTGAAACATATCCTTGTCTCCTTGTTTACACTTGTTGTTTGCTTTACTACCTTACGCTTTACTTCCGTTGCGCATACTACTCTCTTCACATAGGTTGTTCACTTAGTTGCACATCTAGAGAATCGTATCTTATCTTACTAAGCCCTTTAAAAGAAAAAGAAAAGAAAAATTGGTAGTCAACCTATTCACCCCCCCCTCTAGTTGACCATAGTGCACTTTCAATTGGTATCAGAGCCTCGGCTCTTACTAAGGGCTTAACCGCCTAAGAGTACAATGGTCGATGAAAATACCCCCGGTAGTTCTAGTGCGGAAATCTCCAAGATGTCCGACAGTATATCTAACCTACAAGACTCGGTTGGAATCCTCCAAGCCGAAATGTCTAAGGTTAGCTCTACTGTCAGTACGGAGGTTTCTAGCATCAAGAAAATGATGGAGGTATTGATGGGGAGAACCAAGGAGTCCGAGGAAGCACCTCTCACTACCAACGATGTTAGCTCGGATGAAGAATCCATTCCGGACATTGATGAAATGGAAGCTAACATCGCTTTAGCTAAGGCGAAAGCCAAAGCAAAAGCCGATAAAAAGGCTAAGAGTAGTGGGAACTCCGAGGGCTCCAAGTCTCAATCGGCTAACGGTTCGGGGTCTAACTCTAAAGTTCCACCGCCTCCCAATTACGATTCTATCCACCCTATTGCTACAATACCACACATGGTTAATGTTGGAAATCCTCCCATGCTTAACACTAACGAATTCTCTTCATGGAAGTTCGATATGGAGTCTCATATTTCAGGTTGTTGCACCGCTCTATGGAGAAGCGTTGTTCATGGATTCCACCCTCATGATCCAAACAACTTGACCCCAAGAGAGGACGTGGAGTTCCAACTCAACAAGACCGCTATTGTGACTATCCAAAAGGCTCTCCCAAGAGAACATCTTGAGCACATTCGCGGCTTGAAGACCGCCAAGGAAGCATGGGATAAACTTGACTCCTTGTTCCAAGGAAATGCTAGCATTCAATCATCAAAATATGATGTTGCTCTCGACAAGTCCGAGAACTTCGTCATGCTTGAAGACGAGAGTCCCGAGGAGCTATATAGAAGAGTTGTCACTCTTGGCAATCAACTAAGAGATTTTTGGAAAGAGGAAATCTCGGATGAATGGATCAAGAGGAAGTTCGTCAAGGCCATAACTCCATTTGAGAAGAACCTCTCCACTAGCATTCGAACAAGATCCGACTACAACTCCCTTAACTCCATTGGAGTGCTAAGTGAGTTCATTGCCATATCCCTATCTCACAAAAGTGCGGATGATGCTCTTGCTCGCTCTAGAGGACATGGAAAGTCTCCCAACCTTGCCTTGAAGTCTAGAGCAATGGCCAAGATTGAAGAAGTTGATGATGATGATGATGATGATGATGAGGACTATGAGGATACATACAAGGGTGCCCATAAATGTATTGCTCTTTCCATGCAAGGGTATTGGAAGAGATGGGAGGCTCACAAAGCCGGTGCCCCAAGACCTTCAAGGAACAAGATCTTTAGGAAGAAAGGGGAACGGCCAAGGACATGCTATAATTGTGGAAGTGCAAACCACTTCGTCAAAGAGTGTCCCTTTGAGCCAAGAGAAGAGAATGAAGGGAAGCTTGTTCGCAAGGACAAGAACAAAGCTCCACAAAACAAGAACCTCGCTAGAAGGGTTCCAAGGGCTCTATATGTTCAAGAAGGCCCCACATTGGAGACATACTACTCCGGAGATGAAGGAGAAGATGAAGTCGTAGGTGTTGCCCACGTCGCCATAGCTACCACTTCCTCTTCATCGGTCTCTCTATTTGAATCTCCCAATGAGAAGGCATCGATCCGACCTACATGTCTCATGGCAAAAGCCACCACGGTAATGACTTCCACCTCCAAGTCTATTAACACTACCTCTCCCTCATTATTGGATTGTGTTGAAAACATTGGTGAAGATGAGGAGGCCAAGAACCTAGGGTCTTGGTTGAGTAGTCTTGAAGGTGAAACTAAAGAAAAAGTAAAAACTCTCCTAAGGCAACTTGATGATGCCAACTCTCTCATTGATGAGAAAGAGGAAATCATCATGACCTTGGAGAATCATGGTGGTACCAATGAGAATCATTATGGTGAACTAATTAAGGCTCTTGAAAAGGAAAGATCCATGAGAGCCTCTCTTGAAGAAAGACTATCTAGTTTACAAGACTCTTATGCTATTAGTGTTTCTAAGCTTAGGAAAGACAATGAAAAATCTCTTGCCAAACTTAAGAAAGAACATGCCAAATCTCTTGTTTTGCTTAAAGAATTTGAAGAGGAAGAGTTGAAGCTAGGAATAGCTCATGAAAAACTTGACAAGGAACATGACAAACTAAAAGAAGAGTTTAAATCTCTTAAGGAAATTCATGACAAACTTGCCAAGTCTCGAATTAAGCTTCTAGCTCAACAATCAAATAAGCATGTTGCATCTTCATCAAATAGCGTTGTTATTGCACCTACCTCTTCCTCTACGACTAACAATGTAGGGAAGGAAAGAATTCTCAACGATGCAATAAGCTCTCAAGGTGCCAAGAAAGGTAAAGAGGGACTTGGGTTTATTTCCAAGTCAAAGAAGACATCCAAGAATGTCACCACTCCCTCTCAAAATGTTGTTTTTGTAAAAGAGGGTGAGGTGACCAAAGAAAAGGAGACCAACGCCATTATGGGTGGTGATACCTCTAGGGGGAGCATCACTCATAATGATTTCGCCGGAAAATATAATCCATCTTATGTTCTTATGAAATCTAGGGATGGACATGTTTATGCTAAATACGTTGGTACTTCTTATGGTGATGATTATCATTGGACTATTTGGGTTCCTAAGACCCTTGTTACTAACAAAAGAGGACCCATTGAAGGATGGGTACCTAAATCAAGAAATTGATCTCTTGTAGGGAAATGCTTCCGGGTCTAACAAATGGACAGTGGATAGTGGTGCATCCCAACATATGACCGGAAGCCTTGACGCAATAAGCAATCTTGAACCTCCTCTACCTCATCTCAATTGCGTCACTATTGGTGATAAGTCCGAGCTTAAGGTATTGGGACGAGGCAAGGTAGCAATCTCAAATGATTTATCAATTGAGAATGTTCTCCTTGTTGAGTCCCTTGGCTATAATTTGATGTCCGTTCTTCAACTTGCGAATTGTGGTTTCACCTCGTTCTTTAATAAAGAGAGTGTGATTGTCACTTGGGAGACATCTCTTAAAGTAGCCTTTGTTGGGTTTGTCGAGAACGGCATGTATGTAGTGGACTTCTCTAAAGAAGACACGTGTGCCGCGACATGCCTAATGGCTAAAGTTGATGTGGGATGGCTTTGGCATCGCCGACTAGCCCACACCAATATGAGAATGTTGCATGATCTCCAAAGTGGCAATCACGTTCTAGGACTAACCAAAGCTAAATTTGCTAAAGATCGTGTGTGTAGCTCTTGCACCTTTGGGAAGCAACATGGAGAACAACACCCAACCAAGACATCTATCTCCACTACAAGAATTCTCGAGCTCATTCACTTAGATCTCTTTGGTCCACTATCCTATGATAGTCTCGGAGGAAAGAAGTATTGTTTGGTAATTGTGGATGACTATTCAAGATATTGTTGGGTGTATTTCTTCAAGAGGAAAAGTGAAACTCAAAGTAGAGTCATCGAGTTCATCACTCTAGTTGAGCGCCAACACAATGCTACCATATTGGCTATCCGGAGTGATAATGGCTCGGAGTTCAAGAACTACACCGTTGAGGGTTTTCTTAGTGAAGAGGGCATTGCTCATCAATACTCCACCCCTTATACCCCTCAACAAAATGGTGTTGCGGAGAGAAAGAACCGGACTTTGATGGATGCAGCTAGAACTATGATTGCGGAGTTCTCTTCTCCCTATAACTTTTGGGCCGAAGCCGTCTCCACCGCATGTCACGTCACCAACCGGTTATATCTTCGCAAGATCTTGAACAAGACCCCCTATGAGATTCTCACGGGTAAGAAACCGGATGTATCTTACTTCAAGGTCTTCGGTTGCAAGTGCTTCATTCGCAAGAAAGGTAAACGGTTGTCAAAATTTGAGACTAGATCTTATGAGGGCATTTTTTTGGTTATGCCACAAACGCTCACGCCTATAGAGTCTACAACAAGTCCACCGGACAAGTTGAAGAAGCTATAGACGTGGTGTTTGATGAGGATAATGGCTCCCAAGGGGGGCGTATAGATCATGGTGTTGTAGGAGATGCAATTCCTCCCATCGTCATAAGAAGAATGGGGATTGGTGAAATAATCCCCATTGAGGGACACCGGATGACGGAGGGAGAAGGACTATGCCCCACTCAAGTGGAGCCATTGACTACACCCATTGATGATCAAGCAATCCAACAAGATGCACCAAGCCCTCAAGCTAACGATCAAGGCCAAGCTAATGAACAAGGCCAAGCAACACACCTAAATCATGATCAAGATTCTATTATTGTTGAGAATGCTCAACCTAGTGGTGATTCATCACCCATTATTAATCAAGGGCAAAATGAAGATGGACATGTCTCCGATGAAGAAGGTGATTCTCAATCCATATCCAAGGAATCTTTGGAGGAGATATTGGCTCGAAGAGCAAAGAGAAGGCAAGAGAATCTTGAACGAGCGGGTCATACGGAAGACATGATTCTTGGTCAAGTTCGTGGAAGAGTGGTCACTAGAAGGCAATTGGCGGATTTTAGCAAGGCTCATGCATTTGTCTCCTTCATTGAACCCAAGAAGGTATATGAAGCTCTCTAAGATCAAGATTGGCTTGAAGCCATGCATGATGAACTCAATAACTTCGAGCGCAACAAGGTGTGGAAATTAGTGCCAAGACCCAAGGATTGCAAAAATGTCATTGGTACCAAATGGGTGTTCAAGAACAAGCAAGACAAAGATGGTATTGTCATTCGCAACAAGGCAAGATTGGTGGCCCAAGGTTTTTCTCAAGTCGAAGGTATTGATTTCGGTGAAACTTTTGCCCCCGTAGCTCGCCTTGAATCCATTCGTATCTTACTTGCCTATGCATCTCATCATAACTTCAAATTACAACAAATGGATGTCAAAAGTGCTTTTCTTAATGGTCCCATTAATGAGTTAGTATATGTCAAGCAACCTCCGGGTTTCGAGGATCCCAACCACCCCGATCATGTCTATAAACTTGATAAGGCGCTCTATGGACTTAAACAAGCTCCACGTGTGTGGTATGAGCACCTTAAAGAGTTTCTAGTAGATCGCGGGTTTAATGTTGGTTTAATCGATCCTACCCTCTTTACCAAGACGGTTGGAGGTGACTTGTTCATATGCCAACTCTATGTGGATGACATCATTTTTGGGTCTACTAACACCTTGTTCAATGAGGAGTTTTGCAAGCTTATGACCGATAGGTTTGAGATGTCTATGATGGGAGAGTTGGAGTTCTTTCTTGGCTTCGAAGTGAATCAATATTATGAAGGAACCTTCATCAAACAAGCCAAATATACTCAAGACATGCTCAAGAGATTTAATATGAATGATGCCAAACCTATGAAGACCCCTATGTCCACAACCACCGACTTGAAACCCGACCCTAATGGGAAAGAGGTAGATCAAAAGGTATACCGCTCCATGATTGGCTCTTTGCTTTACCTTTGTGCATCTAGACCCGATATCATGTATAGCGTAGGTAAATGTGCAAGGTTTCAAGCCTCTCCGAGGCAAAGTCATTTGGAAGCCGTGAAACGAATCTTTCGATGTCTAGTTCATACCCCAAACTTCGGTCTTTGGTACCCCAAGGGTTCAAGCTTTCAGCTCATTGGTTACTCGGATGCGGATTATGCGGGAGAGAAGACGGATAGGAAGTCCACATCCGGGGGTTGCCAATTTCTTGGCCGCTCCTTGGTTTGTTGGTCTTCCAAGAAGCAAAATTGTATTGCTCTCTCCACCACCGAGGCCGAGTATATCTCCGCGGCAAGTTGTTGTGCCCAATTGCTATGGATGAGGCAAACCTTGAAGGATTATGGTATTCATTTTGACAAGGTGCCTCTTCTTTGTGACAATGAGAGTGCTATCAAGATCGCCTACAACCCGGTTCTTCACTCCAAGACGAAGCATATTGAGATTCGTCATCACTTTATTCGGGATCATGTTGAGAAAGGTGATATTGATCTCTCTTATGTCTCCACCACGGATCAACTTGCCGATATTTTCACGAAGGCCCTTGATGAACCAAGATTTCGAGCTTTGAGGAATGAACTAAATGTCATCGATTCCTCCAACTTCACTTTAAACCTTGCATATCTACCCTCATTATACTTGCTATCTAGTCTAGGTGTAGGCATGGATATAGGGGGAGCGCTACTCAACTCATGAGTATGCACTCCTTTTATTATGCGAAAATCAATCAATCATTGCATATCTAGTCAATTTGTGACTCATTGTGCTTAATTGTGAGTAGTAATTTTGGACCCAAGATATATCTTCGCGGTGCCAAGTTACACACTCAAACATGGTGGCCTCGGCCACCAACCCTTGAGGTGTTTTTGATCATTTTCTCACTTTATATCCTCATCTTGACAACTCGTACGGGTTCGGTTTTTCACTTGTTTTATGGTTCTTGCGAACCCCGTCGAGCAATGTCTCTCGTATGCCAGTAACGTTTTTCCAACCCAAGCCCCACTTGCCCAAACCGTTGCTCTTATAGTATTGCTCGAGTTTTTCCAATCTCGGCGCGCTGAAATTCATTTGGGCGGAACCTCCGGTGAATCCACCGGAGGCTCCGCCGGGTCTGTCCACCGGAACCTCACCGGAGGCTCCGCTGGGTCCCTGTGGCTCAGCGGGCCAAAACCTAAAAGTTTTGGGACAGGGGCGGAGGCTCCGGTGATTCCACCGGAGGCTCCGCTGGTGGGAGCGGAGGCTCCGGTGAAACCACCGGAGGCTCCGCCGGCGGAAAAATCACTGCGGATAAGATTGGGGCGCACGGGGGTAAGTGAGATCCAATCTCATTTCCCCCCCACGCCCCCATCTTCTTCCTCTCAAACCGCCGCCGCCCCCAAGCTCACCGCCGCCGGATTCGGGTGCTCCACCACGGGGAGACCTCCTCCTTGCCTAGGGACGCCCCGGGAACCTTCCCTCCTCCTTTCTCCACCATGGATGAAGCCGGTATGTGCTCTCTCTCTCTCTCTCATCTAGTTGATGGATGAGATGCATAGGAGTTCATGTTCTAGCCTTCTAGATTTGTGGTTTTGGAGTTTTAGGAGTGGATTTTCTCAAGTACTCACCCTAGCAACCTAGATAATGCATGTTAGGCTTGAATCGTTGCGGTTCTATGGGAAGTTTGCCCTAACCCTAGATTATTCAACCCTAACACCATGAATATCTTGGTTCTTTGGTTTGTGCGTGCCTTATTTGACTCGAGCTTTACTCGTTCTTCATGCTCTTCTCGATTTTTATGATAGATGCTTCCGGCTCCAAAGGGAAAGGCCTAAGGTACAAGTCCACGGGCCGCCGCAAGCCACAACCCGTGGATGAAATTCAAGAGGAACTTGACCGTACTCAAGGCAAGCGCAAGAGATTTCCGGCTCCCGAGAAGACCTTGCCAAGGAAGAACACCGCACCAACCGCATCCAAGATGTCCGATGCGACATTTATAAAGGAAAGAAGGGAAAATCCATATGTCATTGCCCGTGACCGCCAAATGCCCCAATTCCGGGGCAAGGATCCGCGGTTTCACACCGCCTTCCAAGGACAGATATTCAGGGAGATCTTGATGAGGAAGCCCAAGGAAAATGTTGTTCCCCAACATGCTATAAGTATTGGTCACATGGAACGCAATCACAAGTACTTTGGGGAGGCCCTTGAGATCATTGAGAAGTTTGGTCTCCGTCCCATTATCACCCTTCAACAAGACTTTGATGAAGAGCTCGTCTGTCAGTTCCTTGCCACAGTTCATCTTGGCAATGAGACCAACCGCCACCTCATTTGGATGACCAAGGACAAACAACTTGACATCACTTGGAAGGATGTTGGCACTATTCTTGGTGGCTACCCAGATTTTGGTCCTTTTGCCAACGGAGAAGAATTTGCTAATGGATGGTTTCGAGTTCACTCCGCTCAGGCTAATTCAAAGGATGACCTCACTCCCCTCTATCATTGGAAGAAATATGCCGTGGGTTTCGTCAAGGGTCTCTTTCCCACTTATGACATCATGTTACGGGTCTATAGAGAGACTATCAATCCAAAGGCGGGCAATGTGGATGAGATTCAAGGTTTCATGAAGAACTTGTTGCTTCTTACTCATCAATACCGTATGGATGCCACTCCTCGCAAGCTTGATGTCCTTGACTACATTTGGAACGAGTTGTGGCATGTCATTGCCAACCGAAGGAATGCTTGTTTTGGGCCTTTCATCATGAAGATCATATTGAAGGTGTGGAATGCTAGGTTTCCGGATGATCCTTTGGATGATTCACTTTGGATCTCTCATACGGAAAAGAGGCTTCTCATGAAGAATCACACCGAGCCCGTTGTGCATCCCACTCCAGCTGTTCGCAAGCACAAGGCTAGGCCTCGCATCATTGTGGATGAGGAAGAGGAAGCCGAGGGTCCATCTCAACCCCCTCCCTCTAGCAATGCCTTCAAATGGATGGCTCGGGCTCTCAAGAAAGTATTTTGCTTGAACAAAAAGATTGAGCAACATCAATGGGAGGCACATTATGATGCGGAACTCAAGGCACGTAAAAAGGCTCAAGCATCTCGTGAACGTCTCCGTGAAGAGGGTCTCTCCATTGAATCCCCGGTTCTTGATAGCATCACAGATTGGGATGCTTGGCAAGCTAAGGACTCCAAGGGCAAGCTCATTGAATGGTCCGAGGAAGAAGGAGACGAAGCCACTAGCTCTCACCGTGTTCCCTCCCCGGCTCCGGAAGCATCTCCCACATCCTCCGAATGATTTGGGGCGTTAGCACTTGGCTCTCCCTCTTTTGGTATCTTGATGCCAAAGGGGGAGAAAGATATATTAGGCAACGGGCATTTGCATGGTCCCTCAAGCTTTCTTTGATTTGCATCTCTCTTTTGCTTGAGGGAGTTTGATTTGAACTATTTGGAACTTCGGTTGTTTATCTTATTCGTATCTATCGTGAACCTCGCTATATTATTGTGATCATGTGTGAACCTCGTTTTATATTATCTATGTGTTATGTGTGCTATGTGTTATCATTGTCATATTATTAGTTTATATCATGTCTTAGTGATCTCAATATGAAAGGAGCATATCTTTAGGGGAAGCTCCGTTCATATTGAGTCCGTAATCATGCAAATAATTATGTTGTCATCAATTACCAAAAAGGGGGAGATTGAAAGATCATCGTCCGTTTTGGTAATTATATGACAACATAATTGTTTGATCTAATGTTTGTTCAAATGATGAAAATGCCCAGGTTATTAGGTTCACTATATCTATGGGGCTAATGCTTGATATATTCGAAAAGTGCTAAGAGAAAGGAAGCCAGGGAACCAAAATATGCAGGGGCGGAAGCTCCGGTGAACCCACCGGAGGCTCCGGTAGATCCACCGGAGGCTCCGGTGAATCCACCGGAGGCTCAGCCCGCTGCTGCCACTCAGCCTGTGCGCAAATAGGTTCCGGTGCGCATCCGGTGGTCCCTCCGCTAAAATGCCCTTCTGTTGGAAAGTGGCGGAGGTTCCACCGGAGGCTCCGGTGGACATCCGGTGGCCCCCTGGCCCAAGTGCAAATGGACTCCGGTGAAGGGTCCGGTGGTAGCTCCGCCTGCCACCCCTTCTGTTGGAAAGTGGCGGAGGTTCCACCGGAGCCTCCGGTGCGGGTCCGGTGGGCGGAACCTCCGCTCAATCCACCGGAGCCTCCGGCCTCCTCAGCAGCGCGCAAAGGATAAGGCACTGCGCAACTGCGCAGTGCAAAGAAGACCCACCGGAGCCTCCGGTGAAACCACCGGAGCCTCCGGTGCTCTGGACTGCAAACGGCTACTTCGTGGCCAAGAGTATAAATACCCCTTCACCTACCTCATAAATGCCAAGCTTTTCCCACTCTCTCTCCTAGCCATTAATGAAAGCTTCAACCTCTTAGATCTCCCTCTCCGTCCACCCAATCACTCCCAAACTTGGTGGAGAGCTAGAGGAGACCTAGATCCACACTTCCACCAAAGGAATCTCAAATCCATCCACCACAACCTAGTAGATCTAGAATCCTACTTGAGGCCTAGAAACCTTAGTAGATCTCGTGCTTGTAGTTTCCACCTTGTTGCAAGAAGCTACGGATTGCTTGAGAGCCTCCATCCTTGTGGAGTGACCTCAAGCCCTTGTAAAGGTTTGGTCAACACCTTCAAGTCGACCTCATAGTGGAAACGAGCATCTCCCTCACCGGAGAAGCTCAAGGAGAACAAGGTGTGCACAACCGTGCTATTGAGGAGCGCCTAGGTGGCTCCCCACCTCTCCAACGTAGACGTACTTCTCTTTGAGAAGGAACTACGGTGAAACATATCCTTGTCTCCTTGTTTACACTTGTTGTTTGCTTTACTACCTTACGCTTTACTTCCGTTGCGCATACTACTCTCTTCACATAGGTTGTTCACTTAGTTGCACATCTAGAGAATCGTATCTTATCTTACTAAGCCCTTTAAAAGAAAAAGAAAAGAAAAATTGGTAGTCAACCTATTCACCCCCCCCCCTCTAGTTGACCATAGTGCACTTTCAACAACTTCGTGATAATGAAATCAAGAAGATGGTAGAGCAAATCAAGGAAGGCAATGATAAGTTCAAGACCTTCTCAATTGATGACAAGGGAACTGTGTTCTTCGAAGGACGCATTGCAGTCCCTCAGATTCAAAGTCTCAAGGATATCATTCTCAAGGAGGCTCATGAAACTCCTCTATCCATTCACCCTGGAAGTACAAAGATGTACCAGGATCTCAAGACTCTGTATTGGTGGTCTGGCATGAAACGTGAAATTGCTCAATACGTTTCTGAATGCGACGTTTGTCAACGTGTTAAGGCAGTCCATCAGAAGACAGCAGGTCTACTCCAACCTCTGAAAATTCCTGAGTGGAAGTGGGACATGATTGAAATGGACTTCGTTACTGGGTTTCCAAAGTCCAAGAAGGGCAACGATGCAATCTTCGTTGTTATTGATCGTCTCACTAAGGTTGCTCACTTCTATGCTGTAAAGGAAACTATCTCAGCTAGCCAGTTAGCAGAGCTCTACACAGCAAAGGTTGTTCCCCTTCATGGTGTTCCATTGGAAATAAGCTCAGACCGTGGAAGTATTTTCACTTCTCATTTCTGGAAAAGCTTTCAAGAAGCATTGGGCACCAAACTTCTGTTCAGCACAGCTTATCACCCTCAGTCTCAGGGGCAAGTCGAAAGAGTCAATCAGATTCTCGAGGATATGCTCAGAGCATGTGGTCTCTCCTTTGGCATGAAATGGGAGAATTGCCTTCCATATGCTGAATTCTCCTACAACAACAGCTACCAGGCAAGCCTAGGCATGGCACCATTTGAGGCACTGTATGGTCGCAGATGCAGGAGTCCAATCAATTGGTCTGGAGCTGGTGAACGTTCACTCTTGGGCCCTGACATTGTTAAGGAAGCCGAGGAGAAAGTTCGTATCATTCGTGACAATCTCAGGATTGCTCAGTCTCGACAGAAGAGCTATTATGATAGCAAACACAGGGATATGGTCTATGCACCTGGTGATAAGGCATATCTCCGTGTAACTCCCCTCAGAGGCACTCATCGTTTTGGTGTGAAAGGAAAGCTTGCACCAAGATACATTGGCCCTTTCAACATCCTCTCAAGACGTGCAGAGAATGCTTATCGTCTTGAACTTCCAAAAAACTATCCAAAGTGCACGATGTGTTCCACGTGTCACAACTCAAGAAGTGTTTCAAAGATCCAGATCGTGCAGTTGATCATGATTCCATTGAACTGCAAGATGATCTATCTTATGAGGAGCACCCTATTCGTATTCTCGATGAGACCGAGCGTAAGACTCGCAACAAGAGCACCAAGTTCTTGAAAGTCCAATGGTCGCATCATTCTGATAAAGAGGCAACGTGGGAGACCGAAGAGGATCTTCGCAAGAAGTATCCGGACCTGTTCATTTCTCAGTAGGGAATCTCGGGGCGCGATTCCTTCAAGGGGGGGCGTTTTGTAACATCCAAGTATGAAAACATTCCTTAGTGGTTCAATTTCTTGTTTACTTTCAAGCAATGCATCATGTCATCATCTCATTGCATTTGTTTTACTTATGTTTGCATTGTTTTCTTATTGAATCAACCTTGTTTTCACACTTGTCTGTTACAATCTTTCAAACAAAGAATTGCAAAACAAAACCTCCCTTGTTTTCCAAATAAATTCATTAATGTTCAACTATTAATTTGTTGCCTCAAATCATTCATTTAATTCCACCAATTAAATTCAAATCATTTCCAAATTCTCAAATCAGTACCTTGGAAACCATAACAACTCACCAAACTTTCTTCCCTCTCTAAATCATCCTAAAACCCTAGGGGTAACCCTATCCAATGCATGTTTTTATCAAGGTTTTATTAACATCAAAATCCTTCTATTTTGGTTCCAAACACAAACTACTATTTTAAAATTAAATTTTTGAAATCCAAGCTTGCAATGTGGTTTCTAATCACCTAAAAAGCTTAACTGAATTTTTCTGTAATTTTTCTTGATTAAAACCTTAACAACTTTCTTCCAAAAGCAATCTACAAAAAAAAAAACAGAAAAAGAATAAAAAAGGAGAAACCAGCGCGCGCGCGCAGCAGATAACGCCAGCCCAGCCCACCTAGCCTACGCGCGCGCAAAGCCCAGCCGCCACAGCGCAACTTACCCCTTCGTTGCGCCAAGATTCGCGCTCTCCTTCTAATCCTCCTTCTCCCTCCTGTACGGCGCGCCATCGGAGGCCTCCACGGCGACCCCGACGCGACCACGGCGGCCACCGCTGCGCCTCCACCCTATTTAAGCAAGCCCTAGCCCCCTATCTGTGCCCTAGCTCCTAGGGTTCCGCCTCCACCTCGCTCGCGCCGTCAATCGCCTCCATTCCCGAGCTCCACCTCTCTCTGCAACTCGTCCCGCCGGCGATCTTCTGAATCCGTCCATGGCGCCGCCGCGTGGAGCTCCCACCTAGCCACCTCTGCACGAGAATCAGGTCGCCGTGACTTCCTCTTCCCCCTGGACACCCGCAATCACCACGGTGAGCTTCCTGTCGACCACGCCGTCCCGTTCTTTTCCTCCGGCCACCGTGCCGCGTTTTCTGAATCCGACCACCTCGTCGCCGTTGCAGGCCATCTCGGCACCCACCGTTTCCTGGAACAGCATCGCCTCGTCGTCCTCTACGCCTCGAACACCTGAGCAGCCGCGGAGAGGCACCAGGAGCTCGCCGCCGTCCTCGACCGCCCGCGTCACCCTCCGTCAGCACGCGTCGCCGTCGACCAATCTCGGTGAGCTCCACCGATTCCTGCCCTCCCTCTGCTGCTCTGCTACTGCACAACGCGCACACCCACGTCCAGCATGCGCACGCAGCTCAACCACGGCGAGCACGGCCGTGTTTTCACGCCGGCGAGCATCCCTGTTACTCGGTCAGTCGAGCATCGCACGTTCGTCAGTTTCGTCAGAAAAATTCAGACTTTTGCTCGCATCGTAACCATATCCTCACTGCGTCGCCCTATCTGTCAACACACCGCAGCGCAGCGCACTGGTTGCGTTCCTTTCTGAACTTGAGCAGAGCGTGGGTTCGAGGCCTGAGCGCCCAACTTTTTGCTCTTTTATTTCCGCAGCGCGCACTGGCCCACTGTCATAGACCCCAGTGGCCACGCAAGCGCTTGCTCAGCGCCACGCTGGCTAGGCCCACGGGCAGAGGCAGTGGCTAGCTGCCACCTGAGTAACAAAAGATTTCTGCGCAATTCTAAAATTACAAATTCCTTTTTAAATAACAGATTTGAATAGAAACTTTGAAATTCCATATCTTTTATTTTACAAATCCAATAAACACAAACTTTATATCTATTCTGATCCAAATTTTATACTCTTTCCAAATAACTTATTTGTGTTCTGTTTTGAATATTCAAAATGCAATTTAAATTCAAATCCAACTAATTCAAATGCCATTTGTAATAATTCATAACTAATTCATACTGTTTTCAAATAATTCAAATAAAATATGTTTTTCACACCTTTTTGCATGTTCTATTCAAATATAAATTTTGTTTTCTGGTTTGGATAATTTAAATTGCCTAAACAATTTAAACCTTGTTTAATTCAATAAAATTTGATAAAATCATAACTTGATCAATATAAAATATTTTTGAACATGCAAATTATGTTTCCAAACCACCAAAGTGTGAACCTTTCAAATGTGGATTTGAATTTATGGTTTGAACAAATAAAATTCAATTAATATTTAAGCTTGTTTTAAATTCAATTAAAACTTGTTTAATATTGTTTAATTCATAACTAAATAATCTAAAGTCCAATTTCAAAATGTGAAACATGTAACTCAACTAAAATTCGATAACCTTTTCAAATATAAAATTTGTAAATTGTTTTGCACACCCTAACTTGATGAAAACAATAATTGTTTGTGTACCATGTTTAAGTAACAAAATTCCAAACTTAATAAATGCTTTTCTAAATTGTTAACTATCATTCCAATTGCATTTAAATTGTTATGTTATTGTTATTCATCATGCATGCATCATGATAACAACCAACACCTAATAAATAGTTGTAAATCAATTGTTCCAATTGTTTCAATGGATCCTTTTCCATATGCAACCCTTGCATATGGGTCCATTTAATTTGTGCTATCATGTTAGTCAGTTTATCTAGATGCACCTATTAAATTGTCATGCATCATATTGACTGTGCACAATGCCATGAACATGATTGTTTACATTCCTGTTTTGTCGGTTTGCTTCTTCTCGGTTAGACGACGACTACGTTGAGACCGACGATCCTTACGACACCACTACTCAGGACCTAGCCCAGTACCCGGCTACTGAGCTGCCAGGCAAGTTATCACTCACATGAATCATCGAGTTCTCTTCCACACTTGTTGTCGATACTATCCTTTTGTCTACTATTGCTAGCCCTATGTATCGTTGCTTGTTCTCCGAACCTATCACATGATTCCCTGAACCAATGATATTGCCTCACCTCCATACCTACAGCCTTTGTTTGTGCCTTAGTATTATCTAGCATGCTTAGGGTTGCTTTTACTCGAGTCTGTTGCTAGTTACTACTTTTACTATCTTATTATCTGTACCGGGGGCTAGATGTTAATCAATCAATCCTGTTAATTGCTAATGGTAATAATAATTTGATGATAAGGCACCGGCAGGAGGCCCATGAGATGTTTTGGAGCCTGCTAGTGTCGACCCTAATAGGAAAAGGGTCTTGTCTACTGATCCATGATGAGCGCACTACCCGCATGTGGGAAGCGAGTATGGGCGCCCCCCTCAACTTGACCTGATTCGCATCTCCTCCAAATCACCTCATTTAGTTCGTGTTTTCCATTTGCCGCATGCATGTTTTTGCGAGCCCAGCGCAGGGTGGAACTTTTGTAGTCGGCATATAGGGGGACACGTTCTTAGAGTGCTATAAGGGTCCATTTTCTTCTGGGCTCGATTAGCCGTGCGCCCAAGGTGCTTTGGGCTTGATGCGGAGAATGGTTGGTTGTGTAGAGTACCCCGCTTAGTGGGAGGCATCCCATCTGGCGGGTTATTCTTGCGTGTACGGCCAAATTGGTGCAACCCTGCAGGGATAATCTTCTCGAGAAGCCGTGTTTTCCGCGGTTATGGATTACTTGGTGAAAGTACTGGCTAACAAGTACTCAGGACAACTTCAACATAACTATCAATCATGTTTCACCCAATGATTAATAACCTGACTAGTAATAGGTTATTCACACAATAACTTGATTCACCTTATCACAACTGTGTGAGTTATCCTCGGATTGCTTCTTTGGATAAGGGGCGAGATCCAGGATGGGTTTGGTTGAAGTTATCTTTCAGTTGGTTACAATCCTCGATCTTATCTTTTCTGATAGCCGGAAGTTGTAGTTATTTTCTGTAGTTGGTTAGAGCAGCCAGCAGCAACTTTTCATATCACCCCTTCCTTCCGTTGACCCCAAGCATCAATGCTTGTGTTGACGGGTAACTCTTTGGTGAACTGTGAGTCTTGCTTGCCAGTACTTGGATGTACTGACCCCGTTGGGGCTGTGGTTTACGCAGAGTACGACTACGACTACGATGCTTCCCAGGATGGCTACTTTGTGGAGTTCGACGAGACTGCAGACGAGTAGTTAGCTGGACCAGGGCAGGATCCAGAACCTACGTGGATGGGCTTCGTCTTATTTATTTTCTCCGGATTCTTAAGCCTGTTGGATTTGTCTGTACTCAGACCCCTTTGATTGCTTCCGCTGTTGTAATGAATGATATGTTGGGACATGTGTCCTCTGGATGACTGTATTCGATATTTCTGCCTTAGTGAAGGCCAGTTGCCCTTATTTCATTTTTTTGTGTCTTAGAGACAGTTTGTGTTATCATTTCGTTCAAAGCTGTTGACGTACAGTGCGTGTTTGAATATGAAGTACGTCGACAGTAGTGCCTTGGGTTCCTAGCGGATAGTTTACTTCGACGGTGGAAGCAGGGCTTGTGTTGTCGCGCATAAGCGCAGGCCTACCAGGAAGCTGGGACGTGGGAGCAGTTATGCCCCATAATCCAAGCACCTGACTTCCAGTTCGTGCGATGAGTATCCTCTAGAAACCTTGGGTGCGACAATGAGCCTCCTTGAGAATGATATCCTTGAGACTTTGAATCTGAGGAACTGCAATGCGTCCTTCGAAGAACACAGTTCCCTTGTCATCAATTGAGAAGGACTTGAATTTATCATTGCCTTCCTTGATGTGCTCTACAATCTTCTTGATTTCAGTATCACGAAGTTGTTCAGAACGAATCTTGTCCTCGAGAGTTGGACTGGCTGTCAAGCTAGCAAGGTATCCTTCTGGGACAAGACCAAGGTTCAGCTTCTGGAATTCTTCATGAAGTGGAGGTTGGCTTTCCATGATCATGAGATTATTGCAATAGGATTTGCGACTGAGAGCATCGGCCATAACATTAGCCTTGCCTGGAGTGTAAGAAATGGTGAGATCAATGTCTTTAATCTTATCAATCCATCTCCTTTGCCTGAGGTTCAGATCTGGCTGAGTGAAGATGTATTTCAGACTCTTATGATCGGAAAAGATTTCAGTTTTGTTACCCAACAAGTATTGTCTCCATTTCTTGAGGGCAAACACAACTGCTGCAAGTTCAAGATCATGAGTGGGATAGTTTTGCTCATGTGGGTTCAACTGACGTGAAGCATAAGCCACAACTTGACGTTCTTGCATAAGAACTGCTCCTAGGCCTTGGAGAGATGCATCACAGAATATCTGGAAAGGTTTGGTAGTATCTGGGCCAACCAGAACTGGGGTGGAAGTGAGTTTAGTCTTCAGGAGGTTGAAACTCTCATCACATTGTGGAGTCCAAACGAACTTTTTGTCCTTCTTTGTGAGATCAGTGAGAGGTTTGGCAATCTTGGAGAAGTTTTGGACGAAACGACGGCAATAGCTAGCCAAGCCAAGAAAACTTCTGACTTGCTTCACCGTCTTAGGGGGTTTCCAATCAACAATTTCCTTAACCTTTTCAGGATCAATGGCTATGCCTTTGGCAGAGATGATATGACCAAGATATGCAACTTCTGGAATCCAGAACTCACATTTGGAAAACTTGGCATATAGACGATGCTCGCGAAGTTTCATGAGAGTGAGACGAAGGTGTTCTCCATGCTCTTCCTCGAATTTTGAGTAGACTAGAATGTCATCGAGATATACCACAACGAACTTGTCGAGGTATTCATGGAAGACAGAATTCATGAGTCTTGAGAACGTTGCCGGTGCATTGGTGAGACCAAAGGACATGACGGTGTATTCATATAGACCGTAACGAGTGGTGAAAGCTGTCTTAGGAATATCTTCCTTTCTGATCTTTATTTGATGGTACCCCATCCTCAAGTCCAACTTTGAGAATATTGAGGCTCCAGCAAGTTGATCAAAAAGATCATCGATACGAGGAATTGGATACTTGTTCTTGATGGTTTTCTCGTTGAGAGGACGATAATCAACCACGAGTCTTTTTGTTTGATCCTTCTTGGCAACAAACAGAGTTGGGCAACCCCAAGCGGAGGAACTAGGCTGAATGTAACCTTTCTCCATGTACATATCGATTTGCTCCTTCAACAATTTCAGTTCAGGAGGAGCTATCTTGTATGGATGCTTAGAGATTGGAGCAGTACCTGGCTCAAGCTCGATCACGAACTCAACTGCTCTGTCCGGGGGCATCCCTGGCAACTCTTCTGGAAAGACGTCAGGGAATTCACAAACCACCGGAACATTCTCAATTGCAGGAAGGGGTTTAGCATCGAGGTTGAACAGCTGAACAGAACTTGATCCATATGGAGAATAGACTATCTGGCCTGAAGTGTGGGATAGAGTTATTGACTTTTGAGCACAGACAATTTTAGCTTTGTGGGTCTTCAACCAATCCATACCCAGAATGACATCAATGTCAGAATTTCCCAGCAACATGAGTGAAGCAAGGAATATGCGACCTCCAATTAGGATCTCATTGTCCATGCTTATCTTGGATGTCAACATTTGCGGTCCCGGAGAGTGAACAGTCATTTGATTGCTTAGCGGAACCAGAACTAGGTTGTATGCTTTTGCAAAAATCTTTGACAAAAAAGAATGCGATGCTCCGGTATCAAACAACACTTTAGCTGGAGTAGAGTTTATGGGTAATATACCGAGAACGACGTCAGCAGCTTCCTCAGCTTTGTCGGCCTTGATATGGTTCACCCTCGCGGTCCTCCCGACAGGCCTGTTGTTGGAGTTGAAGGCTTTAGCCGGGGGAGCACGAACCATTGCCTGGTTGGTGTTGGGGCGAGGAGGTGGTGGAGGTAGCTGCCTCTGAGTGCACTTATCAGCGTAGTGCCCAGTCTCCTTGCACTTGAAGCAAGTGACGACACGAGGAGGAGCTGGCCTTGGCTGCCCCATTGGAATCCTCTGACCCTGCATCTGAGATGGGTTGGGTGGGCGGGGACCAAAGCCTGGAGAAGCTTGGGCATTTGGAGCCCTAGTGACAGCACCATTTGGCACCCAGATGCGGCGCTTCTGCGGAGGGGTGGTCATGTTGGAGGAGGAACCACCCTCACGCGAGTGCTTACGGGACTCTTCGAACGCCTTGCGCCCATTCTCCTCATTGAGCGCGGTGTTCACGAGCTCCACGAAGTCCTTGCACTTGATGTTGGTGAGAGCGTACTTCAGTTCCGGGTTAAAACCTTGGCGGAACCTTGCCATCTTCTTGTCTTCAGTGGACACCTCGTCACCAGCGTATCGAGCGAGACGATTGAACTCGTTCTGGTAGCCGAGGACGTCCAGCTTGCCCTGTTTGAGAGAGCAGAATTCCTCACGCATCCTTTCCATGAGACCATCTGGGATGTGGTGCTTCAGGAAGGCATCCTTGAAACATCCCCAGGTGATAGGATAGCCAGCTCTCATGGTCTGGTAGTTCTCCCACCAGGTAGCTGCCTGACCCTTCAGTAGGTAGGTGGCATACTTGACCTTATCTTCCTCAGCAACATGAGCTATCTCCAGAGCCCTGTTCATCTCCCTGATCCAGTCATCAGCATCCAGAGGCTCACGTGTTGCCACGAAAGCTCTCGGCCCCATGCTCAGAAACTCCTTGATGCTGACTCGCGGAGCATTCTAGTTGGTGTGCTGGTTAGCCTGGATCTGGGCCATCTGAGCCACGACCTGAGTCACCTGAGTCAACAGCTCCGTGAGCGGAGGTGGTTCAGGCGGGTTGCTCCTTGTTGGCGGCATCCTGAATAGACATTCATTTTAGCACACAATAGAAAAGGATAGACTTGGTAACCGAAAGATAGATTATTCCGACGCATGAATAGATAACCAACAGGTACATCATCACATGATCAAATACATCAGAATATCCAACAGACCAATACATGGTTCGAATGCCAAGGATAACTAAACATAGCTAGGAATGGATACATCGGTACTCCCATGCTCATCACGCAGGACGGCGGTGTGTAGTACGACGAGAGATACGGTGCGGAGGAATCCCCCGGAAGTAGGTATGACGACGATCCACGTAGAGCGGGACTGCTCTGAGAGCAACTCTCGGTGTGGTGAAGTAGAAAGCGTCGTCTCCCTGTGCTCCAAAGCGGGGAATCCCAGTGTAACCAGGACCAAGGTCGAGAAGTGGACCTCTGATCGGCTCGTAACCTCCAACATCTGGCAGCGGAAACCCAGCTGGCTGAGTGAAACGTGCAAAGCGCTCGTCTCCAACAAAGTCTGTGGTGTACGTAGCCAGACGAGTCAACGCCAGATAGAGCTGCTCCCTGACTGAGGCTAACTCCTGAGAAAGTGTGGAAGCAACGGCGTCACTGTGCCTCACGAACTGAGCAGTGGTGTGCAGCCTGGAGCTATCAGACTCGTAGGTATCCAGGTTGCTGTGGAGAGTGAAGTGAACTCCCGCTGCCGTGATGTAACCACGGGGGATGTGACGATAGATGGAATCATCAAACCCCCAGTAGTCAGCACGGAGGACGGTGAGACTCACGTAAGCTGCTTGCTGCACGGACATATCCACTGTGGAACCTACTGCCTCGTAGCGGTGGACAACACTCCTGCCATCATCCGACAGAATGTAGACGATAGCCCGGTAGCAGGTCTGGTCAAACTCTCGCTGCTGCTCGTAGACCTGGTACTCTGGTGCCCAATGGAACCCCAGATAGGTAACCATGTCTCTCAGCATCTCCGGATAACCGGCGGTGCCCTCACAGCGAGTCATCCGAACCACCTGCGGGTAGAACCTGAGATCCATCTGCAGATGATCGGGGAAGTTTTTGATTAGACTCCGGTAGATAACTGATGTGGAAAGTAACAACAAGGTTCAACGGACGAAAAGGATGTTGAAAAGAACAGGATATTGAAGCAACATCGGGAAACTCTTGACCCAAAAACTCCTGAGGTACTACGGAGAACCCAAAACACGTGAAATCCTAACTTGAAAGTTTAGGTGAGAACAGAAAACAACGTTGCACTTCCTTACCAGAAAAGGGTGGGTGGGTGGGGAAAGAAGAAAAATGGCAGAATTCCTACTCTCACGTTTCATTTTCCTATATAGCTACAAAATAGTTTCTAGACTCAACTGCGACCAGTAAAAAGGGATCCTACAGGCAGACAGGCTCTGATACCATTTGTCGCACCCGGATTTCTAGAGGATACTCACCGTACGAACTGAACAGTATTTTGGTTGGATTACGGGGCTTAACGGCTCCCGCGTCCCCTTACGGGTAGGCCAGCACTTATGTGCGACAACCAACCGTTACTGTTCACCGTCGATGTAAACTATCCTGTAGAAATCAGGACACTACCATTGACGTACTTCATACCATACACACATGGTACGTCAACGGTTTTGAACAAAAGGATAACACAACATGCCTCTACGACACAAAAGATAGAAATAAGGTAGCAAATGGCCTTCACTAAGGCAGAAATAGCAAATACAATCATCCAGAGGACACATGTCCCAACATAGCATTCATTACATCAGCGGAAGCATTCAAAGGGGTCTGAGTACAGACAAAATCCAAATAGGCTTAAGAAGCCGGAAACTGAAATAAAGACGGAGCCCATCCACGATGTCTCGGATCCTGCCCGGGTCCGCTAACTACTCGTCAGCAGCCTCGTCAAACTCCACGTAGTAGCCGTCACCTGGATCCTCGTAATCGTAGTCTGCGGAAACCACAGCCCCAAAGGGGTCAGCACATAGACGTACTGGCAAGCAAGACTCACAGTTCACCAAAGTATAGCCCGTCAACACAAGCACAGATGACTTGGGTTCAACGAAAAGAAAGGGGTTTATAAGATGCTGCAACTGGCTGCACTAACCAACTACAGAGATTCTATCACTTCCAACTATCAGAAAGGGGATAAGATCGAGTGTTGTAACCAACCGAAAGATAACATCAAACAAACCCATCCTGGATCTCGCCCCTTATCCAAAGAAGCAATCCGAGGATAACTCACACAGTTGGATTAAGATGAATCAATTTATTGTGACAATAATCCTATTACTAGTCAAATTGTAATCATGGGGTGTGAGATTGTGTATCATTAGGTTTAAGTTGTCCTGAGTACTTGTTAGCCAGTACTTTCACCAAGTAGTCCATAACCGCGGAAAACACGGCTTCTCGAGGAGATTATCCCTGCAGGGTTGCACCAATTTGGCCGTACACGTATGAATAACCCGCCAGATGGGATGCCTCCCACCAAGCGGGGCACTCAACACAACTCAACTCTTCTCCGCATCAAGCCCAAAGCACCTTGGGCGCACGGCTAATCGAGCCCAGAAGAAAATGGACCCTCATAGCACTCTAAGAACGTGTCCCCCTATATGCCGACTACAAAAGTTCCACCCTGCGCTGGGCTCGCAAAAACATGCATGCGGCAAATAGAAAGCACGAACTAAATGAGATGATTTGGACGAGATGCGAATCGAATCAAATTGAGGGGGGCGCCCATACTCGCTTCCCACATGCGGGTAGTGCGCTCATCATGGATCAGTAGACAAGACCCTTTTCCTATTAGGGTCGACACTAGCAGGCCTCAAAACCACACAGGGCCTCCTGCCGGTGCCTTATCATCAAATTATTATTAACAGTAATATTAGCATGATTGATTGATTAAACATCGAGCCCCCAGAACATAATGAAATATAGTAACTGAAGGTAACGGGTAACAGACTCGAGCAAAACAACCTAAGCATGCTAGTAAGACACTGGCTCAATCAATGGGGTTGTAGGAGGGGTGGTGAGGCAATATCAGGGTTCAGGGAATCATGTGATAGGTTCGTAACAGAAACAACTACCACTAAGGCTAGCAATAATAGACAACGGAAAGTATCGGTAACCAGGGTTGAAAGGAACACAATGGTTCATGTGAGTGATAACTTGCCTGCGAACTCAACAGCCGGGTACTGAGATAGATCCTCAGAAGGGGTGCTGTAAGGATCGTCTGTCTCAACGTCGTCGTCTATTCGAGAAGAAGCAAACAAACAAACAGGAATGTAAACAATCATTGCCATGGCATTGTGCACAATCAATATGATGCATGACAAGTTAATGGTTGCATCAAAATAAATTAGCTAACAAGATAACACCATTTAAATGGACCCATATGCTAAAATGAGTTGCATATGGAAAAGGTCCATAATTAAGTGGAACAAATGATTTATAATTAATTATTAGGTGAAAGTTGTTAGCATGATGCATGCATGATGATGATAACAAGATAACAACAAATAACAATAATAGATGCAAAGGAAAAGGAATAAAACAAGTTTGGAAATTATTTATTAAGTTTGGAAAATTTGGTTACTTAAACATGTCACACAAACAATTATTGTTTTCATCAATTCAAAGTGTGCAAAAAAATTAATAAAATTTATATTTGAAAAGAACATCAAATTTTAGTTGGATTACATGTTTCAAATATTGAAATAGGAGTTAGGATTATTTAATTATGAATTAAACAATATTAAACAAGTTTTAAATGAATTTAAAACAAGTTTGAATTTAATTGAATTTTTATTTGTTCAAAACATAATTCCAAACTCATATTTTAAAAGTTCACACTTTGATGGTTTGAAAACATATTTTGCATGTTCAAAAATATTTTATTTTGAGCAAATTATGATTTTTAACAAATTTAAATGAATTAAACAAGTATTAAATTATTTAGGCAATTTAAATTATTCAAACCAGGAAACAAAAATTATATTTGAATAGGTTATTTAAAATGGTATGAAAAACATATTTTATTTGCCTTATTTGGAATTAGTATGAATTATTTATGAATTATTGCAAATTACATTTGAATTATTCAAATTTGAATTTTACATGTATTTTGAAAACTCAAAACAGAACACAAATGGAATAGTTGGAAAGATCATTTAATTTTGAACAGAAAACATATATAACTTTTATTTATTAGACTTATAGATTAAAAGTTATTGATTTTTAAAGTTTATTGTCTTATTCTGCCATTTAAAAGAAATAGAAATAAAACAGATTCGTTTTTAAACCTTTGTTACCGCCACGGGGTCTACCCCAGCCACTGCCCCGTGGGCCCGTGGCCAGCGTGGCGAGTGCGCGCACGCGTGGCAGTGGAGCTCAATGACATGCGGGCCACGGGTGTCAGAGGGAGATGCAAAAAAATGTTGGATTTTAATCCGCGCCTCCGCGGCTCGAACCCGTGAGCCTGCGTGCGGGAAAACAGAGCGCTGCCACTGCGCTGCGTTCGTGTGTTTGACAGTATAGGCGACGCAGAAAGGATATCGTTCAGATCTAGGCGCTAGTCTGACGAAACTGACGAACAAAAGGTTGCTCGACTGACAGACGGCGAGGGCTCGCCGGCGTTGATCCACGGCGCGCTGCTCGACTTGGTTGGTGCGTGGACGTAATCGTGCGCGTTACGGAGGGAACCAGGAGGGGAAAAGAATCGTGCTGCTCACCGCGTCGTCGAGGAAGCAGAGGCTTGACGGAGACGACGGCAGCGGCGGTGACGAGGTGGTCGAGGACGGCGGCGTCGTCCTGGCTGTTCTCCGGGCTCCCGCAGGTGTCCAACAGAAAGAAGGATTGGTGGCGATCTCGTTTCGGTGGTTACGGGTGGTGGAGGAGGGCCATGGCGACGGTGGCTTGCTCGGGTTCAGACCGGCGTTCTCCGGTGATCAGACAGAGGGAAGGAAAACCGATGGGGAGGAAGCGATTGGCGGCGGCGGAGCGATGGGACAGGCAAACCTAGGGCTAGGGTGCTGCGCCAGGAGGTCTAGGGACTTTATAGGGCGGAGGAGCCATCAGATCGCCGTCGAGTGGAGGGTTCTGTCGCGGTGGCACCGGCGGATTGCCGCCGTACACAAGACAGAAGCGTTGCACGCTTTTTGAAGCGTTAAGCGATGGCTTAGGCGGGCTGGGCCGCGCGCGCGTAGGATAGGTGGGTTGGGCTAGTGCTTAGCTGCTGCGCGCGCTGCAGTTTTCTCTCCTTTTTTTATTTTTCTGTTTTATTTTTTTTTTGCTGAAAACAAAATGGGAAGAAATTGATAAGTTATTGTTTAGGAAAAATTCCAGAAAAATTAGGTTAGTATATTTAGGTAATTAGAAACCATTTTCCAAGATTGGATTCCAAAAATTTGAGATTTAAAATAATGTTTGTATTTGAATCCAAATTTGGGAAATTTTAATATTAAATAACCTTATTGAAAACAAGCATTTGAATGGGGTTACCCCTAGGGTTTAAAATGGTTTAAAGATTAAAAATAGTGTGGTGAACTTCATGGATTCAAAAGAGTACTGAATTTAAATATTGGTTTGAATTGGAAAATGATTTAGAGTTAATTGCTTGAATTAATGGTTTGATTAAACCAACAATTTAATGAGTGATTAACAAGGAATAAAATGGTTGTTTTTATTTGTTATTTTTATTCCAAAAGTTGTAACAGATCAAGTATGAAAATAACCATTCGACATTTGTTTGAGTTTGATTATGAAAACAAGATAAAACAGGTGCAAAACAAATAGTAACAATTGCAAACAAAAATAAAACAAATGCAATGAGATGATGACATGATGCATTGCTTGAAATAAAACAAGAATCAAAACATTCTAAGGGATATTTCATACTTGGGATGTTACACTCTCTCTTTTCCCTAAAGTGGAAGCAAGAATCATTGGAGGGATTGAGAGAGAGCAAGCTTTTGGAGGTCAACAATGGAGGTCAAACTTGCCCAAAAGGTTGGGAACCATTAGGGAAGAAGGCCCCTTAAATAGGTCGCCCAAATATCCAACCGCTGGAGGAAAATTCGCGCAGGGGCGGAACCTCCGGTGAAACCACCGGAACCTCCGCCCCCCGGATGAGTTAGGACATCAAAATGGCTGAAAAAATGCCCCAACCACCGGAGCCTCCGGTGGTTTCACCGGAGGTTCCGCCAACATCAACCCGAAGGGGTTTCCGGCGGAGCTACCACCGGAGCCTCCGCTGGTGGAAAAAACTGCAGAACACCCTATACGAAAACGGTCGTAACTTTTGCATCCGGACTCCGTTTTCGATGTTCTTGGGCTCGTTGAAATCACAACGACGAGCACTACAAGAATATGCAGAGAAACATCATAGTCCAAATGGGAATATAAAACCAAATGATGAAAGGTTTGGCCTGTCAATAAAGGACAACCGGTAGAAACCTCCAACAACAAAAATGCGATAAGTTTTTCATACGAAATCCATTTTTGATGAACTTGAGCTTGACATGAAGAACATGACAAGCTCTAAAACCTTACATGGAGAAAACCCAAATAAGAACCAAGAATGATGATGACAAGTATGCAAAGGTTTGAGCTCTCTACGATAGATACGATCAAGATATGCATTCAAGAGCCCCTCTTGATAGTACGGTTATCTATCCTATAATCCGGTCTCCCAACTAGCATAATGAGACCGGTAAAATAGAAACCCTATATAAGTCATACCTTTGCCTTGCGCAATCCAATTGAGCTAGATGATGGCGAACTTAATCACCTCAAGTTGGACCACCTTTCTTGATTGCGCTTCGCTTCGTGAAGATTGTGAATTGCTCCCCCATAAGCTAATATGAGAGAGCTTATCACATGAACATCTTCACTTGACCATAATATCCATATGGGTGGAAAGATTCAAGCATAGGATTTCTTCTAGATGCTTCACTTGAGCTTCCACGTCAAGCTAGGTGACGAACATCGCTCGACGATGACATAGACCATGGGCTATATGAAATCTACCTTTTTGTTCATGCCCATGGAAAGATACCTAACCACACATAGAGATGCCACACACACATATATGGGTTAGATCACAAAGCTATATTGACAATTTCTTACCATACCATGAGATACACAATCCCACTTGGTACATCGTGTAGCTTTGTGTGTTGATCACTAGCTTGATCAACTTGCATCTTTTCTTCTCACTTCAAATGATGATGTCTTGAAGATAACCATGAAGTATAACATAATACTTTTCTTCAAGACACACTAGCAATAACCTCAACTCAAACCATGACCATTCTTCATATAAATCGTTGAATATAACAATGGCCATCAAGGAACCTAATAGAGTTCAACACATGAACCCCATTATTTCCTATGAACAAGAACTACAAGGATAACTCAATGCAAACATTAGTCCATAGGGATTGTCCGTAATTACCAAAACCACATATGGGGCACCATGCACTTTCAGTGTTGATTCAAGGCCCGAGACAACCGGGCAACGACATTGATGTCTACCTAAGACCATTAGTCGATGAACTTTTACAGTTGTGGCATGAAGAAGGTGTACCAGTGTGGGACGAGCACTAACAAAAAGAATTTAACATACGAGCGATGTTGTTCGTAACCATCAACGATTGGCCTTCTCTTAGTAACATTTCTGGGCATACAAACAAGGGATACAATGCATGCACACACTGTTTAGATGAAACCGAAAGTGTATATCTGTATAAATGTAAGAAGGTTGTGTACCTCGGGTATCGTCGTTTTCTTCCACGCAAGCATCCCTTACGAAAAGCTGGCAAACATTTCAATGGTGAGGCAGATACCCGGGAGACGCCTATCCTACGACCTGGTGATGATGTACTTGATATGGTGAAGGGTTTGAAAGTAATCTTTGGAAAGGGTCCGGGCAGACAAGTTGTTCCGAATGACGCTGACGGACACACACCCATGTGGAAGAATAAATCTATATTTTGGGATCTACCCTATTTGAAAATCTTAGACGTCCGCTCTGTGAACAACGTGATGCACCTGACGAAGAATCTCTGCGTGAATCTGTTAGACTTCTTTGGGTTGTATAGGAAGTCAAAAGATACATCTGAAGCACGTCAGGACCAGCAACACACGAAAGGACGAGACGGCAAGAATCCTGAGCGGTTTCAAGGTGGTCCTGCCAGCTACGCTCTTACCAAGGAAGAGAAGGAAATCTTTTTTGAAGCACAAAGTAGTATCGGTCCCGTCGGGCTTCTCGTCGAATATAAAGGGAATAATAAATGTGGCGGAGAAAAAATTCCAAAACTTGAAGTCGCATGACTGCCACGTGCTGATGACATAATTGCTTCCGATTGCGTTGAGGGGTATTCTACCAGAAAATGTTCGACTACCCATTGTGAAGTATGCGCATTCCTCAATGCAATTTCTCAAAAGTTAATCAATCCAGAAAGTCTATCAGCATTACTAACAGATGTGGTCCAGTGTCTTGTCAGTTTCGAGTTGGTGTACCCACCATCCTTCTTCAATATTAGAACACACCTCCTAGTTCGCCTAGTAAAAGAGATTACCATTCTCGGTCATGTGTTTCTACACAATATGTTCCCCTATGAGAGGTTCATGGGAGTCTTAAAGAAATATGTTCACAACCATGCTAGGCCAGAAGGAAGCATCTCCATGGGTTATGGAACAAAAGAGGTAATTGAGTTTTGTGTTGACTTTCTTACAGACCTTAAGTCGATTGGTGTTCCCGAATCGCGGCATGAGGGAACACTACTGCAGAATAGCTTATAGCCGCTAGCTCATTAGTGACGGGCAAAAATTTGCACGTCACTAGTAACATGTATCAGTGACAGGCGGCAATATGCCCGTCACTGGTAAAGGTCAGCAGGTGGACTGTGGAATGTACTAGTGACAGTAGGATATCCTTGCCTGTCACTGGTAACTTTAAATAGTACTAGTGACAGGTATGTAGGATTGCCCGTCGCTGGTCTCCTTCATATCAAACTATTGTTCGGATACAGTAGGCCTAGATACACCGGTTATATAAAATATATTTTAGTTTTTTATTTAAAATTAAAAAATTACAGACAAAAAATTCGTGTATACATCCGAACATTTTATGTTTGTACTAAATGTTCCGCAAAAAATGAAATTGTGACACATACCAAAAAGACAAAAATAATGTCTCACAAAAATTTTGTTTAATGCGCCGTGATTTTTCATTTTTACATCGACGATTCTTCCACGATTTTTTGTTTGTGTAAATATAGAATATCAGTGTGTAAGCTCAATTTTCTTTTGAATTTTCAAATTGAGCAGTGAGAGCCGATGCTCTACAACCCAAATTAGATGTCCGGCTTCCTTCAAAGTTTTTTTTTTACGTAAGCTTTGTTCACAGTTCCCGTAGGTAATAAAAAGAAGAATACAATTGAAGAAACAAATCGCTGCTAACCTAATAGGCTGATCGGTGGGAGCAGTTCTACACAGAAAATTCAAGAAACAAACTGGAAAAAGTTTTGCCTATCGGGCGATCTAGGATCTACAGTTCTACAGAGGCCGAGGGAGCTCCTAGGATGTGGATTAGCCAAATATGTAGTCGAAACAAATAAAAATCGGGGAAAAAGAACTAAAATCACGGGACTGGCTTAAAACCGTGTGCAGTTGGCCTGGATCCTAAAATTTAGGATGGACGGTTTGTCCCGATTTTCTCCCAAACCATCGAGATCTAGTACCCCGGCCGACGCTGCGCAGCCAGTCTCCCCTCCTTTCTCTTCTTCCCGAGAGAGAAGGCCGAGGTCGCCATCCTCTACCTCCGGCCGTTGCCGTACCAAGCTTCCTCGAGCCTAAAGATTGCGGGAATGGATGCATCGCGTTGTCCTCCTCGTCTGCACTGAAGATCAGGAGTTGGGGCCGCTGTAACGTCGCCATCGTCGTTGTCTTCGTGGTCGTCTACGTCCCCCCGCCGACGCAGCGCCACAAGCCCTCCCGCCTCGAGTCTCCCTAGCCTATGCCGCCGTCGCGGGGCTGCTGCTGGTTGCCGCTGCCGTCGCCGGGACCGCTGCTGGTTTCCCCTCTGCCGCCATCAACGGAGAACTGCCGCCATGATGTTCCCCGCTCCTCGGTACGCGCAGCGACGCAGATTCTGCCACTCCTGCGTGTGTCGCGCACGTCGCCGGCGGCGTGCTGCGTGCCGGCTTGCCCGCTGCAGCTTACAATCTCTGTCCGCATCTGCCCTCGACTGCCTGTGTGGTCTCCCTAATGTCCCCTCCGCTCGTCGACTGAGCCTTGCTCCGGCCGTCGTCGTGTTTGTCCTTCTACCCAGACGTCGGAAGTGTGCCCTCATTCTCTGAATTATGACGGCTTGTCTGAATTTTTTGTGCTTGCTAGTGGTTCAACTTCAGCCGATCCTTGCATATATTGGAAGAGTACCGATCGACCAGGTACCAACCAGGTACGAGCTGTTCTACTTCTGGGAATGGGAAAATATGGTAATTCGCATGTTTTAATCTGGAACGCTTGATGCATCTTTGCTCTGAAATGATTGAAACATTAAATAAAATCTGACAATTTTTCCATTAGTTGTTTATAGTTGTTCATGTGCATACAGGGTTGGAGGATAAGATATAGTTTTGTATTGATGAACCAGAGAGATGATATAGAGGTTTGCGTACACCCACCTATTATTTAATCCAAGGACATGTATATTCTGGATTTTCAACACCGACTAATAAACCATATTTCAGTTGGCAGAAAACGGAATTGGCCTCTGCTAAGTACGAGGTGCTATGTGTTCTGCACATGATATGGTGGTGCTGCGTTTGTCCCAATCAAGTTATTTGCTCCTCTGCCAAAGCATTTTTTAACCATTTAGTTCATTTATTCTTACAGCGGCCTCGACAATACGGGTAAGATAACAATCGTTTTCAAGACATATGAAGAGGATACTTCTGATCTATTTTGGGTATGATTTGTTCTAATGTATATGCACTGTTTTTCATCTTTCATATCCTCTTGCAAGTGAGTATATTTCTGTTCTTTCATCTTTGCAAGGGTAGGTCTAGTTGAGAGTCAGGGCAGCCTGGGGATGTAAGAGGTACATACTAATAGCATCATTGTTTTATATGTTTTCTCCAACATCCCAAGTAAACAGATTTCGTTCAGCTGTATTGTCTCCTTTAATTACTAGCTTGTAGATGGTGCTACACAGTGTTCTGATCCGTATAAGGTGCACTGACAATTGCTTTTTGGGGGTAGTTATTTAGGAGGAAGACAAATATTACATGGATATGTGCATGAATAAGCCTAGGATAGCATGGAATTAAAATATACAGTAGTATGTGTTATGTTTAGTTTATGCTTGTTTAGACTTATCTATGATATAGGACTAAGCTACAACATGCTTTTTCTTTGAAAAATGTATCATAATCCTCGAACCTTTGCATGTGTCCAGATGGGCGTCACAACAAGTTTTAGAATTGCTGGTGGATCCGAATGGAGTCCATAAAATCACTTGTCCAAGTGTCATGGGGACGTGCGCTACATCTGTACCATGGTGAAAGCTTTGATGTTTGATAAGAATTGGACACTTATTTTTGAAGTGTTGGATGTTGTGACATGACAACATATTGTGCTATCGATGTTAGTTTCATTTTCTATTACTTAATGGTTGTATTCTGTTACCCATGAGTGTATATGATCATATTGCGTTATCGATGAGCAAATGGAATATATTTTTTATTCATCAAAATATTTTTTTTACTAAAATATATACTAGTGACGGGCAAGCTAACAAAATAGAAAAGGATACGTCACTACTAAGGGGTAGAAGCACTGCCCTAAAAAATAATTAGTGACAGGCACTTGCCAGTCACTGGTAACCTATTACCAGTGACTGGATATCAGTGACAGACACCTTGCCCGTCACTAGTGGGCCTTTTAGGCCCGTCACTGGTAGGCTCTTCTGTAGTAGTGGAAGAATGAGTGAAAAAGACACGCTAGGAAGGAAATCAAAGATATTTATGGACGGACATTCTTTCACTAAAGCAGACTACACGGTTATACAAATGTCCACCTTGGTGGCTCCTTATATCCAGGAACACAAGAATATTATACGGTCCAAAAACACGGGGCTATCTGAATCCTTCATTAATGATGTACACATGGATAGTTTCAGCGCCTGGTTGTAGACATATTTCATGAATAACAACATTGTTGGATATCAGCTCTACTTGTTGGCCAGGTCACCATCTTCGACTGTACTGACTTTCCAAGAGTACGTGATAAATGAGAATACATTTTACACGATCGCACAAGATAAAAAGAGCACTAACCAGAATAGTGGTGTACGTTTCGATGCAACCGGAGACAATGGAAAAAAGGACACATATCATGGTTACATAGAGGAGATATGGGAAATTGACTATGGACCTAATTTTAAGGTCTCTCTGTTTCGGTGCCAACGGGTCAAGATGACAGGAGTAAAGGTAGACCAGCAGTACGGAATGATAACAGTGGATCTCAACAATCTTGTGTATAGAAACGAATCAGTCGTCCTAGCCAAAGACGTGGCTCTAGTTTTCTATGTGAAGGACATGTCTACCCAACAGAGGAAAAAAAAGAATTCTAATACATCATGTGGTGAGCCGAAGCGGCTCATAGTTCTTTCAGAGAAAAGAAACATTGTGGGAGTGGAGGACAGGACAGACATGCCAAAAGATTATAATAACTTTCAAGAAATTCCGCCCTTCGGAGTGAAAACTGACCCAATCATCGCGTTAAATAATGAAAATGCTCCATGGCTACGACAGAAAAGTAAACAATGGAAGCACTAGTTGGTGATAACGTATTAAACCTTCATGGTTCATGTAATATTGCTAGACTATTTTGTAATAAATGTATCAAACATTGCAGATTATCCATATCATGTGTGAAAACATTGCAGATCTATTCCTCTTCTTAAACCATTCATAAATTAGGTTTTTTTTAAAATGTTTGAAAATTTAAAATTGTTACTAGTTTAAATAGTTAGAATAATTATTTTTTTAAACAGAAAATGTTTATGCAATTTTAAACACTTTTCAAATAGAAAGTTTCTCCAAATTCAAAACTATTCGTAAACTAGGTTTTTTTTAATTGTTTGAAAACTAAAAAATTGTTACTAGTTTCAATTGTTAGAATAATTAATTTTTTAAACAGAAAATGTATTTGAAATATTTATGCAATTTTAAACACTTTTCATATTGAAAGTTTCTCCAAATTCAAAACCATTCGTAAACTAGGTTTTTTAAAATGTTTGAAAATTCAAAAATTTTTACTAGTTTAAATAGTTAAAATAAATTTTTTCTAAAACAGAAAATTTATTTGTAATGTTTACGCAATTTTAAACACTTTTCATATTGAAAGTTTCTCCAAATTCAAAACCATTTGAAATGTATTTGAAACTTGACAGTGAAAAAAAATGGCCGCAGGAAGAGAAAAAACTAAAATTTTGGGTCTTTTGCCCCGGTTGCTCACACGAACCGGGGCAAAAGGGGGGAGGCGGGCCCTCACCTATATAACCCCGAGCGGTTTCTCCGTCCGGGGCAAACCAGAAGTTTCGCAAAGTCCCGGAGGCGCCAAAATGCAAAGCGACGCCGTGAGGCTTCGGGATCCTCGCCGCCGCTCCCCGCCTCCTCTACGCCTGCGCCCGTGCTCCTCTGCGCCAAGCCCCTACTCGCGCACGTACGCCTCCGTCCGGCCGAGATCGATCGCTGCCGGCCTCCTCGTCTCCTGTCGCGCCCTCCTCCTCGCCGTCGTGCCCTCCTCCTCGAGGTGAGGTCGCTCCTCCTCGCCGTTGTGGCCTCCTCCATGCACACTTGTATTTTTTTGTTAATTAGTTTTATTACATAGTTAGTTTAGTATTAATTAGTATTAGTTAGTTCACTTAGATATTTAGGTTTTATACTTATAGATTTAGTTAGTTCACTTTCAAAAGTTAAGTCTTGGACTTAGAAAAAATTTCGGTTTTAGACTTAGATTTTTTCTTTTAGGTTTTTGGACTTAAAGAGAGATTTTAGGTTTTACACCTTAGAGAAAAAATTATGTTTAGTTCACTTGTAAAAAAAAATAAGTTAGAGGTTTTGAGGAAATTGATGAAATTTGCAGCAACTTTGATGAAATGTATGCTATTACCTATATTTTGATTAGATTTTATGCAATTGTTGCGAATTGATGAAATGCATGCTATTAGTTAGTGCGACTATGACAAACTTATGATGTTATAAATTTTTGTAGCCATGGCGAGAGCTCCCGTGCGACGCAGTGCGCGTGTTGCCGGTGGGCGCGGCGCCGTCCCCGTCGAAGAAAACACAGTCGTACCACGTGGTGGACGTCTACGTGGACGTCCACGTGGATCGCGTGCAGCGCGTGGACGTGGTGGTGGTGTAGCCATCAAGGAGGAGGAAGCGGCGCCTCCAGCTCGTGGACGTAGGCGTGGACGCGGAGCATGGGGGCAGCACGGGGGGTAGCACGCGGTGCACGACGCGGAGCTGTTGCTGCGGCGAAGGAGGAGGAGGAGGATGACGGTCTCCGGATACCGGAGTTCTACATCCACCTGTTCCACCCACTGCGTAACAGGCTTCGTCTGTCACAGAAGATATCGGAGATCCTCCTCGAGCGCGGCGGGCGCTTAGGTTCAACCTCCAGTTGGAGGGTTGCCACAACGGGCCTGTTCACGTGTTTCTGCAGCGACGTGACGATGACCTCTACCTGCGCCATGGGCGGGGGAAGTTCTAGCGCATGTACAACCTAGATGTGGGCAACATGCTCACATTCATGTACATCAACGACGACACGGTGGACGACGTGCTAGAGGTGAAGATCTTCGATGACACCCTACTCCTCCCCCGTTGTTGCCAGGATAGCTCGTCTGACAGCACCTCCACTTCCAAGGCTAACGAGTCTAACTCCGGCGAGTCTAGCTCGGGAAAGTCTACCTCCGACGCAGAGGAGTAGTGTGCCGAGCAGTGTTTCGCTCTATGTTTATGTCGCTGCATGTCTATGTCGTACTATGTTTGTGTGGTACTATGTTTAGTTATGTCATCATGTCGAACAATATTTGTATTCGTGGTAGACTATTTTTATGTTATTGTTGGTTTTCATCTGTGTTTTTGTTCGATAATTTTTCATCTTTCTTACTATAAATGTTGATTATTTGAAAGATCATTGAATTTTTAGTGCACTTGAAGTAATGCACTTGAAGAAAAATAGAATTTCTAATCTTTTGCAGAGAACAGGAAAACAGGAAAAAAACAGAGAATCTTTTGCCCCGGTTGGTGTTACCAACCGGGGCACCCCTTTTACCCCGGTTGGTAAGCCCACCGAGGCATAAGGGGGGCCTTTAGCCCAGGTTTGACAAATCCGGTTGGGCAACCGGGGCATAAGGCCCATCCCAACCGGGGCTAATGCCCTGTTCTCCACTAGTGAATAAAAGAAATGTTCTCCATGAATTATGTTTTTGTTCATAGTTTTCTATAGGTTGTTATATTTTCTGTTCATGGATCGACTATGGAAATGTTCTAAAATTAGAACAAAAGATTAACATTTTCTTTGTCTAAGACAATTGTAAAATTGACATAGGAATAGTTATTTGAAAGCAATGGGGGCTGTAGGCGTCACAGGGCAAAGTCCCGCGTGGCGTGGCGGCGGCTCTTCTGGCCGGCGGCTGGCTGAGGTGGGGCGACCCTTCTCTCCCAGCGTCTCCGGAGATGGTGGCGGCGGTCGTCTTCTTCGTCGGAGATGGCTTGCGTTCGGCGGACCTCCGGTTGCATCTCCAGGGGAAACCTCAGATCCCATCGGGATCGAGCGATGGCGGCGTCCCGGCGTCACATTCCCTCTTGCGGGCATCGCTTTGGAGTCTTCACCGAAGGGAGGGACCAGCGGCGGCGGGGCCGAGGTCGTGGCAGCCTCGACTTTCCAGGTCATCGGACCTATGGATCAGGATCTGCAATGGCTTGCAGCAGGGAGGAGGTCGCTGTCAGCAGCTGAAGCTGCGTGGCAGCGTGGTTGCTTGCAGCTGGTCTAGCGGCGGCACGCTGGCCGCAATTTGCACGTTGCGGTGTCGTCGACACCGCAGGAATTTGGAGATGGGGCGGTGGCCCGGCTTCTTCGACGGTGGTGGTCTTCGTGGTCATGTGGATGATGCGATGGCTGATCTTCGAGATGGTGATGGTCTTCGGCTTCGTAAGTCACAGTCGATGGCGGTATGGGACGTTCTCTTCTGTGGTTGCAGAGTTCCGAGGCTGGCGACGGTATGGGACGCCCCCTCCATTTCGAGACAGGGTTCTATTCGACGCAGTAGGTGCTACGCATGACGACTTCAGAGGAGCTGTCAAGTCATGCCTGGCCGGCGGTGGCGATACGCCTGATCCTGGCAGGTGCTACACACGACGTTTCTCCGCGGTGTCAAGTCATGCCTGCTCTTGTTCGATAGAAGTTGGTGTGACATCGGCTAGAGGCGGGGCGGTATGGGACGTCATCGGCCTCCAGTTTCTCCTCCAGTGGTTGGCTATTCGTTGCCCGGAGAGGTGGTGATGGTAGAAGATTTGGTGTCGAGTGTACACACTTCGGTGGAAACATCTCGGGCGAAGTTGACACGCGCTTACATCGTTACCTTGCTGAAGGTGATGGTTCGAAGCATGACTTTGGGGATGAAAATCCCGAGCTCGGTCTTTGATCGGACTCGTCATCATCGGCGCACGTGTGGTTTTTTCTTCTTGAATGCTTCGTCTAAAAGCTGTGTATGCATCTTTGATTTATCTTTTTGCCATTAGTTTAGAGGTAGTCTGGTGGAAGTGCTGTTGCGAGGCATGCGGCACCGGGTTTCTTTACTTTGTACTTCTTTGATTCTTATATTAATAAAAAACCGGCTGTGTGCATCAATTTGATGCAGAGGCTAGACCAGGGTTCCGTTTCCAACAAAAAGAAAAGGCAATCACAAGAAACAAACACTTACAGGAGCGTGCAAGCGTGCGTCAGGGAGCGCTAAAATAGCATAGAGCAAGGTTGGACTTCGTCTAACACTTATGCTTTTTGTCAGATAGCACAGATTTTCTAATTCCATTAATAGAAGGAGATTGCAGAGAAGTGCATTGTCCTTTGGCATATGCCTTCCGTTTAACGGATATCACGAAACGTTACCAGAGCTGTAGACAGCCCTTGCCGGACGGCTGCTGGTTATGGTGCAGAGCCATTTGGTGCATATATGGCCAACCCTTGCATTTTGTTCATCAATCGGTATCACGGGACGACACAGCGACATATATGGCCTCCGCGTTCTCGCTCCATCCGCTACACCTCTTCTTACTTTACTTCTGCCTCTACTACTTCATATGGTCACTCCACTTTCCTCGTGGTGCCTCACTCTCCTTTAACTTCACCTTTTCCCAACCTGGTGGCCACAGCGGCACCGGAGACCTTATTTTCCAGGGCGACGCTCAGTTTGACTCCGAGAGGAAGCTGATCGAGCTAACAAAGAGCAACACGAGCGGGAACAGCATTGGCCGGGTTGTGTACGCGCAGCCAGTGCCGCTCTGGGACGCCGTCACCGGCGAACTCACCAGATTCACCGCTGCCTTCTCCTTCCAAATCAAGGTAAACAGCGGTGGTATCGGCGGCGGCGATGGGTTGGCTTTCTTCCTCGGGCATTACCCGCCGACAGATCCCGCCAACAACGGTGGTAAGAACATGGGCCTCTTTCCCGAGTACCCTGGCGCAGGACCTGTGATGGTCCGCCACGACCGGGCCGTGGCGGTTGAGTTCGACACCTTCGTCAACCATGACATCCAAGACACGAGCACCAGCCACATGGGCATCGACGTCAACTCCATCATCTCGCAGGTGTACACCATCAAACGAATAGTGTTTGGCTGTCCCGGTGTACCTCACCGGGTAGGATTGACTTTATTATATAGAGTACAAAAGAGGTACAATACGAGTCCTGGACGGATACGTATACACGTCCGTATACTATTCTAACACCCTCCCTCAATCTCAACTGATAACACGTTGAGATTGCGTTTACAATGATCATATAACGGTAAAGGAAGAGGTTTAGTGAAAATGTCAGCTACTTGATCTTTGGACGAGATAAACCGAATCTGCAATTGCTTCTGACTGACTCGCTCGCGAACAAAATGAAAATCCACTTCAATGTGCTTGGTTCGTGCATGAAATACTGGGTTAGACGACAGATATGTTGCACCAATGTTGTCACACCATAACACTGGAGGCTGCGTTTGAGTAACACCGAGCTCATGCAACAAAGACTGCACCCAGACAAGCTCTGCTGTAGCATTGGCGAGAGCTTTGTACTCAGATTCTGTGCTGGATCTAGATACTGTGGATTGTTTTCGAGCACTCCAGGCGATCAAATTACCACCATAAAATATAGCATACCCCCCCGTGGATCGCCTGTCATCCATATTGCCAGCCCAATCAGCATCAGAAAAGGCTGAGAGCAAGGTGGACGTAGACGACCTAAACTGAAGGCCACTGTCAATAGTAAACCGTACATATCTGAGTATGCGCTTAACAGCTGTCCAATGGGAAGTCCGAGGTGCATGAAGATACTGGCATACCTTGTTGACAACAAATGACAGATCAGGACGAGTGACAGTTAGGTACTGGAGACCACCAACAATACTACGATACTGAGTTGCCTCATCAGAAGAGAGAGCATCACCATCAGTGCTGCACAGACGCTCAGAAGGTGACATGGGAGTAGTGACGGGACTACACTTAAGCAAACCAGCACGAGCAAGCAACTCAAGAGCATACTTGCGCTGTCGAAGAACCAATCTGCCTGCAGATGGTGAGGAGACCTCAATTCCCAAGAAGTAATGAAGAACACCAAGATCCTTGACAGAGAATTCGGACCGGAGCTCATGAATTAACTTGGGAATAGCTGAGGGAAGTGAACTGATCACAATAATATCATCAACATATACCAGCAAGTACATAGTCAAATCGGAACGCTGAAGGATGAATAACGATGTGTCAGCAACAGAGGGAGAAAACCCCAATGAACCAAGGACAGAACTGAGGCGAGCATGCCAGGCTCGAGGTGCCTGTTTCAGACCATACAGGGACTTGACAAGCTGACAGTAGTGACCAGGATGAGCAGAATCAGTAAAGCCCGGAGGTTGTCGCATATATACCTGCTCATCGAGAAAACCATTGAGGAAGGCATTTTGAATATCTAACTGCCGAAGAGACCACCCATGTGAGAGAGCCATGGAGAGCAATAGTCGAACCGTGGCTGGTTTAACCACAGGACTGAACGTCTCATCATAATCGAGACCGAAACGTTGCTTGAAACCCTTAGCGACAAGACGCGCTTTGTACCGCTCAATGGTTCCATCAGCACGTAATTTAACTTTGAAAATCCAACGAGAGTCAATTAAATTAACACCAGGAACAGGAGGTACCAATTTCCACGTACCATTGGACTGAAGTGCAGAGAACTCATCCTCCATTGCAGCCCTCCAGTGGGGAATACGAAGCGCCTCCTGATAATCTCGTGGTTCAGCTGTACATTTGGATGCTGTATAGGCCGCTAGAATACTAGTCCAAGCCACTGTACCATCTTTGGGATCTCTGGGCTTGCGAATACCTCGGGACAGGCGTGTAACCGGGCGAGACAGTACTGGTAGCTGACGAACAGGTGGCGGAGACGGAGACATACGCAGCTCAGGGGATACAGTAGTACTGGCAGGAGATGAGTGCTCCGCTGTCCCTGTCGGAGAACCGAACATGGGCGTACCAGGAGCGGGCGACGAGGACCGAGACGGGGCAGGCTCGTCCTCCCAGGAAGCTGTCACACGCGCGGGAGCAGGCGGTGACACCGGCACGGATTCGTCCAACGGCTCAGCAGCCAAGGGAGCAGGCTGGTCGGCCAAGGGCACAGCAGCCAAGGGAGCAGGCGGGTCGGGGCGGTGGGGAGCATGCACGACGACAGGTTGAGAAGGAGCCGGTACGGCCACAGTGACAGGGGCAGTTCCAGGCGCTGACTCCGAGGCAGGAGATTCCTGTGTATCCGAATCATCAGCAAGCAATTCCAGGCGCGCTCCACGGCCGGTACCTGCACCATGATTAGCAAGCAAAAACGGTGCATTTGCAGTATCCATAAAGTGGTCAGCTGATAATAAAGTGGACTCGGTGAGAGGGGATGACGTGGAATTATTGGGCATGTTTGCAAACGGAAACACATGCTCATCGAAGATGACATCCCTAGAGATATAGACTCGATTTGAGGGGACATGTAGGCATTTGTAACCTTTATGTAAGGAACTATATCCAAGGAAGACACATTTTTTAGATCTAAACTCGAGTTTGTGATTGTTATAAGACCGTAGATGAGGCCAACAAGCACAACCAAAAACCTTGAAAAAGGTATAATCCGGAGATTCATGAAGTAATTTCTCAAGTGGAGTGGACATATCAATGGTACGACTAGGAAGCCTATTAATGAGAAAACAGGCAGTGGAAAACGCATCACTCCAATAACATAGAGGAACAGATGCATGAGCAAGCAAAGTGAGACCAGTCTCAACAATGTGTCGGTGTTTACGTTCAGCAGTGCCATTTTGTTGATGAGTGTGTGGACACGATACACGATGAGATATGCCTAGATTATGAAAGAAGGGATGGAGTTTCTCATATTCTCCCCCCCAATCAGTTTGAACATGGATGATTTTTCTATCTAGGAGACGTTCAACATGTTTTTGAAATTGGAGGAACACATCATACACATCAGATTTGTGCTTGAGTAAATAGAGCCAAGTGAATCGACTATAACCATCAACAAAACTCACATAGAAACGATGTCCACTAATAGATGTTTGAGCAGGACCCCACACATCAGAATAAATAATCTCCAAAGGAAACTTAAGTACACGAGTAGACAAAGAGAAGGGTAATTGGTGACTTTTCCCTTGTTGACAAGCATCACACACTGCTTTATTTTTACTAGACTCTATGATGGAAGGTAACTCATGACTATGAAGAACATGTTGAACTATTTGTAATGCTGGATGACCTAGGCGACTGTGCCACACATGACGTGACACCTTGACACTGCTGAGTGCTTGCTTGATGACAGGGGCTTTAATCTCGTAGAGACCTCCACGGCAACGACCTCTAAGAATGGGTGCTCTCGTGTCCCGATCCTTAACAAAAAGATCATTAGGGTGGAGTTCAATAAAAACATTATTGTCACGTGAAAGTTTACTCATGGACAAAAGATTGCGAGAGGCATGAGGGACATGAAGAACATTGTGTAGAGCTAGCGTTCTAGACGATGGAGTAGGAATAACAGCATGACCAACATTATGAATATGCATACCTGCTCCGTTTGCCGTGTGAACTTGATCATTGCCGTGGTAGGGTTCATGCGTAGTAAGTTTCTCCAAATCATGAGTGATGTGATGAGTAGCCCCGGAATCTGCATACCACGCCGGGTCAACAATTTGTTGTCCACTGTGATGTCCATTGTGAGGAGTAGTGTTCATAGCCATAGCAACTTGTCGCTCAGTATTACTCCCATCATTACCAATGCCCAGATAATTACGGTTGAATCGTTTGTAGCACTTTGCGGATGTATGACGTGGAATACCGCAAAGTTGACACACAAGGGTGCCTCGGCCAGTGCTGGTCCTCGGCTGTGAAGGATTGCTGGGCTTCGGTTGTGATGGAGGCTGGGCCGCAGGGCGGTACATGGGCCGCTGTCCGCCGCCGCGTGCAGCGCCATAGGCAGTACCGCTGGAGCTGGCCGCATGGGCCGCGGGAAAGTGGGCCGGTGATGCTGCTGCGCGACGTGCAAGCATCCGCTGCTCAGTAGCTATAATCTGTGAAAATAAATCATGAACTGGTATAGGTGTAGTACGGGCCGTAACCACACCGTGAAGAGAGTCATAATCTCCATCGAGGCCAGCAAGTATATATGAGATGAATTCTTCAGGACGTAGAGGCTGCCCAATGCTCGTGAGAGTGTCCGAAAGTGCCTTCATCTTGTGAAAGAAAACCGTGGCCGTCATGTTCTCCTTCTTCAATTCTGCCATCTGTTGACGAATACCAGTGGAACGCGCGATGGAGGTGGAAGCAAAAGCACCACTTAGGGTTTCCCACGCTTCTCGTGCGGTAGCCGCAAACATCACCATCCCAACTACATCAGGCATCATGGAGGAGACAAACGCAGAAAGCACAGCTTGATCTTGTTGAACCCAGTGATGATATGCAGGATTTGGCTGGGTAACCATGGCACCTCCATGGTTTGCAACAATCTGAGCAGTTGGGCATGGAATTGATCCATCTACGTACCCCATAAGAAGCTGACTGCGGAGAAGAGGACCAACTTGAGCTCTCCAAACAAGATAATTGTCGCTAGTCAGCTTGATGGTAATTGAGGGTCCAATGTTGATGACACCACCGGGAATCATGTGGCCTCCAGGGATCATATGATTATAGAACTGGCCACCATGGTTGTAGACCGGGCCAAACATGGCCGAACCAGGATTTTGTTCGACGGGAAAATCCATCGCAGACATGGCAGGCATCGGCGCTCGTGGAGGCGTAGAATACGCCATCATCGGTAGCGTGCCATACGGTGCCATGGTGGAGTAGAGGGGCGCCGTCGTGGTGGAGTAGAGGGGCGCCGAAGCCGTCGCGGTGGTGGTCACCGTCGGAGGCGGGGTTGCAAAGGCTGGGGCCAATGCGCCGGATACTGCCGGTGTCGTGAAACCAGAAGGGATCGGTGGCGATGTAGTACTCATCGCGGCCGATGCAGAGGCCATCGCGGCCATCGTGGCGGCAGAAGAAGCTGGCTCGGTAGCCATCGGCAAAAGCGATCTAGCTAGAGCGATTGGTAGCTAGCAGCCTTGGAGCGATCTGAGCGATCGGTAGCTGGGAACCTGGGAGCGATCGGTAGATCGATCTAGCTAGCTCAGGCGGCTTGCGTGCGGAAGGAGCGGTAGGTCAGGACCTCGCTCTGATACCATCAAACGAATAGTGTTTGGCTGTCCCGGTGTACCTCACCGGGTAGGATTGACTTTATTATATAGAGTACAAAAGAGGTACAATACGAGTCCTGGACGGATACGTATACACGTCCGTATACTATTCTAACACACCAACGCAACCTTGCCTGGCAGGAATCTGACGTCCGGCCTCCTGATGACCTGTGAGATCAGCTATGATGACGCACAGGTCCTATCCGCTGTTCTCCAGATCGGCGACGCGATCTACCACGTCAACACAAGTGTCGACCTGAGAAAGAAGTTACCTAAGGTGGTGGCCGTTGGATTCTCCGCTTCTACTGGCACGACGGCCGAGCTACACGAGATACGGTCGTGGTCATTTAGCTCCACCTTGGGTGAGAGCAACCAGAGTCAGACACCTGCAAGGAATCGTAAGGTCGCTCTGTGGAAACTGCTAGTTGAGGTAATTATAACTGTCGGGGTTATTGTTCTCGTGTGCGTCTTTGTTGGTCTTCGTCGATGGCAGCTTTGGACGAGAAAGAAGCGATACAGAACTCTTGCCAAGGGCCTTGAACATTTCGCTTATCATAAGCTGGCACGTGCAGCGAATAATTTTGCGTCTGCGAATAAGCTCGGCGAAGGCGGCTCGGCCTCTGTTTATCGGGGTGTACTGGCAAACCCATCGCGGATGGTGGCGATAAAGAAATTCAAACCTGAAATGTCCGGTCAGGGGAGGGAAGCGTTCGAGGCTGAACTCAGTGTCGTCAGTCGCCTCAGGCACCGAAACCTAGTCGAGCTTATTGGCTGGTGCTATGACAGCCAGAGTAACCTGTTTGAGTTCATATGCTGGTGGTGGGACAACAGGTACACACGTCTCATCCTCGTCTACGAGCTTCTGCCTGAAGGTGGCCTTGATCAACACCTGCACAAGGGAAAGAACTGGTTACCATGGCCCAAGAGGTACTATTTCAAACAAAGCTTCTTACCTCTTACTCATGCAAGAGTAATGGCTTCAAATTTGGGGACGGATAAGTTTTTTACTTACTCTATATGCGTGTGTGCAATTATTTCAATTTTTTATCATGTTCATATTTTTTTATTTCTAGTTTCTACTTAAAAATGAAATATGAAGATACAATTATTTTTGTTCATAACCTTATAATTAGTTCTACTATTCACAGGTATTGCCTTTATATGATTATCAGTATATCTGGTTTTTTGGTTATATTTTGACGATTATCCTTTAGAATAATCACAAGTATATTATTTTCAAGATCTAGTTAGAATTAATTCTATTCTGATAATGTATTTGATACACTGTGAAAACTTGGAGTCCATATTTTTTATTTTGACAAATTGAACCAGATACTGAACTGAATATTCCACTTTTAACCACATTTTAGATTTTGGTTCAATATTAGATCAATATAATCGTGTCAGTACCACTTTGAAGAACATTTATAGGTGCTTATCATTTGTTGTCAGCATATAGATTACAATATGTTACATTGATTTTCATGTTATCTCTAAATCATAATTGTGGTTCCAAGTGGAAAGTTCAGTTCAACATATGGTTTAAACAGTCAAAAAAAAATAGACGGTCTAAATTTTCAAAGTGTAACAAATAATTAGTGCAAAATGGGCTATACTATTGCTTAAAAAATGTATGCCTGAAATTAGCATGAGCTATATATAATGCATTAACGTTCATGCTTTGACGAGCAGGTACGAAATCATCATTGGCGTAGGGTCAGCAGTACAATACCTCCATGAAGAATGCGAGCAGCATCAGCAGTGTATCGTGCATGGGGATCTTAAAGCGAGCAACATACTGCTCGACTCGTCGTGTAATGCCAAGTTAGCTGACTTTGGATGTGCAAGGTTTGTTCACCACGAGACTGGTTCCAAGACGACAAATGTCATACAGGGCACTTATGGGTATGTAGATCCTGTGTTCATCAATACACGCCAGCGGAACAGGGAGTCAGATATCTATAGTTTTGGCATCCTTCTCCTAGAAATGGTCTCTGGCTGGGATCCGACTATCCAAAATAGGCCCCCATTGCCGTCACGAGTAATAGAGCTATACCACAGCGATGCAATTATGGAAGCCGTAGATGAAAGGCTGATGGCCGGTTTGGACAAGTGCAACTCTGCCCAACGACAAATGGAGCGTGTTCTACTAGTCGGACTCATGTGCTTGCACCAGGATCCAACAAAGCGTCCGTCCATCGCTCACGCCATGGAAGCCCTGCGATCAGAGGATGCCAAGTTTGACATTACTGATCAACTGATGCGACGGGGACTATCTCCTGCCGACATCTCTTTGTCGCTACCAATTCAGATCTCTGATGGCATTCACTCTTCTGCTACCAGCTGGTCCGATGATCATTAGCTTTCCAAGTGGGTACAGATAATGATTCTACCTTAGCTTAACTATCTTTTTTTTTCCGTGGCACCCCATTCATGGTGATTGCCATGGCAGAAAAGTTGTTAATTTCAGGCTGTTTTCTATTGTTCAGTCGTTTTGTGAAATGACTATATCTCGGTCCACCAGGATTAGCCTTGCGGTTTGCTTTTGGTCCACTCATGCATTCATATGCATATTTGATTTCATGATGTGCATATGAGGAATTGAGATTATTGTACTTTCCTTATTTCTTACTCGGTGGTACTTTCTTGCTCGGTTCAGATCAGTCTTATCGGGGGATAAATATTGGGGCACTCTAACGCTCAGCTGACTGAGATTTAACTTAGATCTCAGTCACCTGACGTCACCAGGATAGATGAGCGCATCTTCGGTCCAGCTTTGTCAGGCTTGTTTGTTGATCCTCTCATTCGTCCAGTTTTTTTTGTTTTGTTTTTCTCGCGCGCAGTTGACAGTTTGCAGATCCGTAGCTATCTAGCAAAATTGATTCGATAGCTTAGCTTGCTCTATTGGTACAAACTATTGGCACGTGTTATACATGATTTGAAGCCAAGTCCCATTCCTTTCTTCTCTCTATACCTGGAAGCGATTGCTAGCTGGCTGCCTGAGAAGAACAAGTCACCATCGATCAATTACCTGCTGCTGCTGCATGGATCCATCGGCCACACAAGTACCAATCCACGACAAACAACCATGACCCAAGCCGGAGGAAGGAGACCACTCGCCGCCACCATCGTCCGCCGCCCCGTCCCACCCCACCCTGCGTTTCGCCGAAGTCCTAAGTCATATGTCCCCCGCGCACCCTCACAGGGTGAATGCAGTCTCTCATTTGCATGCAAGTTTTAAGCCTCAGACGTCTAGTCAGCCACCGATGCCATAAAACGTCTAAGAAATACACAAAACACCTAGATTTAATTCCTAGTGTGTCGGCTAAGCGTGCAGCATTATACATGCCCTCAAATTTGACTGGGATTTAAGAAATACACATAACACAAATGATTCAGCATGTGACTGAGATTTAAGTTAAATCTCAGCTAGCTGAGAATTAGCAAAGCCGAGGAAAATTATAATGTCTAGCATTGTAAATTTGTGATCATAGTTGAAAATTCAAATTAAAAACTTACAAAAAATAAATTAAAAAAAATCTCAGTTGCAGCTACACTTGCAACTAGGTATTGAGAATGACTCAGAATAGAACTTGCACCAAAAATTAGATAAAAGAGAAAGAGAAATCTCAATTGCAACCATAGGTCCTAAGTTTTAGGAGTTAAAAGGCTCAATTGCAACCATAGTTGCAACTGGGAGTTTGCAAAAATCTCAATTACAACCATTCTTGCAACTCGTGCTAGTTTTAGGAGTGGTGTGAAAATTAAAAAGTCTAGATAAAAAGAGATAAAAGAACATTAGTTGCAACTACACTTGCATCTAGGGATTAAAATTTGCACATGCACAAAATCAAATAAAAAAGAGATAAAAACATTGAGTTGCAACTAGAGGTTGCAAAATCTAAATTGCAATCATACTTGCAACTGGGTTTATAGTGTTAGGAGTGGTAAAAAAAATTATAATGCCTATAATTGTAATCATAGTTGAAATTTTTTTAAAAAAATTACAAAAATTAAATTTCAGATACCCTCAATTGCAACTACAGTTGCAACTAGGGATTGAAAAATAGAACTTGCACTGAAAATCAGGTAAAAGAGAAAGAAAAATCTCAATTGCAACCATATGCCCTAAGTTTTAGGAGTTAGAAAGATCAATTGCAACCATAGTTGCACATGGAAGTTTGCAAAAAGCTCAATTGCAACCATGCTTGTAGCTTGTGCTTGTTTTAGGAGTGCTGAGAAAAATAAAAAAACGTCTAGATAAAAGAACCTCAGTTGTTAATACACTTGCAACTAGTGATTGAAATTGCACATGCACAAAAATCAGATAAAAGAGATAAAAAATGCTCAATTGCAAGTGTAGTTGCAACTAGAGGTTGCAAAACCTCAATTGCGACCGTGCTTGCAAATGGGGCTAGAGTTAGGACTGGTAGGAAAATTAAAAATGACTAGAATTGGTAATCATAGTTGAAAAATAAAAAATGTGCGAAAAATAAAATTTAAAAAACCTCAGTTGCAACTACACTTTCACTAGGGGTTGAAATTGCACATGCACAAAATTGAGCTTAAAAGAGATTAAAAAAAGCTCAACTGCATCTGTAGTTGCAATTAGGAGTTTGCAAAAAGCTCAACTTTAACCATACATGCAAATTTGTGCTAGTTTTAGTAGTGGTGAGAAAAACAAAAAGTCTAGATAAAAGAGACAAAAAACCTCGGTTACAACTACACTTTCAACTAGGGATGGAAATTGCTCATACACAAAAATCAGATAAAAAGAGATGCAAAAGCGCAATTGCAAGTGTAGTTGCAAAACCTCAATTGCAACCGTACTTGCAAAGTGGGGCTAGTGTTAGGAGTGATAATAAATTAAATGGCTAGAATTTGTAATCATAGTTCAAATTTCAAAAAAGATTAAAAACTTACAAAAATTATATTTAAAAACCAGACAAAAGAGATTCAAAATCTCAATTGCAACCATAATTGCAATTAGAAGTTGCAAAACCTCAATTGCAACCATACTTGCAACTGGACTTGCAACCATAATTATAATCATAGATGAAAAAATTAAAAAACTTACAAAAATGAATTTAAAAAACTCACTTGCAACTAGGGATTAAAATCTGCACATGCACAAAATCGGATAAAAAAGACATAAAAACACTCAGTTGCAACTAGAGGTTGTAACACCTAAATTGCAACCATACTTGTAACTCGGTTTATAGTGTCAGGAGTGGTAAGAAAAATTATAATGTCTATAACTACAATTGTAGTTGAAAATTCAAAAAAAAATTAAAACTTACAAAAATTAAATTTCAAAAACCCTCTGTTGCAACTACACTTGCAACTAGGGATTGAAAAATAGAAATTGCAGTAAAAATCAGATAAAAGATAAAGAAAAATCTCAATTGCAACCATATGCCCTAAGTTTTAGGAGTTAAAAAGCTCATTACAACTGGGAGTTTGCAAAAATCTCAATTGCAACCTTGCTTGTAAGTGGTGCTTGTTTTTAGGAGTGGTGAGAAAATTAAAAAAAAGTCTAGATAAAAGAACCTCAGTTGCAACTACACTTGCAACTAGTGATTGAAATTGCACATGTACAAAAATCAGATAGAAGAGATAAAAATGCTCAATTTCAAGTGTAGTTGCAACTAGAGGTTGCAAAACCTCAGTTGGAACCGTGCTTGCAAATGGGGCTAGTGTTGTGCTAGTTCTAGCAGTGGTAAGAAAAATAAAAAGTCTAGATAAAAGAGATAAAAGAACCTCAGTTGCAACTACACTTGCAACTAGGGATTGAAATTGCTCATACACAAAAATCATATAAAAAGATATACAAAAGCGCAATTGCAAGTGTAGTTGCCAACTAGGGAGTTGCAAACCTCATTTGCAACCGTACTTGCAAAATGGGGCTAGTGTTAGGATTAGTAATAAATTGAAAGACTAGAATTTGTAATCATCGTTAAAATTTCAAAAAATATAAATAAACTTACAAAAATTATATTAAAATCCAGACAAAAGAGATTAAAAATCTCAATTGCAACCATAATTGCAACTAGAAGTTGCCAAACCTTAATTGCAACCATACTTGCCACTAGGGCTAGTGTACGCGCTCTAGAATTGTAATCATAGTTGAAAAAATCAAAAGAAATTTTTTAAAAACATACAAAAATGAATTAAAAAAAACTCACTTGCAACTAGGGATTAAAATTTGCACACAAAATCAGATAAAAAAGAGATAAAAACACTCACTTGCAACTAGAGGTTGCAAAACCTAAATTGCAACCATACTTGCAATTTGGTTTATAGTGTTATGAGTGGTAAGAAAATTACAATGTCTATAAGTGTAATCATAGTTGAAAAGTCAAAAAAATAAAAACTTACAAAAATTAAATTTTAAAAACCCTCAGTTGCAACTACAGTTGCAACTAGGGATTGAAAAATAGAAATTACATTCAAAATTAGATAAAAGAGAAAGAAAAATCTCAGTTGCAACCACATGCCCTAAGTTTTAGGAGTTAAAAAGCTCATTGCAACTGGGAGTTTGCAAAAATATCAATTGCAACCATGCTTGTAACTGGTTCTTGTTTTAGGAGTGGTGAGAAAATTAAAAAAAAGTCTAGATAAAAAGAGATAAAAGAAACTCAGTTGCAACTACACTTGAAACTAGTGATTGAAATTGCACATGCACAAAAATCAGATAAAAGAGATAAAAATGCTCAATTGCAAATGAAGTTGCAACTAGAGATTGCGACACCTCAATTGCGACAGTGCTTGCAAATGGGGCTAGTCGGGTGTAACTGAGATTTTTTCTTGTTGCAACCACATACACAACTAGAAAAAACTACTTACAATCCCACTTGTATCTGGAAAAATATTAGTTGCAAGATGACTTGAAACTAGCAAAAAGCTCAGTTTTCACCCACTTGGCCACTTGCAAAAAAAATCTCAATTTTAACCCGACTTGCAACCGGAAAAAACCTTAGTCATAAGCCGGATTGGAACTGGAAAAAAATCAGTCGCAACCTCATTTGCAAATAGAAAAAAAAGCAATTGCTAACCCACTTATAACTGAAAAAAATCCCAGTTGCAAGCCGATTTAAAACTGGAAAAAGCTAAGTTTTCACCCCTCCTAGAAAAAAATCTTAGTTACACCCGACTTGCAACAAGAAAAAATCTCAGTCGCAAGCCGACTTAAATTGAAAAAATTAGTCATGACTTCCATTTGCAACTGGAGAAAATATCTTAGTTGCATCTCAGTTAGATACTGATTTTCTATTAAAGTAAAATGGAGTTGCAAACCCACTTGCAACTGGAAAAAAATCTACAAGTTTACGTACACATGCCTCTGTCCGGCCCATAGCCTTATCTCATACGACTGTAGACATGACGTGTGGAGTGGTTAGGTGAAGAAATTGTTAAGTACCAGTTCACTTGCTCCTAGGCGCGCTCATACAGATACCCAGTTGTAACATAGTATCAACTCGAAAAAATAAAGTTTTACAACAAAATTACCACACTTGCAACCCCAAGTGAATAATCTTGGTTCGAACCTCACATGTAACTTGGAAAAATTCAGTTAAAACGCCCATTTACAACTGCAAAATCTTAATTTTACTTATAACTAGAAACCGAAAAATATATCAGTTATAACCATAATTATAACTAGAGATCATGTCAATTAAAACCGCACTTGCAACTGAAAAAGTATGTCAGTTACGAGCCCATTTGCATCTAAAAAAATATCTCAGTTGCAACCACCACTTGCAACAACAAAAGCATGTCCGTTACGACCACACTTCAAACTGTTAAAGAATGTCAGTTAGAATTCCCCTTTCATTTGGAAAATATCAAAAACTCACTTACAATAGAAGAAAATGTCATTAGGAAAAGCATGCAGTTACAACCATGCTTGCAACTAGGGAAAAAAATCTTAGTTACAACTCCACCTGCAACAGGAGAAAATCTACGTTACAAACACATTTTAATTTCAGTTACAACCCCGCTTACAACTAGAAACAATATCCTAGTTTCAACCTCACTTACAATTGTAAGAAATGTCAATTGCAACCACACTTGCAACTACATAAAATATATCTTACAACTGGAGAATACATGTTAGTTACAAGCCCACTTGCAACTAGAGAAAATTTCAGTTAAAATCGCACTTGCAACTGGAGGAAAATATCAGTTGCAACCACACTTGCAACTGGAGAAAATTTCAGTTGAGACCGTAATTGCAACTAGAATTTTTTTTGCCAATTACAACCCCACTTGCAACTACAAAAATAAAATCTCAATTCCAAACACACACAAAAATAAAAAGGAAAACAACTCTAAATAAATATAGAAAAAATAACAAAAAAACAAAAGTCAAGCCGGCTCACAAACACACAAAATAGAAAAAGTCTTACCCCCTAGAATGTACAAACTACCAAGACAAAAGGCAGTATAAATAGATGAAACCCATTCAGCCTCTCCTTGCCAAGAAAAAATTCTAGCCACACAAGTCTCGATACCTTGTCTGAGACCTAAGGTAATTCTCAGCCTCTTGAGAAGAGGTAAACCATACTAAAAATATTGAGTTACAATCATGGTGCAACTAAATTATTTAATTTAAATAATCTAGTTGTAACGAGTGTGCATTTGATAAAATATTAAGTTATGATGATGATGTTGTAGTTGAAAACGTTAAGTTAGAAGCATGGTGCACTTGGAAAAACATTTAACGAAGTAAAAACAAGTGACATAGTATGTCTAAAAAAAGGGTCTCCAAATTTTTTCTTTTGAAACAAGACATGACAAAGAGTCGACACCACATACGCTAATTCCTCCGACAAAAATAATTCAAAATTAAATATATAAATTTTGTAGAGAAAGAAAAAAATATTAAGCTAACATGCAACAAAGCAACAAAAAATACCTTCGGAAGAAAGGGGGAAAATCATTAATGAAAATATCAATAATGTCGCCCTAAAAAATAAAACAAAACAAACACAATGGAGAGGAAATTAAAACATAATAAACAAATTTTATTCATACAATCAAGAAAAAAAAGTAAACTTGTTTTTACCACGCTACACTTTAACTAGCAATGAGAAGAATGTTACGAGAAAAAGAACTAACGAACATAAATCAACAGTGATATGACATCCACACCTAGACCAGGAAACACGACCGATAGTAGGAAAGCGTAACGCATATTTTCCGACCAAAATGAAAAGGCCCAAGAGAGTTGGTTAACCATGACATGACACACTTGGTTCCAATCTGCTATCAATCGATAGGTAATTGAACGGCCAAACACTCGACTGATAATTAATAAATTCTCAGTCGACTGAGAATTAGCAAACCGAGAAATATCAATTATCTGACCTGGTGCGGTCGTTAAGTCACGCTGGCTCAAAAAATTGCACTTGCGTACCAACAGTAGAAAATAAAATACTCACAAAATAATCCGAATAGATCCGCATAAACAAAAGTTCATTAAAAAAAATTAAGGTTTGATAACTTGCAAATATATTTAGCCCTCTTGAATCCTCTCTACTCCGCTATGCGAATAGATCCCATAAACAAAATTTCATTAAAAAATTAAGGTATGATAACCTGCAAATATATTTAGCCCGCTTGAAGTCTCTCCACTCGGCTGCCCTTAATCTGACGGAAAACTTTCAAAGTGTGCACACACCTTTATATTGAGACCATTAGTAATTCTACACCGCCCATTGGTAAAAATAATAAACGAAAATTACCACTTTGACTCATTGTAAACCATTAATGAGCAACCTCTGAAAAGAAATCATATTTGTTTAGGCTAAAAGTAGCTTGCGTCTACTCATAAATGGTTTACAATTTTACAGGCTAATTAACCTGCATATAGTCAAAACCACTTAACAAAAAATGAGTGGACTATATTAACGGAATAAAACATCAAAAAACAACAAAATCTAAACGAACCGCATCAGGCCACCCTAACCACCCCACGTTCTCTCCTCAAATCTGTGAAAAGCTGACAAAAAACCACATAAACAAATAACCTAGGATCGCTTCTCTCTTCAGATTCCAGCCACCTAGCCCAGCCACCTAGCCCAATCTGCTACCACGCAACAATGCCCAATAACAGCAGCGCAAACCACACAGCCCAACAAAAGCAAAATTGCTGACACGACATCAACCATCCCAGGAAAATCGGCAAACATACACAGCTGACCAGAGACGAATCATAAAGCAGGAAGAAGATCCGACGGTTTAGCATGTGACTGAGATTTAAGCTAAATCTCAGCTTGCTGAGAATTAGCAAAACCGATAAATATTCTCTCCATACTCCTCTGCACGAACATGTTGTTTGCTTGCTTGTCATCAAAATTTACTACAATATCGTTTGTTGTTTCCTACATTCTTAGGCCATTTTTTCATGTTTTTTGGAAAGTTCCAAGCTGATATAACCTTAGTCATAAGCCGGATTGGAACTGGAAAAAATCAGTCGCAACCTCATTTGCAAATAGAAAAAAAAGCAATTGCTAACCCACTTATAACTGAAAAAAATCCCAGTTGCAAGCCGATTTAAAACTGGAAAAAGCAAAGTTTTCACCCCTCCTGGAAAAAAATCTTAGTTACACCCGACTTGCAACAAGAAAAAATCTCAGTCGCAAGCCGACTTAAATTGAAAAAATTAGTCATGACTTCCATTTGCAACTGGAGAAAATATCTTAGTTGCATCTCAGTTAGATACTGATTTTCTATTAAAGTAAAATGGAGTTGCAAACCCACTTGCAACTGGAAAAAAATCTACAAGTTTACGTACACATGCCTCTGTCCGGCCCATAGCCTTATCTCATACGACTGTAGACATGACGTGTCGAGTGGTTAGGTGAAGAAATTGTTAAGTACCAGTTCACTTGCTCCTAGGCGCGCTCATACAGATACCCAGTTGTAACATAGTATCAACTCGAAAAAATAAAGTTTTACAACAAAATTACCACACTTGCAACCCCAAGTGAATAATCTTGGTTCGAACCTCACATGTAACTTGGAAAAATTCAGTTAAAACGCCCATTTACAACTGCAAAATCTTAATTTTACTTATAACTAGAAACCGAAAAATATATCAGTTATAACCATAATTATAACTAGAGATCATGTCAATTAAAACCGCACTTGCAACTGAAAAAGTATGTCAGTTACGAGCCCATTTGCATCTAAAAAAATATCTCAGTTGCAACCACCACTTGCAACAACAAAAGCATGTCCGTTACGACCACACTTCAAACTGTTAAAGAATGTCAGTTAGAATTCCCCTTTCATTTGGAAAATATCAAAAATTCACTTACAATAGAAGAAAATGTCATTAGGAAAAGCATGCAGTTACAACCATGCTTGCAACTAGGGAAAAAAAATCTTAGTTACAACTCCACCCGCAACAGGAGAAAATCTACGTTACAAACACATTTTAATTTCAGTTACAACCCCGCTTACAACTAGAAACAATATCCTAGTTTCAACCTCACTTACAATTGTAAGAAATGTCAATTGCAACCACACTTGCAACTACATAAAATATATCTTACAACTGGAGAATACATGTTAGTTACAAGCCCACTTGCAACTAGAGAAAATTTCAGTTAAAATCGCACTTGCAACTGGAGGAAAATATCAGTTGCAACCACACTTGCAACTGGAGAAAATTTCAGTTGACACCGTAATTGCAACTAGAATTTTTTTTGCCAATTACAACCCCACTTGCAACTACAAAAAAAATATCTCAATTCCAAACACACACAAAAATAAAAAGGAAAACAACTCTAAATAAATATAGAAAAAATAACAAAAAAACAAAAGTCAAGCCGGCTCACAAACACACAAAATAGAAAAAGTCTTACCCCCTAGAATGTACAAACTACCAAGACAAAAGGCAGTATAAATAGATGAAACCCATTCATCCTCTCCTTGCCAAGAAAAAATTCTAGCCACACAAGTCTCGATACCTTGTCTGAGACCTAAGGTAATTCTCAGCCTCTTGAGAAGAGGTAAACCATACTTAAAATATTGAGTTACAACCATGGTGCAACTAAATTATTTAATTTAAATAATCTAGTTGTAACGAGTGTGCATTTGATAAAATATTAAGGTATGATGATGATGTTGTAGTTGAAAACGTTAAGTTAGAAGCATGGTGCACTTGGAAAAACATTTAACGAAGTAAAAACAAGTGACATAGTATGTCTAAAAAAAGGGTCTCCAAATTTTTTCTTTTGAAACAAGACATGACAAAGAGTCGACACCACATACGCTAATTCCTCCGACAAAAATAATTCAAAATTAAATATATAAATTTTGTAGAGAAAGAAAAAAATATTAAGCTAACATGCAACAAAGCAACAAAAAATACCTTCGGAAGAAAGGGGGAAAATCATTAATGAAAATATCAATAATGTCGCCCTAAAAAATAAAACAAAACAAACACAATGGAGAGGAAATTAAAACATAATAAACAAATTTTATTCATACAATCAAGAAAAAAAAAGTAAACTTGTTTTTACCACGCTACACATTAACTAGCAATGAGAAGAATGTTACGAGAAAAAGAACTAACGAACATAAATCAACAGTGATATGACATCCACACCTAGACCAGGAAACACGACCGATAGTAGGAAAGCGTAACGCATATTTTCCGACCAAAATGAAAAGGCCCAAGAGAGTTGGTTAACCATGACATGACACACTTGGTTCCAATCTGCTATCAATCGATACGTAATTGAACGGCCAAACACTCGACTGATAATTAATAAATTCTCAGTCGACTGAGAATTAGCAAACCGAGAAATATCAATTATCTGACCTGGTGCGGTCGTTAAGTCACGCTGGCTCAAAAAATTGCACTTGCGTACCAACAGTAGAAAATAAAATACTCACAAAATAATCCGAATAGATCCGCATAAACAAAAGTTCATTAAAAAAATTAAGGTTTGATAACTTGCAAATATATTTAGCCCTCTTGAATCCTCTCTACTCCTCTATGCGAATAGATCCCATAAACAAAATTTCATTAAAAAATTAAGGTATGATAACCTGCAAATATATTTAGCCCGCTTGAAGGCTCTCCACTCGGCTGCCCTTAATCTGACGGAAAACTTTCAAAGTGTGCACACACCTTTATATTGAGACCATTAGTAATTCTACACCGCCCATTGGTAAAAATAATAAACGAAAATTACCACTTTGACTCATTGTAAACCATTAATGAGCAACCTCTAAAAAGAAATCATATTTGTTTAGGCTAAAAGTAGCTTGCGTCTACTCATAAATGGTTTACAATTTTACAGGCTAATTAACCTGCATATAGTCAAAACCACTTAACAAAAAATGAGTGGACTATATTAACGGAATAAAACATCAAAAAACAACAAAATCTAAACGAACCGCATCAGGCCACCCTAACCACCCCACGTTCTCTCCTCAAATCTGTGAAAAGCTGACAAAAAACCACATAAACAAATAACCTAGGATCGCTTCTCTCTTCAGATTCCAGCCACCTAGCCCAATCTGCTACCACGCAACAATGCCCAATAACAGCAGCGCAAACCACACAGCCCAACAAAAGCAAAATTGCTGACACGACATCAACCATCCCAGGAAAATCGGCAAACATACACAGCTGACCAGAGACGAATCATAAAGCAGGAAGAAGATCCGACGGTTTAGCATGTGACTGAGATTTAAGCTAAATCTTAGCTTGCTGAGAATTAGCAAAACCGATAAATATTCTCTCCATACTCCTCTGCACGAACATGTTGTTTGCTTGCTTGTCATCAAAATTTACTACAATATCGTTTGTTGTTTCCTACATTCTTAGGCCATTTTTTCATGTTTTTTGGAAAGTTCCAAGCTGATATAACCATATTTCACATAAAATTTGCTTGTCCTGTTTATTTTGATGTGACATAGTTTTACACAGAAAATATTTTGAAACGTGTATAAAATAATGTATGATCTCCCATACAAGTGTTGTCCATCCCTTTGGGATTCGACCTCGACATCAAGCCTAGGAACGACCCTAGCCTACAGCTATTGTTGAACAGCAGCATCCCAGGGGCGGGCCTCTCCCCCGTTTTGTTGGTTCGTGGACAGCCATGCAGCCACTAACGTGTTGCGGAGTGGGTGCAATGCCACCATCTTATCCAGTACTCTTTTCTATTCGAAATTATAAAATTTATTGTATTTCAAATGAAAAGAAGAGCCACCTCGCACATGTTTTATGATGAATGATATTGGTTAATATCTTGGCCTCAACCATGTATGAGTTTTGACTTTTGACGGAAGTCCCTAGAAAGAAGCATGGTTTATAAAGTGGTTTCATAGAACTCTTTTAAAAGGTTTCGGATGATAGTTTATGTTATATCTGTTATTTTATGGTGATCCAAATTCATATTCGTATATACTGATAAAGGCCGAACTTCAAGACGTAGTGGAGCCGGAGGCGCAACGAGGGGGGTGCGGGGGGCGGCAGCCCCCCGCGGTACGGTACGAGTTGTTACCGAGTCGGAGTTGGATTACCTGTTACCGACCTAGTTAGGTCAGGACCGCCTTTATATACCTCTTGTAAGCCGCCGCACGGGATAAGCCATACATTGTAAATCCCGGCGCGATTGTAACCTCACCCGAAATAGTGAAGTATTGCTGGCTGGCGCCCGTGGTTTTTTCTCTTCCTCCTTGGAAGGGTTTTCCACGTTAAAATCTCGTGTCCCCGTTGGTTCGATCTTGCTTAATTTCATCGTTGTTTTGCTATTGCGTGTAACAATATCTACAAGATAAATTATGGTTTTCACCATAATAGAAAACAGTATAGGAGGATTATCCCTTTGCACTAAACCACTGCATGTAAAATCTCATATATTCATGTTGTGGGTGGCTTCACCAGTACAGATCAGACAATTGCACGCGGCCGATTTTGAGCATTGCATACAATTATAGGTAGCTGATCGCACACAGTTAGCTAAACCATGTGCGATAGGTCTGGCAGCACAGACGGGGTATCGCAGACGGGGTATTTATTAAACGTGTGGGATGCTACAGCAAATCTCACACAGTTTTGAAACTACGTGTATGCGTTGAGCGCCACCGCACACATCTTCTGTTAAGTCGATCATGTCCAATTTCAGAACAAACATACATGTTTTACTTAGTAATAAACGTATATATGTGTTTAAGGTACTATCCTCACGGTTTACATTTCAGGTCATTATATGTAGTTTTTGCCCCTGCTGCAATCCATGAATATATCAGAACAAACAAATAAAATCTGAATTTTATTTTATTCATTTCACATTTCATACACCGAGAATTCCTACATTGCCATAAAAGTATCATTTGCTATGTCAACCAACGTGGAAGATACATAAATTAAGAAAGAAGCGTTATTCTTGGTTGCGTCTTTGTCTCCGTGACAAAAGGTAGGTTTCGAGAATCAAAAAGTGATAAAGGAAAAGAAAATATTCACTTATCCCCCACTTCATAAGGAAGGTTCACATTGCTCTACCCTATTTCGTCACCATCGTTGGAGCAGATGTAAATTATACACCAATGTGCGGCCTCCAAAAGCGCGTTCACACTATAGCTGGAACAGTTCTTTGAAGTGTAGACGCCATTCGATGTAAGGTAAATCACAAACAAGGATAAGGAATTTGACCTATATCCCTCAACTCGTAAAAGGACAAAATTATCTTGTCCTTATTTAAGCTCGGGAATATAGGTGAATTTCCTTATCCTCCTTTGAGCTAGATCAGAAATCGTCTGTGAGGTGGGTTTGCATATGCGAAAATTCCATTAATATTAGAATGTAGATACAAAAAAGACAATGCAAAGTAAGATTAATAGAAACTTACCACATAGTTCGCTGGTAGTGGAAGAAGGCAACGAAATAATGTTCTTCTCCATATCCCATCGAAAGCTAATGAGATTTTGAGTTAAACACTTTCGTTGATTCCTTCTCCTGATTTTCATGTATAATTCCACCAACATATGATCCCTACCACACAAGCATAAATGGACATGTGTTCTATCAAATCCTTCTGGTCAAAAAGTAAAATAGTGACAAAAGACCTTAAAAAAACAAGATCTGGTAGACCAACCCAAATAAATAAGATTAAAAAACAACCACCCGCTATGTAATATTTATTGGATCTAAACACAAAATCAACAGCAGTTACAACATTTCTAACACATATCAAACTGAAAACTCGGTTATTATGCAATATAGGACCTGCTACACACGCATCATCGAATATATGACCTTGATAACTCTGCTAATTTGAAGGAGTTGTGCCCTAGAGGCAATTTAATAAAGTGTCTTTATTATTCATAACTCTCCTGTTCATAATGTTTTATACCATACTATAACTGTGTTAAGAGGAAACATTAATACACGTGTGGTATGTAAACAAACCAGGTCCCTAGTAGCCTCTAGTTATAATAGTCCATTAATTGGCCAACAGATGAGCAAGGTTTCCTGATCATGGGAATTTATGTCATTGACAATGGTGTCATGTCATTGGTGAATGATATGATGGACTCACACCCAATATGTTTCATCATTACGGGGTCAAGTCATTAAGTTCAACGTTATGATAATGTGAAAATGTAGTACCATAGTCTTAGACCGTGAGATGATGTTTAATTGCTATCTTTGAGGTTATTTCATTGGATCAAACGTCAGGACTGTAACTGGGTGATTATAAAGGTGTCTCTTGGGTAACCGGAGGGATATGTTGCGGCGTTTCATCAAGAGCGCGACTTGCCAATCTTAATGACGGATAGATACTTCTGGGCCCACTTGGTGAAGTTGCATCAATTAGCTTCACTTTCTGGGCGCACTTGGTGAAGTTGCATCAATTAGCTTCAAGCATGTGACTAGGTCACAAAGATGCAATGCCACGGGAACAAGTAGAATTGTAATGTCGGTAACGAGGTATGAGATACCGGATGATCAAGTCTCAGACTAACAGAGTATCGCTAAGGCAAGAGGTGTGGGGACTCAACGTTTAAGTTTCAGGAGACAAAGATAATCGTGAAATGCACAGGGGCCATCATGGGTGTCAGATCACGTTGTTGGTCATTGATCGGAGAGGAGTATCGATGGAGTGTTCCTAAACCATAGGGTGGCACACTTAAGGTTAGACGACGTTTTAGAGTGATCTTAGTACCGAATGAATTATTAAAAAGAGTCGGAATCGTTCCGGGATTTTTCCGATGGAGATCGGAGGGTTTCAAAGGAATGTCGGAAAAAGAGAGAAATGCCCGACGGAGATCGGAGTGTGCCGGGAGGGGTTCCAGAGCTCAAAATAAATAAGTAATGTATATTTATTATTAATTACTGTAATTTATAAATAAATTATATTATATTTTATTTTTAAATGGATTTATTCCACTAATTAATGGGCCTTTCGGGCAAAAGAAGCTCATTAGGGGAAAAGTGGGAGAAAAAAGGGAGCCAATCACATGGGCTACTTGGGGCCCATGAGGGTGTGCGGTTGCCCCTCCTTGGCCGTACCAAGCCTTGTGAGATTAGTCCCACATGGCTTGACCAGGGGGAAAGCCACCCCTCCTCCCCATATATAAAGGGAGGCACCCCTCCCCTTTTTTCCTCCCAATTCTCTCTCTGTGTTCTCTCTTCTTCGACCGTGGTTCCGCAAAAGGAGTTGCCTTAGGGTTGAGGTTTTCTTCATTATACATACACCGCCGTGCTAATAGTGCTTCGGTCCATCGCTCCGCTTCCGCAAACTCTGCTGGACCGGGGAGCGGAAGTCGTCGTCGACACTATACCACTAGTAGGAAAAAGCCTATCTGCAACGTGTGGAAATGTCTCATCAAAAGCGTGCCCCCACACGCTGTCGGTATCGCGCTGCTGGTATTTGTGCAGGAAGCGTGTAACAACTACACACTGCCAGTAACCACTTAACAGAAGCGTGTGACCTACGGTGCACACTTCTGATACCGGCAAGTACCAGAAGTGCACGCACCGTGTCGCTCTCTTCTAATATAGTTCTGCGAATTTTATAAATAATGTTGTTCTATTTGATCCTGATCAGTAGTATATCGCAGAATAGAACATATTAACAGAAACATGATAGCAGACTAGCAGTCATACTTAATAGTAGCTAACCGTCAACAGAATTGAACTTGACCATTAGCTATCTCTAATACATATCTCTAATACATATATTAGAGATTGCTATCGGTCATACTTAACAGTAACTAACCATCTTCATTCTTAGCTATAGCTCTATTTTAGGTAGTTATCATCCTGAAACTCGGATAGCCTCTGGCATATAAGATGGGGATTCTTGAACTTGAAGTAGATGAAGTCCTCGCCGTAGTCGAGATAGAACGTGCAATTTCTCCTGGGATCCACCTCGTAGAATTCCGTGTACTTCCTCCAATCAGGTCCATTGAAAAATGCCTGGTCCTCCTCATTGGTGATTTGAACTACGTCGTTGAGGTGGGGCTTCCCGGGGTTGCGCAAGTTCACCTCAAATGACACGTAGTCAGTCATTGGAACCTTCACATGCTTCATGATGTCACGCCTATCCCTGCATGGAATCACCTGAAAATAAGAACAATTAGACAACATTATAAACTAGTAGCACACAATTCAAAGATGAAGAATCGTAACATGAAGAACTAAAATATGCGTACCGTCTCAGTTCGATACTCCAGCGAGAGTATAATTTTAAACTTCTTGTCCATACAGTTGAGGCAGCCACAAACATCACAATGGTCCATTTTCTATAATTTTAGTTCAACAAACAAATGTATAATGAAACCACAAAAACATCTTTATAGTACATCTAAATATACATAGAAACAACCACAGAAGTATCTAAATGTAGCATCACAGTACATATGCGTCGATCAACATATAACAGCCACACAAAAGCATCTACCTAGTACATCTAGATAGCAACCGTTGCGATTAATATCGCGACTAAGGTAAAAATTGAACCAACTGCATAATGAAACCAAGTTTGCTTATCAATAGCATATCTGCTCAAATTTCTCATCTTCACTCGGTTTTTTTCCATCTTGATCTTGTAATCATGGTTGATATTGGCAACAAGTAACTCCAACACCATCTTTTCTTTTTCACATTTCTTCACAAGTTTTTTCATATCCTTTTTATTCAACTCGATATATCTTCTCGACACATATTTGTAAATCAGTTTTCACATACGGTTCACATATGGAATCCTAATAAGAGTATCTATGTTGTATTGTGTCAAGATAGTTTGCACTAAATATTAAAATAAAAGTCTTTAAAGGTAATGTACTGAATCGGAATCATACAATATAGGGTTGCCCACTGGTATCAAAACCATCGTGTATCACACTACATATCCAAGAACACGAAATCAATATATGAGATCAATACTAGTATTCCTATACCAAAATCAAAGTTGTTCCAACAAAATGTAGTTTTCCTAGACTAGTATTACTATACCAAGTTCTGTAAGTATTTCTACACCAAAATCAAACTAGTTTCGGGATATGGGAGTGTACAAATCGAAGAGGGCAAGAGGAGAGGGCGCGTGTGTACCTCGTTTCGAGGTGCAGAGCGTGGTGCTGGCGCCAGATATGGAGGGAGGATCTCGGGGACGGAGCCGGCGACAGCGCTCGGAGAGGGCGGAGACGACGAAGTCGATCTGGGCGGCAAGGTTGGCGGCGGTGCTCGGTATCTCTGTCTAGAACTCGATCGATCTGAAATAAGTACTTGGCTCCTTAGTGTGCCCTAATTAGCCTGAGAGACTACTGGCAGCGTGTGGGTACGGGCAAACGCTCCTAGTATGCAGACTAGTGGAAGCGTGTTCCTATAACCGCACGTTTCTAATATAGTAACATGGCTCGTCGAGTTGTGCTGGCAGCGTGGGTTTTTCCGGACACTTATTCCGGTAAGATTTACTGGAAGCGTACCACTAATGAACTCACTGCAACTAAATTGTAGAAGCGTGTTTTTTTTTACAAACGACAAGAGCCGGGTTCCAATAACCAAAACGGAAAACAAAACAATGTTGTTTTACAAACCCAAAAGAGAAAAGAAACGCAAAAGCGGCCTGGGAAGAAGCAAGGAAACAGGCCACCCCTCTCCCTCCAAGGAAGGAAGGAGATGACCCCCTTTAAAGCTCTGTAGTCCCAGCCAAACTGGCAAAGTAGCATTAGAACGGCACGGCACAAACGGCCAGGAGTTTTAGCAGTAAACACAACTAGCTCCACGCAGGCAGTAAGACAATCTTGAAGATACTTGTTCGGTTTTGTCGCAAAACCTGCACACATCACATGCGGGGGCTAAAGCACCATCATCCAACGACGTCAACTTCTTATTCTGAGGTAGCATCTGCTTCAATCAACCTGTTTCTACGAGCTTGGCTGCGGGCATGTTGTTCCAGGGCAGCATCTTGGATCATCCTGGCGCCTGCCTCCAGCTGAGTCCTGTCTCCTTCTGCATTTTGAAGTCCTGCCCAGTAACAAAGAAAAGCACAAAAGTAACAGATCAGCTCAACAGGGGCTGATATGAATTTTCTATTAAAACATGCAGTATTCCTAGTTTTCCACCAGCAAAAGGCAGCAATCCCAACAACATGCATATCCAAACGAGCTGGAAAATAAGAAGAGATCCACCAAAAGTATTGCGTAAAATTGACAGGTCTATTTAAGACCCCAAGAACCGAGCAAATAACACTCCACATATAACTAGCAACGGGGAAAGCAAAGAAAATGTGATGAATTGTTTCAAACGGAGAACAAAAGCTGCAAGAGAAGTCTCCTTTCCAATTCCTTTTTTTCATGTTATCCTTGGTAGCAATAGAATTATGCCAGATCAACCAGAGCCACACTTTGATCTTCAGAGGGATCTTGGCTTTCCATAGTTGAGAGAAAGATCTATCCACATTAGAGGAGGACAACTTATTGTACATTGATTTGACTGAGAATTTTCCAGATTTGGTGAGTTTCCACTTGGGCTTATCAGGTCCTTCCCCCAAAGCCACTGTCATAAGTAAGCTACGCAGTGCTGATGCCTGTTGCTGCATCTGTACATCCATCCACCTCCTAAACTCCATTTGCCAATTCCTGTCAGCCATCTCTTTCACAGTACACTCCTGAATCGTGCAAACCTGGAACAAGTCTGGAAACCTATCACAAAAGGGTGTTGGGCCGCACCATTGATCATGCCAAAAGTCTGTTTCATTTCCCCCTACGACCATCATTGATCTACCCTGCATGTACCATTGCTTGACTTTCAGTAGGTCCTTCCACATAGGGGAATCCTGTTGTCTCACCCTAACTCTCCAGATGCCATGTGTAATCCCATACTTGTTCTTTACCAGAGATTGCCACAAGCCTTCCTCCATTTCCAATCTCCACCACCATTTACACAGTAGACTGATGTTGAAAAGTTTCAGGTCCTTAATGCCTAAAGCCCCTTTTCTCTTGGGTTTATTAATTATATTCCACCGAACAAGATGGTATTTCTTTTTAGTGTTGGCCCCTTGCCAAAAGAATCTCCTAATGATCTTGGTCATCTGCTCCAAACATGTGGCAGGGAGCAGGTACATAGACATGTGGTAGATAGGAATACTACTTAGTGATGACTGGATCAGGGTCAGCCTCCCACCAATAGAGGAGTTGTTACCAACCCAACCCTCCAACCTCCTGTTCAGTTTTTCCACAAGAGGTTTCAGATCAGCCACCAAGATCCTGGAACCACATACAGGAACTCCCAAATACTTCATAGGCTAGTGCCCAATCTGACAGTCCAACATATCAGAATACTTGACCCCCTTGATTGAATCTTCCATAACCATGAACAATTCACTTTTCATGAAGTTGATCTTGAGTCCAGACATAGTCTCAAAGAGGTAAAGTATCATCTTGAGTTGTCTGACCTCACTAATCTCATCCTGAACCATTAGCAGTGTGTGATCAGCATATTGAAAGATGGCAACGCCCCCAGTAACCAAGTGGGGCACCAGGCCACAAATCAAACCATTACTCTGAGCCTGTTGAATAAGTTTGGCCAGCCCTTCAGCAGCAAGGTTGAACGGGAAAGGGGAGAAAGGATCCCCTTGTCTAACCCCCCCATGACTGTCAAAATCTCTGCCCCTAGTATTGTTGATCTTAATACACAAAGTTCCATCCTTGATGATCTCTTCAATCAATCTTCTCCAGAGTGTACTAAAACCTTTTAAGGAGACACAGTGCAACAGGTAGGCTCAGTCTACCTTGTCATAGGCCTTCTCAAAGTCTATTTTAAAGACCACACCCTGTTGCTTCTTCCTCTTAGCCTCATGCAAAATTTCATGAAGGGACATGATGCCATCCATGATGTTTCCGCCCTTGATGAAAGCAGTCTGACATTTTGAAATCAACTTATCCATGTAAGGCTCCATCCTGAGGATGGCCACCTTAGTAATAATTTTGTACAGAACCTGTAACAAATAGATAGGTCTGTATTTCTGGAGGCAGTCTGCATCAGGGGTTTTCTGCAGCAAAATGATCATGCCAAAATTAAGTCTATATAGACCAAGCTTACCAACATACCAATCATTGAACAACTGCACAATACCAGCTTTAACTACATTCCATGCAACCTGAAAGAACTCAATAGGAATCCCATCAGGTCCAGGAGCTTTATTCCTAACCATAGAATCAATAGTTGTTTTAATCTCTTTCTCAGTAAATGCAGAATCAAGATCAGCATTATCAGTGTCAGATAGAATTTCATCTGCCCCCCCAAATACCAACAGAGAACCTCATGAGGTTACCTTCCCCAGGACCAAAAAGATTTTTGTAATAAGAAGTAGCACGAGGAAGCAGCTCCTCAGTCCCCTGCACACACTGGTCCCCATTAACCAGAGAGTACATTGTGGTTTTCCTCTTCCTTCCATTGGCAACTCTGTGAAAGAAAGCAGAGTTCGAATCACCTTGCAACAACCATTTTTCACAGGATCTCTCATGCCAGAATTTTTCTTCCTCATCACAAAGCCTAAACAGTTCACTTTGAATATACCCTTTCCTCTCAAATTGTTCTGCTGACAGGTTGCATTGTTCTTCCAGCAGCTCCAGGTTGTACAGCTCCTCAGATAACTCCTTCCTTAATCTGACAGCATCACCTCTGATATTTGCACCCACCCCTTCAGACTATTTTTGACACGTTTCAACTTGTTTTGGATGACTGAAACACTATCCACACAGGGAACAGTAACACTCCAGGCTTTCTGAACCCTTTCCAAAAACTCAGGATGTGAGGTCCAAGATTTCATAAACCTAAACTCCTTATTTTTAGGAGTCATTACCTCACCAGTATCCACAATCAAAGGATTATGGTCTGAGTTGACTCTAGGATTTCTCCTAACACTTGTTAGGGGGAAGATGTTTTCCCAATCAGAAGACATGAGTACCCTGTCTAACTTTTCCAGAGTGGGATTCCTTTGATTATTAGTCCAAGTATACAAACCACCAGACATGTCCACCTCCCTAAGTGAATAATTCTTAATGACAGAGTTAAAAGCATCTGAAAATTTGGAAACCCCTCCAGGTTTGTTTTTCTCAAAAGCAAAACGCAAAATATTAAAATCACCACCAATGAGAGATGGAAGAGCCAAAAGAGAGCAAGCATTAGCAAAAGCAGCTAGAAAATTAGTCTTATCCTTATCCTGCGCTGCACCATAAACAACCATGAGAGTAACCTTCTTATTGACTTTCTTATCCAACACATCTGCTTTAAAAAAGAATCTATCCACAGAGGCATTAATGATATCAAATCTAGAGGATTTGATACCACAAAGAATGCCCCCAGATCTACCAACAGATGGAGACCAGAACCAAAGGTAACAATTGCCAGGTTCAAATTTCCTCCAAACCTCAGGATCCACTACAGCTTTCATGGTTTCTTGCAAACCAATGAAGTCAAAATCAAACTCCCTGATTAGATCAATCATGTTGGTGGAAAAACCTTTCTTGCCCACCCCTCTACAGTTCAAAAAACACCTATCATAATAATTTCTTTGATTTTGTCCTAACCCTGAGTCCATCTACAATACCACTCTAAGGATGGTTTTGTATGGACCCTACTGAGGGATCTGGCACCACCAAGGGGTACCCCTGAGAAGAATTAGCTTTAGATTTTGCTTTCTGTTTCAGTCTCTTTGAGGTCCTTCGAGAAATAACAGGAGTGAAAGGATTTTCATCACTATCAGAGAATGATTCCCTATCCTCCTCCTCAATAGAAGGTAGACATAAAGGAGGAGCCTCCTCATGATGATTTGGTGCAGCAGGATTCACAGGATTAGACACAGATATAAGTTCTTTTTTATTCAACAAGTTGGCTCTAGCCACTTCCCAGCTAATAAGCAAATCAACAGTTTCCAAAGATATAGAAGTTGGATATATTCCTAATTCTAGAGCTTTTTCTAAAACATCATTATCAGCTAGCACAGAAAAGGAATTAGAACATGCAGTCTTACCTTCATCCCTTGCTGCAATGGATTGGGTAGCCCTTTGGAGAATAGACTCGTTGGCTCTACCAGAAGCAAGTATCCTGGCACTGCTCCTCAAGGGTGCAGGCTGAGCTGGAGTGAAAGATGAGGGAGCATTCACATGAGGAACAGAGACCTCAATGACAGGTGGCCTAGATTCGTTAGCCAGAACAGGGTCCTTATCCACCTCCATAATGTGCACTGCAGAGGAGTGCATCTGTTAACTTTCCACTTTATTAGCAGACATGGCTGACAGGATCTTGATTGGCTATCTGTTTCATATGTAGTCTCAGGAGATTCAACAACAGGAGGCAATTCGGCACCAGGGATTTGTTGAAGCATCCCCTTCCACATACAACTCTTGTCACTCTTGGTTTTCAGCAGCTGCTTGAGAAACTCCTCATATGTTAATTCATTCTGTAGCGGCTCCTCTAGGTTCTCAACAACACCTGCTTTTATCTGCTTGGGAGCTGCAAGGTACTCAAGGTACCTATCATAATGATCAACAGCAGGGGTTGCATCAGCCCTAGAAGTGGAGCCCACAGAAACAGGAATCATTTGCCTTTGCTCATTTGTATTGTATCGCAGCTTCTGCACTTGAGCAGGAAACGAGTCATCGTCACTATCATCATCTAAGCTTTGTGAACGTTCAGGAGCCTGCCTCTTTCCCTTGTCATCACATACTGTGTCCTTTGGGTTTGCAGGGACAGAAACCCCCCTGTTGTCTAGCATATGATGCCCTGGCATCCCGCATGAACCCTCCAGAGACAGGGTTAGCAGCAACATGCCCTGCACTAGGTGGATCCTGCATGGGCCTCTTAGGGGTGTGTTGAGATTCACTCCCTCCCAGATTTTCACCTTCCTTGCCCCTGGATGCAGCTTTAGAGACTGTATTTTTGGTTTGCTTGCTAACAGGGATTTCCCTAGTAAACTCAATATCGTAAAACTTGTTTGCAATGTTAACGTTGGAAACAACCGGTGGAACCAGAGAGACATCAATGGCACCAATTCTGACACGAACATAGTCCACATTATTCAAGTTGTGCCTGTCTACAAAGATGGTTCTGCCCACCAGACTTCCAATGAAAGCTGCAGTAGGGCAGTTCCTGTTATCCAGCGGAATGCCTTTGACTTGAAACCAAGCAATATCTAGTTCCCCAGTAGCTCCATACTCTGGCGTCCAGTGTGCAACTCTGATCACCACCCCAGGGATAGTGCGCAGACGAGCATCACTGAAGTGGACCCAGGCATCAATGTCTCTAGAGCTCGGGAACCTCATGAGGAATTTCCTAGCAGCTAGAGGTTTTGCATACCATCTCCAAGTACAGTTTCTGCCAGCCCATTGAAGGAATTCTTCCTCAATCTCTCTTCCAGACGGATTACCTTCAAGAACTTCAATGACTGCCTAATGCATTTCCTTCGGTGGGGCAGCATTCCTAATGTCAGGAATAACAAAAAGCCACCTCCTGGAGTAGCTACACCCACAAAGGGGGCTGCAACTTCCCAGGGCTTGATCTCATCATATAAGAATTTTTCTCCATGGTCATCTCCACACAAAACGCACAGGCAGTCTGTGTCAATTGGTTGAACATCCTCCTCCTGAAAGCTAACTGAGCGTGGCTGGATTTGGTTGTCAACATCACGAGCAGTTTCTTCGTCAGATTGATCATTGAAGGTGACAAACCCACCATCCCTACCAACCTGAATTGTACCAGTGCGATTGTGTAGAGAGACGATGCCCTGATCCCTTCCAACCTCAATAGATCCGACAACTGCAGAGGAGTTGTCTAGAGGGGGTTGATTAGGGTTAGAAAAGGCAGATTCCCTCCTATCATCGAGCGAGTTCTCCGAATCTTCCTCCCGCATCTCTGCACGGTGATTCCAACGATCCCTATTTCCTTGATTGGCCTCAAAATTTCTCGAAGGCGCGCGGCTAATGGCACCGAGACGATTGTTGTTCCTCCCAGAATCGCGGCCAGCACCCCGACCCCGGTCACGGCTGCGGGAGCGGGAGTCCCCACGTACCTGGTTGCGGCGAACCTCCGCCCTTCCCCGCTGGACTGGAGCACCATAGCCTCCCGCCGGATTTGTGCGATTGTAGTCGAAGGCGCCCGTGCCGTACCCTCCTGGCGGCCGGCGTGGTGGGAAGTTGGCCCGCGGCGGCGGACCACCACCGCGACCACCTCCCCGCCTGTCGTAGTTGAAGGACATGGCTCGAGTCGGAGAAGAAACCACCGCGGCGAAACTCCGACAATCTCCTTGCACCGTCCCCTCCCAAGGGAGAACAGGACCTGGATCTGCGTGGCGGAGGATCGATTTGAGCGGCTGGATCTGGACGAACACTACCCTAGGGTTCCCCGCAGCTTTTCCTCTCTCCGAGATGTGAGTGAATCTCGCGTTTAGATCTGGGGCAGGAGGAGGGCGAGGGGATAATGTACCTTGGACGGAGCGTGATGGCGTCGATGGCGGCGCACCACCTCCTGGCCCACTCGCAGCGAGCGGACTAGACGGCGCACGAAGGCTCACCGGCGATTCACGGAAGAGCGCACGAGGGCCCAGTGCATGACACGGCCGCTGAGGGGCACGTGCCTCATGGATCTGGACACGCGGCGAAAGGAGCTGCTCACGGACCACCGCCGTGAAGCACGGGAACTGGAGACGTGCACCCGTAACCACCTCTTCATCGTGACGGAGCTGGCGGACATCGACGGCGACCCCATCTACACCCACAAGCACCAACATGCGCTCGGCACACCGGAGCAGGATCGTTTCCTCCGTACAGCATGACTCACGTGTTACGCCATACGACGCGCCCCAACGTAGAGTCACGGGGAGGGAGGCCATACCGTGTCGGCGATGTGCTCGGAACCATCGGCGGCGATGGCGTGGTGGTGCGTGTCGGTAGGTGGTGTCGCAGCGCGTGTCGCGTCCATCAGCGACAAGTTTCTAGAAGCGTGTTACTAAGGTAAATCGCTGCTAGTGATTTTTTTCCTATAAGCATTTTCCAACTGGTGTACGTGTGTAGAGATACGAGGTGCTGCGACATGTGGCACTAGTCGCGGGAACGACTACACGACCTTGAGGTCGGCTTCGATGTCTTCATCATCGACACTTGTGCAGGACGGTAGTCCCCGCTTTCGGTCTTCTGGACTTTTTCGATTATTGTTGTTAGAAAAAAAATTGTTTTCTGCTACGAAACCCTTCTTAATTAAGTATATATGTCATCTATTAAACTAAAAACTAGACATGCATGCGGATATGCATATCTTCCATATAGGACGACGATGGTGAAGAAGGAGAGTACAAAGAACATGAAAGCACCACCGGAATTCCCCCCTAGAGTACTTCGCTACGCCGGAGGTCAAGGACGAGCAGGCCCGACCACCCGAGGTATCCATGGCACCTCACCCTTTGATATTCCATCAAGAATCTAGCTAGCATGGAAGATCTAGTCGTATCCCCTCTCCAACCAGTTGTTATTGTAATAGGGGAGAGTGGGGTGTGGCTGTCGTGTGGGGGCCAAGATCTATATTTAAGAGACAAAGTAAGGTTCTGACCTAAAGGCCCCAACTAGGCCAAAATTTTGCAAACGATTAACTAAAGGCAAACCATGTGCAATGTTACAACTTCGCACACGAATGGCTAGCACGTAAGCGTGTACGAAATGTTGCACCGTCGCAAACAGTTTATTTACATAAACCGTGTGTGCTCATGACAAACATTTGCAGTTTCAACCGCACTTATTTCACACGCTATTTACCTAGAAAGCGTATGCAATCATTGTGGGAAACGTGGTAGGGATTACGTGGTAGGGAAAAAAAAATCTAGCGCATAAAGCAAGATCCAATGCAAGGCAGGAGGTAACGGAACGTATCCTCATCTGTCATACTAGCATAAGATTGTCGGTGATGAGGTTGGCATGGAAGTAGATATAGTCGATCCCTGCACTTATACACGTCTAATCGCGAGGAGATTTATTATCCCACAATCAATGAACGCAAGCAAAACACCTCCACGTTATCCACATGTACGTGATCAGTAATAGTGTGTCGTAACATGATCAAGCACCAATGAAAAATCTAGAACATTGTCGAGGAATCCGGGGCTCTCCGCGATCACTGGCGAGAACTAGGTCACGCCGAGGCAGTAATCCGGCAGAGCTCTTGCAACGTAAATGAAGTAGATGAAGCATCGGGGCAGAGGGGCGTCATCGGGACTCGTGTGGTGGCTGTGGGTGCCACTACCTGGCTTGGGCGCATACAATGAGGTTCACTAGTGGGTGCGCTCCTCAAAGAGCATGGTGCCCCCATATGTTGTTTTGGTAATTAATGAAAATCAATATGGACCAATATTTGCATTGAGTTTAGAGTTTGTACATAGGCAATGCTTGATGTCTATGTGTTGGATTCAAGATGATCAAGTGATGACCAAGGTGTTATTCATGTGATTATCCGAAGATTGGTCATGAGAGAGTTAAGCATATTGCGAGTATGTCTTGAAGAATACAATGGCGTGTATATTCATGTTGACCTTCAAGACATCACCATTATGAATATATAAGAAAAGGTACAAGAGGTTGATCCATAACAAAGTACAAATAGTGGATCAATACTCAAATTTAGAAGATGTACCTAGTGGGATAAAGTCACCTCATGGTATATTTCCATGGGCATGCATTGAAATGAGTATTAATAGCCCATGGTGGATGCCGTCAAGTGGTGATCGTCATCATGATTGTGAAGTGATAGTTAAAAAGGAACATCTCGATGAGATCATATGCTTGAATCTTGTTACCCATTTGGAGATAATGGCCAAGTGAATATGGACTAACGTCTCCCATGCACAAGGTGACCTCAAACATTCGGTGGTGAGTAATCGAAATCTTACATGCTCCATGAAGTCACGTCTGCTCCTTACTTTTGAAAAGGAATCACTCAGCCTCTGCATCGCATTGATGCACACGGCTTTTATTATAAAAATAAACATCCAAGTCTGATCTTACATCATAGAATTAACAGTATAACCTCTCAAGCCAAGGGTAGAAAAGATGCTAGAATTAACCAACGAAACTCTAGCAAATAGAACAAGTGCATCAAGAAGCCAAACGTCCTCGCTGAGCCTCGGGGAGCAACAACGCCCAAGTTTGAATCCAATGCGTAGTCTGAAGAGCAACTTGCAAAAAATTCTCAGCTTTCTCATTGTTAAAAATAATCCCATTCCGACAATTCCAAATTTCCCAAAGAAAATCACATACACCTATGCGTATAAAAACTTTAGTTTTCTTGTCCACGCCAAATAACCGATTGCCAAACATGTTTTTAATATTTTTTGAGGTGAAATGCTGAAAGTAAAGTGCACCAAACGCCAATTTTTTTTTTGCAAATTCACAGGATATAAAAAGGTGTTCTATGGACTCTTCCGCACCATAAAAGACACATTTCGTACATCTAGACCATTTTCTTTTAGTCAAGTTATCTTTAGTGAGAAATTCTTTCCTAGATAAAAACCACATAAAAATCTTAATGTTCAGAGGTACTTTCAACTTCCACAAGTACTTACGAAGAAATCTAACGTTCCCATGCATTAGATCAACGTAAAAAGATTTAACTGAGAAAGATCCTGAAGTAGAAATCTTCCACCTAACCGTATTATTTCCGTCTAATAGCTGAACTCCCATAAGTTTCTATACTAGACATAACCAAGAGTCCCACTTATCCCTCACAAGCGCCCTTCTAAAATGTAAATTCAATGGGACATGTCGGAAGACCTCGGAAACTAGAATATTCTTATGTCGCAATATTGCATACAGAGAAGGAAACTAGGATGCTAGCGAGGAGTTCCCCATCCACGAGTCCTCCCAAAACCTAATGCCAAAGCCATTTCCCAGATTAAATTCAATACGGTGAAAAAAATTCTTTTTTAACACCCATGATCCCTTTCCAGAAAGGAGAATCAGTAGGTTTAGCCTCCACCTGTGCTAAAGTTTTCCCATGTAAATACTTATTGGAAAGAATCTCTTGCCAAACCCCTTGCTCAGTTAAGAGTTTATACAACCATTTGCTTAGGAGGCACTTATTCTTAATTTCTAAAACCTCAATCCCTAAACCCCCTTGATCCTTAGGACGACACTACATGTGATGGTCTAAGAAAACATAACAATTAGACAATCATATAAAAAAGTAGAAAATAACATATAGACAACATTACACACCCGAAAGATCTCATATAAAAGGTGCACATCATAAACTTCCAAACGTTGGAACCGAAGGACGAACATAAATGTACAACCAAATTTTTTTTGTACATATATAGTAGGTCCTTTAGACCCACGCTCAAACTGATAATGCTCAAGGTTGAATCATTGGCAAAAAAATTAAATCAAGTTCGTAACAATAAGCAAAACACATAATGAATGAAAATATATGTACCGTTAGAGAACGGTACTCCTGTGTTAGAAGAACAGAAAAAATCGTGTTCATGCACTCTAATTGGCCACAATCATCACATTACTCCATTTTCTTTAGTAATAGCTCAACATACAAATGACCCAACTATCTAGCTAGTACACCTGAACAAAGCAACCATTGAGATCATCACCCCGACTAAGGTAACAATTGAGCCAACTGCATAATAAAACCAAACTTCCTTATTTATTGCATATCTTCTAATCTTTCTAGTCTTCAGTCAGGTGGTATCCATCCTGATCTTATGATCATGGATGATATCAGCAACATGCAACTCCAATTCCATCTTTTTTTGTTCAAGTTTCATCACAACTTTTCTCAATATCCGGTTTTCTTTTTCAACTAGATCTAACTTATCCGCACACACTGGTAGAAAATAGGCCTTCCATACGCCCCCATTAGTCCCCAAAATAATCGAACCGCGACCATAGGGGTCTTTAGTTGCGGTTCGGGAGGAGACCCGCGACCAACAGTCTGGGCCCAGCGCGCTCGGTCCACAGCTGGCGGACGGGAGGGGCTTTAGTCGCGGTTGGCCTGGCCAACCGGGACTAAAAGGTCCTCAGGCTGGCCCGAAGGCCTTTAGTCGCGGTTGTCCAGGCCAACCGGGACTAAAAGACCATCCCTATATATAGGACTCAGCTCGCTGCACTTAGCCACATTTGGTGTCACTTCTACTCACAATATTCACAAGGGGTGGTGGGTTTGCTTTGGTTCCTCCTATGCACACAAGGTGTCCGATGAAATGCCCGAGAGCATGAAACACACATAATATGAAGTGTCCGAGCCGCACTTGAGCTTTGTCATTTATTTTTCCTCCGCGATCGCGGTTAGCAACTTGAACCTTTCATGATTTGTATTATTTCTAGCGAGTTAGTTTAACAAATGCATGATGGTTAATTATATACTTTATATGATAATAATGCAGATGAATCGGCAATGGATGTACGGTAACCGACTCTCCGGCGAGTTCACTACAGATTTGAAAGATTTCCTCGTAGTGTCAAATGCGAACAAGCACCCAGGTTTTATTATCTGTCCATGTGCTGAATGTAAGAATCAGAAGAGTTACTCCTCCTCAAGAGTCATTCACATGCACCTGCTTCGGCATGGTTTCATGCCAAGCTATAATTGTTGGACAAAGCATGGAGAAAGAGGGGTTAGAATGGAAGAAGATGAAGAAGAGGATGATATCGATGTCAACTATCATGAGGCTTTCATGGAGGATGATGCTGAAGGTGGGGAAGGGTTTGGTGAAGGTGAAGAAGAGGCACATGATGAGCCCGCTGATGATCTTGGTCGGACCATTGCTGATGCACGGAGACGCTGCGAAACTGACAAGGAGAGGGAGAATTTGGATCGCATGTTAGAGGATCACACGAAGTCGCTGTACCCAGGATGCGACAATAGTCTGAAAAAGCTGGTCTGCACACTGCATTTGCTGAAATGGAAGGCACGGGAAGGTGTAGCTGACTCATCATTTGAAAATTTGCTGAAAATGTTGAAGAATATGTTTCCGAAGAATAACGAGTTGCCCGCCAGTACGTACGAAGCAAAGAAGGTTGTCTGCCCTCTAGGTTTAGAGGTTCTGAAGATACATGCATGCATGAACGACTGCATCCTCTACCGCGGTGAATACGAGAATTTGAATGAATGCCCTGTATGCACTACATTGCATTATAAGATCAGAGGCGATGACCCTGGTGACGATGTTGAGGGCGAGAAACCCAGGAAGAGGGTTCCCGCCAAGGTGATGTGGTATGCTCCTATAATACCTCGGTTGAAACGTCTGTTCAGGAACAAAGAGCATGCCAAGTTGTTGTGATGGCACAAAGAGGACCGTAAGTCCGACGTGGAGTTGAGACACCCTGCTGATGGAACGCAATGGAGAAAGATCGACAGAGAGTTCAAAGATTTTGCAGTTGACTCAAGGAACATAAGATTTGGTCTAAGTAATGATGGCATGAATCCTTTTGGCGAGCAGAGCTCCAGCCATAGCACCTGGCCCGTGACTCTATGCATCTACAACCTTCCTCCTTGGTTGTGCATGAAGCAGAAGTTCATTATGATGACAGTGCTCATCCAAGGTCCGAAGCAACCCGGCAACGACATCGATGTGTACCTAAGGCCATTAGTTGATGAACTCTTACAGTTGTGTGGTAGACCTGGTGTACCTGTGTGGGATAAGCACAAAGAAGAGTAATTTGACCTACGAGTGTTGCTTTTTGTAACCATCAACGATTGGCCTGCTCTCAGTAATCTTTCGGGACAGTCAAATAAGGGATACAAAGCATGCACGCACTGCTTACATGAGACTGAAAGTGTATTTTTGGATAATTGTAGGAAGAACGTGTACCTGGGTCATCGTCGATTTCTTCCCCGAAATCATAACGTAAGAAAGAAAGGCAAGCATTTCAACGGCAAGGAAGATCACCGGCCGAAGCCTGCGGAACGTACTGGAGATGAGATATTTGATATGGTCAAGGATTTGAAAGTCATCTTTGGAAAGGGTCCTGGCGGACAATCAGTTCCGCTGGGAGTTGACGGGCACGTACCCATGTGGAAGAAGAAATCGATATTTTGGGAGCTACAGTATTGGAAAGTCCTAGATGTCCGCTCTGCAATCGACGTGATGCATGTTACGAAGAATATTTGCGTGAACCTGCTAAGCTTCTTGGGCGTGTATGGGAAGACAAATGATACAAAGGAAGCACGGCAGGACCAACAACTTTTGAAAGACCCAGATGACCGGCATCCGGAATGGTTTCAAGGTCGTGCCAGCTACGCTCTTACCAAAGAAGAGAAGGTCATTTTTTTTAATGCCTGAGCAGTATGAAGGTCCCTTCTGGCTTCTCGTCGAATATAAAGGGAATAATAAACATGGCGGACAAAAAGTTCCAAAACCTGAAGTCTCACGACTGCCACGTGATTATGATGCAATTGCTTCCGATTGCTTTGAGGGGGCTCCTACCGGAAAATGTTCGAGTAGCCATTGTGAAGCTATGTGCATTCCTCAATTCAATCTCTCACAAGGTAATCAGTCCAGAAGATCTACCACGGTTACAGAACGATGTGGTCCAATGTCTTGTCAGTTTCGAGTTGGTGTTTCCACCATCCTTCTTCAATATTATGACGCGCCTCCTGGTCCACCTAGTCGAAGAGATTTCCATTCTCGGTCCTGTATTTCTACACAATATGTTCCCCTTTGAGAGGTTTATGGGAGTATTAAAGAAATATGTTCGTAACCGTGCTGCGCCAGAAGGAAGCATCGTAAAGGGCTATGGAAATGAGGAGGTAATTGAGTTCTGTATTGACTATGTTCCTGACCTTAAGCCGATTGGTACGAAGGTCCCTTCTGGTCACATATTATGGTTACATAGAGGAGATATGGGAACTTGACTATGGACCCTACTTTAAGGTCCCTTTGTTCCGGTGCAAATGGTTCAAGCTAACAGGAGGTGGGGTAAAGGTGGACGAGCCATACGGAATGACAATGGTGGATTTCAACAATCTTGGTTACCTTGACGAACCATTCGTCCTAGCCAAAGATGTCGCTCAGGTTTTCTATTTGAAGGACATGAGTAGCAAACCGAGGAAACGGAAAAATAAGAAAACGATCAGTACATCAAGAGATGATCCAAAGCGCCACGTTGTTCTTTCAAAGTGAACACTGACCCAAGACAGACATGTCAAAAGATTATAATATGTTTGGTGAAATTCCGCCCTTCAAAGTGAACACTGACCCAAGCATTAAGTTAAATGATGAGGATGCTCCATGGATACAGCACAATCGTAAGAAAGCAGGGACACACGGGAAGAATTGATGTGTAATAATTTATTGTACCAAACTTTGTTGAATGGATCATGTGAATTATATTATCTCTGATGTGTTTAAGACTAACTCCTTTGCAAAATAATTGAGAAAACGAGTGGAAAACATGGAAAACAGAAGGTTACTTAAATGTCTCAAAACCTTGTGAGATAAAATATCTAATTTCATAAATTTATTAAAAATAGAAAACAGACGCGCTAGCGCGGCGCAGTGTTGCCGGAATACAAATTCTTTTATTAAAAACAGAAAACAGACGAACACTACTCCTCGTCGTCGTCGTCGGGGAACTCGTCGGTGACCTCCTCCGGGTCATCGTCGTCGCCAAACTCGTCGGTGAACTCCTCGTCGTCGTCGGAGGTGCATGATGGTATGTCCGAGATAGGCCCCCACCTCGGCTCGTCGGAGGCCCAGACTTCGCCGGCGTGGTCGGCCCGACGAAGCTCTTGCAGCGCGTTCGTCCTCGCCTCCCGAGCGGCATCTAACGCGAGGTGGCGTTCGAGGCGGCGCTCCGCCCGCTCAGCCGCGCGGGTCTGCCAGAGCTCCTCGTCGGCGCTCTCCTCCCCCGGGTTGTTCCGGTAATACTCGCGGACGACGCGGTCGTCCCTGGCGTCGACTAGGCCCTGAAACGCGCGGTGGCGGAGGTGGAGGTGGTCTGCGGCAGTGACGATCTGCGGCTTCGGCGCCCTGGCCTCCGCTTCCCAGACGGTGTGGCAGTCGTTGAAGTACATCAGCGACCGCGGGCGGTTGAGGCGCCAGGCCGCCGCGTCCCAGGCGCGGGCGGCCTCCGCCGCCGTCGCAAAGGAGCCGAGGGGGATGCGCTCGTCCCCCCAGCGGATATCTGCGCTGAACATTCCGTTCTGCCGTGCTCGGACGCCGCGGAAGCCGGTGGTGCTGTTCCTCCTCGGAGGCATGGTGGAAGCGCGACGGTGCATGGAGAGGAGTGGGCGCGTGGAGAGGAGTGGGCGCGTGGAGAGTAGAAGACGCGCTCGAGGCGCGGCAGTTTATACCGCCCCCTCCTGGCCACGCGTCACAACTCCCGCGCCATGTGTCACAACTCCCGCGCCACGCGCCACCCTAACACAACCAAGCAAATAGTTGCACATTACTACCCACTTCGAGCTCAAAGTGAACACTGACCCAAGCATGGATTGATGTGTTAAAGAGGGGGTGTAAAACAAAACAATCGGTATCACCATCATACAGCCCTACTGTGGCTACTGGGTGCAATATGCATTCCAAATGCACGGCAGGACGTATGATGGCGAATCCGGATGTTTTGTATTTGCTCGATGAACTAAATATATGATGTATCAAACCTTAAAGGGGGTGTACAACAAAACAATCGGTATCGCCATCATACAGCCCCACCGTGGCTACTAGGTGCATATATGCATACCAAATGCACGGCAGGACGTATGATGGCGAATCCGTATGTTTTGTATTTGGTCGATGAACTGACCGGTGTATGAAGGTGGGCTATATATGGGGTCCTCTGGCTCACAAAGTGTTGTGCTAGGGTTTTGATCCAGTGGTTAAGAAACAGCCTGATCCAACGGCTCACAACAGCTCGAAAGAAACACACCGTAGCCCTGATCGAACGGCTCACAGCAGCTCGAAAGAAACACACCCCGGATCCAACGACTCACAAGCGTTTGAAAGAAACACACAATCTGTGTGATTCTATCTGATTGGTCCAACGAAACACGAACCATTTAGTCCCGGTTGGTGTCCCCAACCGGGACTAAAGGGATATGTTTTCTTCTCGCTATATATATGTATGCATTTCCACACCATTGGCATAAACACATCGGGCGGCCATCACGAACCACTACTACCACGAGCTCACGCCGGAGCAGCGGAGGAATCCCAGTTGGAATCCTGACTACCGCCCTACTTGGGACGCCTTCTTCATTAATCGGCCTGAGAGTGCGCTCGCCAGGTACGAGGAGAACGGCCCGCCTCCTTCGAACTTCAACGAGGCCGGTCGTCGGCTGTGGTGGGGCGGCGGACGGACTCTTCAGAGCGTCATGAACTACATCAGGGCTGGCGATAACCACCGCCTGCGCTACCCTCACGCCCAGTCCTGGAGTCGTGATCCTCCGAGGGAGTCCAGAGCACCGTCTGACGATAGTGACGACGACGGCGACGACTACGACGACTACGAGTCGGAGTATTATAGGCCTAGGCAGGAGTATGACTAGCTAGTAGATCGATGCACTCTGGCCATTATGTACTGCCTTGTTTATTTAGATCTATGCTCTCCGTGTATATTTAGATCCAATCTTGCCATTATGTGTACTGTGCCTTGTTTATCTATCGAAATGCATGTCCCCCTCCCCTTAACGTGAGCCGTCTGAATCCAACCAATCAGGAAGAATCACATGGAAAACAGAAAACAGACGCGGAAAGCGGGAGGCGGGAAGACAGGGAAGAAATAGCGTGAAAAATAGGAGCGGGAAGACAAGAGGAGGGAAGAAAGTGGTAAGAAGAAAGAGGCGGGAAGAAAGAGGCGGGAAGACAGGGAAGAAATGGCGACAAAAATGAGTTTTTAAAATGAATTAGTTTTATTTTTCTGAATTTTTTTGATATATTATTTGTATTTCTAAGATTTTAAAATGAATTAGTTTTAGTTTTCTGAATTTTTTGATATATTATTTGTATTTTTAAGATTTTAAAATGAATTAGTTTATTTTTCTGAATTTTTGATATATTATTTGTATTTTTAAGATTTTAAAATGAATTAGTTTTATTTTTCTGAATTTTTTGATATATTATTTGTACTTTTAAGATTTTAAAATGAATTAGTTTTATTTTTCTGAATTTTTTTGACATATTATTTGTATTTTTAAGATTTGAAAATGAATTAGTTTTATTTTTCTGAATTTTTTGATATATTATTTGTATTTTTAAGATTTTAAAATGAATTAGTTTTATTTTTCTGAATTTCTTTGACATATTATTTGTATTTTTAAGAGTTTAAAATGAATTATTTTTATTTTTCTGAAATTTTTAATATATTATTTGTATTTTTAAGATTTTAAAATGAATTAGTTTTATTTTTCTGAATTGTTTGACATATTATTTGCATTTTTAAGATTTTAAAACGAAAAGTATTTTGAAAAAGCACCTTTAGTCGCGGTTCGTGACACGAACCGCGACTAAAGGATCTTTACGCGCGGGAACGGAAAGGCCGCGAAAACACCTTTAGTCCCGGTTGGGGACACCAACCGCGACTAAAGGCCCGCGGATGGTACCCAGAGGGGACCTTTAGTCGCGGTTAGTGTCCCCAACCGGGACTAAAGGCTGGCCCTATATATTCCCGCTCCCCCGAAATTTTTCTAAGGACCTTTCACTCGTCTTCTCCGCGCCGCACTGCTCGTCTTCTCCACGCCGCCGTCGCCGATTCCGCCCGCAGAGACACAGAGGACGCACCGCCGTCATCTCCGATAGGTACCCGCCGCCCCTGCGCCCGTCATCCCGCTGCTCCTCGTCCGTTCCCGTCGCCGTTCCTCGGCCGTGCCCTCCGTGACCTTCCTCCCGCCGCCACGACATCCTCCCGCCGCTCCTCGTTGGTGCTCCTCATCCCTGCCTCCTCCCCATCGTCTCCGTTCCCTCCCCCGTGGTCGGAATCGACAATTTCGCCGGAGACCCGAGAGCCGAATCTGCCACTGCCGGCCACCGTGTGACGCTAGGGTAACGTCATCATGACGTCACCTGGCCAAGTGTTGGCGAGGGTTTTTTTAAATGACGTCATCATGGCACGTGGGGCCCACTGTATATGGAATTACAGAAAATAATTAAATCTTCTAAATTAAATAACTTTTAATTTATAATTCCAAAAATTATGGAAAAATATGCAAAATGTTCACAAAAATGTAAGCTATCTGTTTATATCATTTTCAATCATGTTTGACAAAGTTCAAAATGAGACCATATTTGAATTTGAATTAAATTCATTAAGATAATGAAAATAAGTTTTAATTCAATAAATTCAGAATATTAAGTGTAATATACCAAAATGACCAGGAAAGCAAATGCAACCTATCTATGGGGTTCTCCAAGTCATTTGAGCAACTAATCTTGGACACACCTCTAAAGTATGGTTTTCCCCCTCCGGTGGTCATCGTTCTTCCATCCAAAACCCTAGCAATATGTTTTCCCTCCTTCTACGGCAATATTTGCTAAGTCTCCTTTATACTTAATTAATTTTTACTACATGCATGTCTGCAGGAGTGACATATGGCGGACGATAGAGCCTTTCCGCTTACGGATCAGGGGGCTGAAGGTTATATATTTGGCATCATAAACAACGAGATCCCTTATGTGCCGGGCCCGGAAGATGAGCAAGAAGAGGATGTTGTCTCTTCTTTTCTGAACCTTGACGATCAAGAAGGTGAAGAAACGGACATTGTCGATGATCAAGAGGGTGAAGGAACGGACATTGTCGACGGAGGTCAACCGTCGACAAACGACGATCTCGAATTGCAAAGACCAACCACCTCCGGCGAGGTATATATATATACATTGATCCTATCGTGATACAAACTTACTGAAATTTGAATACATATGCATTAACGTGCGCGACTCTCTTTCTTATTTTAGCCCTTGGCCGGATCGAGTACGACAAAGCGTTGCAAATCCAAGGCGATGAAACCAGGAGAAACATATACCATCGAATTAGTCGGTGAAACCGGCAAGCCCCTACAGCACACCATAAAGTTTATCAACCAATGCGGAGTCGATGTTAGAGACAACGTCCCGATCACCGTCCAGGAATGGAAGGAGCCAAAGAAGGCACGTCTTGGTTTCAGTTTTGTCGACAAGCGAACAAAAAAGGATTGCTGGAGAAAGCTTATGGTACATTTCATTCTACCTCCGGAATACAACAAAGTCGATGAATTCGGTAACGAGGTTCCGGGTGGACGTCAGAGGAGGAGGCTAGTCAAAGAGTTCGCTCTTCAGAAGATGGCCGAAGCATTCCGGAACTTCAAGAAAAATTTAACCCGTGAATATGTCAACAAGGGCAAGACTCCGATTTTCACTGGACAAAATGAGAAACTGAAAGATGATTGGCCAGAATTTGTGAGGCAAAATAAATCGGAGCATTTCAAGGAAATATCGAAAAAAGGCTAATGCGGATAAGAAACAGTACCATCATGTTATGGGGCCAGGAGGATACCGCCTTTCGGCGCCTAAGTGGCAGAAGATGGAGGACGGCCTGAGGGCGCGAAGAATCCCTCTAGGTACAGAGGGATGGGACGAAAGAGCCAAAATGTGGTGGTACGGGCATGGGGGATCGCTAGACCCGGAGACAGGGGCGTGTGTTCATCGGCAGAAAACGTTTGCTCCCACAAAAGCCCTTATTGACGCAATGACCCAAGCTCAACAGGGCTTGGTCACGTTCAACAGAGAGAAAGACGCACTGACATTAGCCCTCGGGAATGCTGAACACGGAGGACATGTACGAGGCAAAGGCCGTGGAAAGTAGGGTTTTCCCAGGAAAATGACCCGTACTGTTACAGAAGCCGTAAGAGAAAGACGGACCGGGATGCAGATCTTCTGGCGAAGCTTGCATCGGAAGTTAGTGAGTTGAAGCAGACCGTGCATGGAATACTTGTGAAAGAAAGATCAGCGCCTGCAGGGCCGCATGAAGATCATGAAGCGGATCTCGGAAGCCAGCATCAGCGGAGAAGCAGCGTGGCTTCCACGGAGGCCCCGCCTACAGGTGCTAATGCACCGACGATCGAGATTCGTGCACCAGAGCCTTACTACCCCGTGGATGATGTAAAGGAGATGAAAGAATGTGATCTGCATTATCCCGTGGGGAACATTTCCACGAAGGTAGCTACCGGCAGTGCTTTACCCTGTACACCTGGAGCACTCCACCACAACAACCCCATTCCATATGGCTATGCTCGTGTCACGGTGGAAGACATAGTCCAAGTGTTTGAGGACCTGGAGATTGACATAGCTACACCCGAAGGGGAGAGAAGACTTGGAGATGTCAAGCGCCAGTTCATTCTATGGAAAAAGAAGTACATAGTGTTTCCAGGCGAGGCGCCAAGGCTAACAAGTCCACCCCTCTCCTATGGTGGTGGTGGTGCTGGTTCACCTACACCTCCTTCACGCCATTCGACGCCGTCCCCCGATCCACAATCTCCGTCGGGTAAGCAGGCGTCGCCCCCCATCCTCCTCTGGCGGGTAAGTAGGCGTCGCCCCCCAATCCTCCTCTGGCGGGTAAGCAGCCGTCGCCCCCCCCCCCAATCCTCCTCCGGTGGATAAGCAGCCGTCGCCCCCATTCCTCCTCCGGCGAAGAAGCAGAAGCAGGCGGACAGCAAGGAAACCCGCTCTTGGACTATTAACCCGGAGCCTTATGTACCTAAGACCACACGGATACCGGAGCCATCACTGAAGCCTATCCCCCCAAGGCCTTGGGAACTTAGTGATCGGGAAACCAAATTGGCCGCGAATGCTGAGTATGAGAAATGGAAGGCCGATCGGAAGGCGCTAAGGGAGCCTAAGCCCAAGGAAGTATACCCTCCGAAGGTAAAGAAGTGGGCTATGAGTTTTTTGACGCAACCGTCCCAAGCCGAGCTGAATATGCCTGACGACTATGGAAGTGAACTTCGTAGGCAAGCAGAAATATTGAAGGAGGAGAATGAAGAAAGGAAAAAAGCGGGAAACAAGTTGACCAGCTCGGGATGCAGAGTAAACAATCGATCCCCCCGCTCATAATGAAAGCCGGTCCGGAATAGGACCCCAAGGTCAGAGCAGCTGCGGCAGCAATTGGATTGACTGTAGAGAGTGCCATGATAAATGCGTCTGAGATGGGTTTGACTCTTCGTGCCTCGTTAGGCCTTGACGATGCGCCAATGGGTGAGGTAGCATTTCAATATGTGAAGAATGGGCCTCTCGTCGAGCCTACGCAGGAAAAGAGTCTACCACCACAAATGCGAAATCTGCTACGTTGGTACAATAATTTCATATCATGGGCCGCCAAAGAATATGTTTATGTGGATGTTACAGAGGAGCATCACACCAAACGGTACTCTGTAACCGTTGAAATTAGTGAATTGTTCCAGCTGTTCAATCTGCGCGAGCTCGACAAATCTATCCTGAGTTGCTACGTTCTGTAAGTGATTTATTTCTCCCTCATCTCGTTCTTCATTGCCTGCACTATATATATATATATATATATATATATATATATATATATATATATATATATAGGGAAACTCTATTGGACTCCCTGGGTGTAGAATAAGTAATTCTACCCCCGGTCGTTTGATCGAGCCGGCTCAGACGTCAGTGCTAGGCTTGCTGTACGTAATTGTTTTACGATGACGGTTCCCAATTTCCGAAGGAGCTAGGCCACCACCGTCAAATCGAGGGCGTGTATGGCACAGCAGTTTTGGCTGCCTGGTGCTCTTCTCCACTGTAACCCTCACATCGTCCTCCTATGCCTCGCCGCCGGTCAGCCATCTCCTCTACCTCAGCGTCGTCTCCCTCGCACGAGCGCCGCATCCTCCGCCCCGGCGCCGTCTCCCGCACCACATCGTCTGTGTCAACGCCGTCTACTTTGCAGCAACAACTTCTCCTCCGCACCCTTCTTTACGACCCGACGCCATCGGCCGTCAGATCCATTCGTCTCCGCCTCGAAGCGCCGCCGCGAGGAGCCCTACCATCAGGCTCCTCCTACCGGGTTCCTGCCAGGCCCGCCTCGAAGCGCCGCCGCGAGGAGCCCTACCATCAGGCTCCTCCTACCGGGTTCCTGCCAGGCCCGCCTCGAACGCCGACGAAATCGAGCCGCCCGGAACCAGATCTTGTAGCCCTCGAGCTCCAGCTACCCGCGATGAGGTACTGTCGCCGCGGTCCTCGACTCGGTATAGAAGCGCCCTAACCTCGCGGGTCGCCCATCGTCTCCAACATCTCCGGCCGCCCCTCTTCTCCAACCTCTTTTCTTCTCGTTGCTTCCAATCGCTCCGATCGTACTCGTCTTCTCCGAGCAGGAACAAGGTCCTCCTGCATTGAGGGATGACTCACCATGTCCAAGCAACATCAGGAGAGCAGATCACACCGTCAGACTATTATTTGTGAGTACTACCTGATTTCTTTATGTCAGCGTTTATCACTTTAGTCTTGAGAATTTTCATGTGTTCTGCTCTCGGATGTATTTCCTCCTTGCATAAACACGTTCTGCACCCCATTAAGAAAGTACTTTTAAGTAAATGTATGTGTATCTCAAAACAGTGAAAAATGGAGTTTATCGAGTAATTAGCATACCTCTACTGAAATTGTTCTTGAGTATAACGATGGAGCTATCTGAACTTGAATCACGTGCGAATAATTTTCAATGTATACTCTGCCGAGAATAATCTTCTCACTGTGTATGTATGCGCCGAGGAGAAAATATGGTCTCGGTATTGGTCGTGGTTAGTTTACTCTAGCAATGAGTATGAGTAAATAATTTGAATTCAGATTTTGGTTTGTAAGGCCGCAAAAATTATTATTATGTATAAGGCAAGCATTCCAATTACTCATGCATGAACCAATACTCTTGCAAGAGCTTAGTACTATGAAGATTGCCGCAATTTTGTACCATACCTTGCACTCTTTATCTTTGGTGTCTGTGTTGTCTGATATTTTTGTCCAATTGAACGAGAAGTAATGTACCTTGGAATCTTTATGTAAACAATTCATTTTAATCATGGGGATCGGGAGTTGTATCACCTGCTTTTTCCAGTTTCTAGCTGTTAAATCCAAATTGATTCTCATTGAAGCGGCTTGTGGTCTCAGATGCTTTCTGGGGCCGCCTCAGATGCGTTCTGCACTGCGGGTGGCTGGGCGGCAACTTTTTTTTTCTCTTGTTTGTATGTGCTTCGTCTCTAATGACTGTCAGAGACAAGGGTTCAACCATTTGTCACACTCGACGCGGTTAGCAGGGGAAGCAGCAACTAGTCCTCCCCTGCGTTCTCATCATTGCTGGAATCGAGAAGAGTTTCTGGGTAGTGCGAAGCTCGCTGGGCTGCTAGTACGAGAAAGTGGGCTCTCCTTGATGTATGCAGGTATTAAGCAGACCGTAAAATCCAAATTGATGTCGCTATATTAAAATGTTTTGCTGAATTTGTTCAGTGGGCGAACCAGAGAGACTGCAAGCAGATTTCCAGTTTCATATATTTCAAGTGCAAATATTTTGTTTCCTTAATTGCCGATGCAAACTAGTGCTTGCTTCAGTCTTCTTGTGTGCATTTTATTTTGCAAGATGCAAATCCTACTTTGTAAGTTATTTGGGCAATACAGAACAAAAGTACTTGCAGTTTGGGTAGAAGCTTGTCAATTAATTTGTTGAGGAATAGAAAGCTATGAGTTAATTGAATGCTGAATTTTGTACAGAAATAGCTAGGTCTCCATTTAAAAGAAAAAAAGTAGCCAGCTCTCGTATAAATATGTATTTAGGTCTTCTGGTAATGCTAGATTATGGTAGACTCTAAATGTGTATGCGCCTTATTATGCCTAAACATTCTGCAATAACTTTCTTGTGTGTTCTTATGCCCAAACGTAATTTTGTATAGATCTAGATGTCCAATCTTTGCTTTTAGTAATTACTATTATGTATCGTTAATTGTCTTATCTTGCGTGTATAAAAGCAACATATGAAATTATGTCGCTTAGCATGTTATTTATGTTTCCAATGATGTTAAGTGAAACATGTTTGCTTAGTACAGAATGATGGGTTGTTATTCTAGTGAGAATCATGGGACAATCTCATGCGTGTTTGATGGACCCATTGCCTGTAATGCCAAGTAGTCACATACATACAACAGTCAAGATGGTCATTTAATTGCAGAAAATATGCTACGGAATTTAGCTAAGGTTATTTTCTTGTTTTGGATCATTATATAGCAGCGGGATCAAACACTCAACAAATCAGTGTTTGTAAGTTGGACCAACTATATATTTGATAGTGGTGTAAGTTACGTTGATTATGTGGGACTTACATAACTGCAACCACGAGTGATCTGGTGCATAGCTTAAAGAAGGATCACTTAGGTGGCTAATCAGGTTCTGATTTCCCTGATGGTACTACAAAAAAGCTAGCTGTAGGTTCATGTTTCAAGTGGAGAGAACAATAAGAAACACGGACCACCGTGGGAGTACTTAGTCAAGAATTTATAACAATTATATCATTTTTTTCCCGTTTCTGTAAGGTGCGAATAATGTTGGGGTTTTAAACTTTAGTTCATGTATCATAACTCGATCTAGCTAAAAATTAGTAGAAAAATCTATGATTTGTTAGATGAAAAGGTGAACTTGGAAGCGAAATTTATGTCAATAGGATATTATGTTTATTGCAACTAAGGGATAACAATGTTTCAGGCAGGAGAGGGATTGATGAATAACTAAAGCTAACAGAAAATTGGCCACATGCAAATTGAGCTGCCTGAAGACAAGTTCAGAGATGTACCATTGTAGTGAATTCGCGCATGCGGAGCCTCTTCCGAACCTTGTTTCAGCTGGTAATTTTAGTTTTGAACTATAAGGATTTGTAATTTTTTCTTGCTGCTGGTTTGCGATCGATTTGTCTTCAGACTATTATACAAAGTCATGATTAGGAATAAATTTCATCATATTAGCCTAAACCATCATCAAATTGGTTAGAGTGTATGAAATGGAAGTTGCTTATTAAATTGATTTGTTTATTCCTAAAGGCCAATAAAAATTTCGTAATGACACACTTCAAGAATGGGGACATGCCAATTTTTCTTAATTGTTGTCATTTTTTGGACACATGAGGCTATACCAGTTGTTCTTAGATGGTGTGATAATAGGCAGACGTACCACCATGCCATTGAGTTCTTGTGTTAATTATTTTATGGACATGTCAAGGCATATTGGTAAATATTATGTAGACATCAAGTATTTGGAAAAGGAGATGTTTTGGTTGGAAATTATGTTCAATTTCTTGTCTCTTATGACAACTCTCCTAATTTTCAGGACAGCTGGTGATGTTCAAAATACAAGGGATGTGATTGGCGCATGTCGTGGTCTCCAGCAAATCAGCATTGTAGCGCCTAGTAGGATGGACGTGATGTAACTAAATATTTGCACCAACTGATGTAATTTTTTTTTAATCTTCGCAGATGAATTCCTTTATTCTGTGGGCACATGAGGCTAAACCAGTAATACTTGCACATTTTTGCATGGCAGGATCTGTTTTATTTCTTGGACTTCTTAAGTGGTATAATCAGGCAGTCCGAGCAATTAAATCTTACATATTGTACTATGTGTAATCTTAGCTAATTCTAGTAAATCTCACGTCATGTAATTGGAAAATCTCCGTTGTTCTCAGAACATGTTAGTTCTGAGGCACCTTCGATTTATTGTGACGTAATGTTATCTTGATTAAAGGATTTCTACTCTGCTCCTAAAATTTCTTACGTTTATTCTTGTAAGAATTTGGTTGGCACAAATACCTCATAAAAAACGAACTAGTCAACCACGTTCCCCATGTTCATTGCTGAATTTTCTCAGGTAAAGTGGGCTCCAGATTTTTGTTAGCATGCAAAGACTTTTACTCGTGGAGGCGGAGCCTGGCTGGTATTTCTTACGTCGCATGCAAAGAATGTTATAACACATGGAATGGTCCTGGAGGCCGAGGCTGGGTTTCTTACGTCGCATGCAAATAATTTTACAACGCATGGAGCCTGAGTGGGTTTTCTTACGTCGCATGCAAAGAATTTTACATCCCATGGAATGGCCCAGAGGCGGAGCCTGAGTGAGTTTTCTTACGTCGCATGCAAAGAATTTTACAACGCATGGAATGGTCGTGGAGGCGGAGGCTGGCTGGGTTTCTTACGTCGCATGCAAATAATTTTACAACGCACGGAATATGGTCGTGGAGGCGGAGGCTGGTTCGGGCGTACGCGCACGGGGATGGCTCGGGTGCAGAATAATATTCTGTACCCAGGGAGTCAAATAGCGCGACCGTATATATATATATATATATATATATATATATATAACTCTATTAGACTCCCAGGGGGTAGAATAAGTAATTCTACACCCGAATCGATTGACCGAGCCGGACCACCTATTTATTTTGCATCTAGCCTTGCCCGTGCGGTTCGAAACGCCCAGCGTCGTAATATTATTTTATATGTTAGCAAGACGGTTTCTTTTTTACATCGTGGTGTCTGCTAGCTGAGCATTAACTAAATGACCTCATTTTCCTCCCCTCGGAGTCTCCCTCTTCAATGGTGTCCACACGGCGGTGAGCGGTTGGGAGAACACGACAGCGGCGACCGGCGGCTGCGGTCCGCGCGCTCTACGAATCCTCGGCTCCGTCGTCATTGGACGGTGGAATCGGCGGTGCCGTGGTCGGCCGGCTAGATCGACCGCAATGGCGGTGTGGTGCAGAAGGGTGGTGGTTGCCGGCGGCAGTGTAGTGCCTCAGGTGGGGGTCTTTGGGCCAAATCGGCATCGCTGCCGGACAGCGCGGCGGGTGGTGGTAGATTGCGGCATCGGCATCGGCATCGGCATCGGCCACCTCTCGCTACGTATCTATATTGCCCAGGGGCCGAGGATGCCCGTAACTAAATCCAGTATCGAGCCGTACGACCACTGTTGTAGGGATCTAGGGGACCTCAATAATCCAAGTTCTACTAGGAGTGCAAGCGTTGAGGTGAGCGGACTTTCCTCCTGATCTTACCTTCATATCAGTCCCAACCTAGTGGATTTTTTTTTGCAACTCGATCTAGTGGATTGATTTCTAGTTCTTCATGCTACCATGGTTCAGTGTCGTCCGTTTACCTTTTATCTGATTTGGACGCGATGTCACTTGTTTTAGCCTGAAGTTTGGTGATATTTGGCACTGCAGGTATGACGTGATATTGGCAGATTCACATTGTTTCGAGTTGTCACAGGGGTGGAGTAAAGGCATGTTGAAACAATTTAGAAGAGTCACCAGAGGGATCTAGTTGATGGTGCAGAGTGCATCAATGTAGTAACAGTGTAGGATATTAGGAAATTTTCATTACGTGCTTGTGTTATCTCTGCTTTATATGGATGGGTTTGATTTGCTTAGCTTCACGGTGTGGCCGGTGGCCTTAGTGTCGTGCATTACGGCAGGTTGCCGAGATGGAGTGCGGTGTTTCGGGTGCCCTCGTCGGCGACATAATTGCCGCCATTCACGACATTGCTCTCTGGTAGAACCCATGGTTCTGACATCAGATTCATAGTTATACCGGGATTGGACATAGAAATAGTTCGATGGATGTAAGTACTGCCCAGATACATAAGATTATGACTTCTGATGGCCAATTGTTTCTACATCAGAAGCTCTATTTGGATTGGACAGAGAAATAATATTGCAATCCTCTGGTTCTTATTGTCTTGCAGGGAACTGGTGGGTGGCGTACTAGGCTGCGAGAGTGCTCCCCAACTTAGTGCATCCTCTTTTCAATAGGAGGTGAGTTTCTGATCGCCAACACAAAGTTTCCTTGTCGTATTTGTTGGACAATAGCAACACTTAGTTAGCCATGAATTATTCTTCCAATGCGAATTGAGTCGTAATTAGAAAGTGGCATAATTGGAACTAGATTTGAGAATTCAGTCTTTTTTGGTGATGTCTGCTTTATTCACATTTGTACTTCGTCGCCCATGCTAGCCCATTCATCTAAAAAAATTTAGGCAGTGGGTTGTAGTAATCGTTACGGGATTGTGCTACGAGCTCATGTTGTTTGTCTCTCCATGAATGTAAATTTTATAGTGTAACCTGTGGTAATTTTTGCGATTTTATAACTGAAACTGGCACACAAAAATATTAATGGAACTTCGGCATCTATCTTGATTTAGTAAACATCTCATTCAATAATTTCAGATTGATGCACTGATATTGTTGATGCTTTCATATTTAATGGCTTTGTTTCAGGACCAATTTGGGAATTCTGCATTAGCTTCTAGATGTTTAGCTTGCATCCAGCTTAATATGGTTGTCCTCTGCATGCTTAGATATCATGTTCCGAAGGTCTGTCTTATTTTTCCCTGTCTCATTCAATTTTTCATTCAGCCTCTTGTTCTTCAAAAACAACCTATTTACTTCTTCCTCGAACTGAGAATGCAAATTTATCATCACAAAAAGAGATGATTCACCTTTTGTGTGCTTGTGTGTTTCATCTTTTAGTTTAGTCTGCAAGTCATCCACCTCTTCTCTCTTTTATTGGAGTTCTTTATCTGGCTGACCACATCTTCTTTTTCTGAGATGGTGGCTCGCATCATCTACCCACGTATGTATTTTTGTATCTAACATGTACCGTTACCAATTGCGGTGGTGGGGTTTGGAGTTACGGCATTACCTTGCTACTTATTTTGTTTCTCCCCTGTTTTTCTAATCGAGAGCAGAGGGAAGCAAACGGTTTGAACTCTAGGTGTGGAGCAGCGAGGGGTGGTTTTGGCGACGGCCTCGGTGGCTCGGCGATCGGGGGGCTGTCCACTGCACTCTCGGCGTCATCAGCAGTGTCATGGGCGCCTCCTGGAAATGGCAGCATCGTGGTCGGGCAGCTGAGCGTGTTGCACGCAAATGGTGGATTCAGCTGGTATCTGCATCCTGATCGCGTAGTGTGGAGGGAACTGTCTGCGGCCGGCACTGGCATTGTGGCGAGCGACGGGCAGCCTCGGCACTAGATTGTTTTGCAGCTTGTTCTCCGGAGACTGCGAGCATGTTTCTATCCACTAGTTTGTTTTGCAGCTTGTTTTCTGGATACCGTGAGCATCTTTCTCCACTAGTTTGTTTTGCAGCTTGTTTCAGATCATCACATAGCAACGGGATTGAACACTCAATGACTCAATATCTGCATACCTTGCTCCAAATAATCTTCCACGGCGCTGGACAGAGTCATGGCATCCATCAGAAATTAGAGTTGCGGCTTGGTCGATTGCTTGATGTGAACATTGATAAACCATTTTGGGTGGCTTGGAGCTTCGTATAGCGGTGTAAGAAATAGAGAGCGGTCAGGATTAGGAGACATGAGACCACGAGTTCCTGGTAATTTTGAGAACACCAGGCGAGAGCCCAGGATGGCGACCGTGACGACACATCCGTAATTCCATGTGTATAAAACTTCCTTCCATGGTTGCATTCAAGTTTGTGTTCAATGAAGAATACAATTGAGACAATTTTTGGGATTTACATGTGAAAAACATGCGGATCACGCTATGGTCAGAATAAATTATGGTGCTTCTCTATATCATATTATTGATGTGAGTGTTTTGCGTATGATATAGCGGATAATTATATGAACTATCAGGCGATTCTCTTCTTTTATCCAGGCACGATAGGTTGCTTATTGATTTTACGAGTAGGCCGGCACATCTTGTCCTATACGCAAATAATAAAATATATGGCCAGCTCTTACAAACATGATACATGTTACACGGTTACACGGTCTCAGACAGAGAACGAGCACACGACATTTGTATTTTATTACAGATCGGGGAGCAATACTCAATAGAGCTAGCCGTGGCCGAGTTTATTCTAGCTCTTACGTTGCCCCTACATTTTTTACGTCGCATGCAGCTTAGGAAGGTGGTTTGTGGCCAGGCTGGAGCGGATGGTTTCTTACGATACGCGGGATTAGAACATGGGCTTTTGGTTTTCTTAGGTCGCATGCAGTTTTCTTACGGCATTCTTACGGCATAAAGGATCGAGGCGGGGTTCAGACGGGCTGCTGGCCGGTGGTTTCTCGCATCGTTCCGTCCGGGTGCAGAATAATATTCTGCTCCCAGGGAGTCAAATAGCGCGACCGTATATATAAAACTCTATTAGACTCCCAGGGGGTAGAATAAGTAATTCTACACCCGAATCGATTGACCGAGCCGGACCACCTATTTATTTTGCATCTAGCCTTGCCCGTGCGGTTCGAAACGCCCAGCGTCGTAATATTATTTTATATGTTAGCAAGACGGTTTCTTTTTTACATCGTGGTGTCTGCTAGCTGAGCATTAACTAAATGACCTCATTTTCCTCCCCTCGGAGTCTCCCTCTTCAATGGTGTCCACACGGCGGTGAGCGGTTGGGAGAACACGACAGCGGCGACCGGCGGCTGCGGTCCGCGCGCTCTACGAATCCTCGGCTCCGTCGTCATTGGTCGGTGGAATCGGCGGTGCCGTGGTCGGCCGGCTAGATCGACCGCAATGGCGGTGTGGTGCAGAAGGGTGGTGGTTGCCGGCGGCAGTGTAGTGCCTCAGGTGGGGGTCTTTGGGCCAAATCGGCATCGCTGCCGGACAGCGCGGCGGGTGGTGGTAGATTGCGGCATCGGCATCGGCATCGGCATCGGCCACCTCTCGCTACGTATCTATATTGCCCAGGGGCCGAGGATGCCCGTAACTAAATCCAGTATCGAGCCGTACGACCACTGTTGTAGGGATCTAGGGGACCTCAATAATCCAAGTTCTACTAGGAGTGCAAGCGTTGAGGTGAGCGGACTTTCTTCCTGATCTTACCTTCATATCAGTCCCAACCTAGTGGATTTTTTTTTGCAACTCGATCTAGTGGATTGATTTCTAGTTCTTCATGCTACCATGGTTCAGTGTCGTCCGTTTACCTTTTATCTGATTTGGACGCGATGTCACTTGTTTTAGCCTGAAGTTTGGTGATATTTGGCACTGCAGGTATGACGTGATATTGGCAGATTCACATTGTTTCGAGTTGTCACAGGGGTGGAGTAAAGGCATGTTGAAACAATTTAGAAGAGTCACCAGAGGGATCTAGTTGATGGTGCAGAGTGCATCAATGTAGTAACAGTGTAGGATATTAGGAAATTTTCATTACGTGCTTGTGTTATCTCTGCTTTATATGGATGGGTTTGATTTGCTTAGCTTCACGGTGTGGCCGGTGGCCTTAGTGTCGTGCATTACGGCAGGTTGCCGAGATGGAGTGCGGTGTTTCGGGTGCCCTCGTCGGCGACATAATTGCCGCCATTCACGACATTGCTCTCTGGTAGAACCCATGGTTCTGACATCAGATTCATAGTTATACCGGGATTGGACATAGAAATAGTTCGATGGATGTAAGTACTGCCCAGATACATAAGATTATGACTTCTGATGGCCAATTGTTTCTACATCAGAAGCTCTATTTGGATTGGACAGAGAAATAATATTGCAATCCTCTGGTTCTTATTGTCTTGCAGGGAACTGGTGGGTGGCGTACTAGGCTGCGAGAGTGCTCCCCAACTTAGTGCATCCTCTTTTCAATAGGAGGTGAGTTTCTGATCGCCAACACAAAGTTTCCTTGTCGTATTTGTTGGACAATAGCAACACTTAGTTAGCCATGAATTATTCTTCCAATGCGAATTGAGTCGTAATTAGAAAGTGGCATAATTGGAACTAGATTTGAGAATTCAGTCTTTTTTGGTGATGTCTGCTTTATTCACATTTGTAGTTCGTCGCCCATGCTAGCCCATTCATCTAAAAAAATTTAGGCAGTGGGTTGTAGTAATCGTTACGGGATTGTGCTACGAGCTCATGTTGTTTGTCTCTCCATGAATGTAAATTTTATAGTGTAACCTGTGGTAATTTTTGCGATTTTATAACTGAAACTGGCACACAAAAATATTAATGGAACTTCGGCATCTATCTTGATTTAGTAAACATCTCATTCAATAATTTCAGATTGATGCACTGATATTGTTGATGCTTTCATATTTAATGGCTTTGTTTCAGGACCAATTTGGGAATTCTGCATTAGCTTCTAGATGTTTAGCTTGCATCCAGCTTAATATGGTTGTCCTCTGCATGCTTAGATATCATGTTCCGAAGGTCTGTCTTATTTTTCCCTGTCTCATTCAATTTTTCATTCAGCCTCTTGTTCTTCAAAAACAACCTATTTACTTCTTCCTCGAACTGAGAATGCAAATTTATCATCACAAAAAGAGATGATTCACCTTTTGTGTGCTTGTGTGTTTCATCTTTTAGTTTAGTCTGCAAGTCATCCACCTCTTCTCTCTTTTATTGGAGTTCTTTATCTGGCTGACCACATCTTCTTTTTCTGAGATGGTGGCTCGCATCATCTACCCACGTATGTATTTTTGTATCTAACATGTACCGTTACCAATTGCGGTGGTGGGGTTTGGAGTTACGGCATTACCTTGCTACTTATTTTGTTTCTCCCCTGTTTTTCTAATCGAGAGCAGAGGGAAGCAAACGGTTTGAACTCTAGGTGTGGAGCAGCGAGGGGTGGTTTTGGCGACGGCCTCGGTGGCTCGGCGATCGGGGGCTGTCCACTGCACTCTCGGCGTCATCAGCAGTGTCATGGGCGCCTCCTGGAAATGGCAGCATCGTGGTCGGGCAGCTGAGCGTGTTGCACGCAAATGGTGGATTCAGCTGGTATCTGCATCCTGATCGCGTAGTGTGGAGGGAACTGTCTGCGGCCGGCACTGGCATTGTGGCGAGCGACGGGCAGCCTCGGCACTAGATTGTTTTGCAGCTTGTTCTCCGGAGACTGCGAGCATGTTTCTATCCACTAGTTTGTTTTGCAGCTTGTTTTCTGGATACCGTGAGCATCTTTCTCCACTAGTTTGTTTTGCAGCTTGTTTCAGATCATCACATAGCAACGGGATTGAACACTCAATGACTCAATATCTGCATACCTTGCTCCAAATAATCTTCCACGGCGCTGGACAGAGTCATGGCATCCATCAGAAATTAGAGTTGCGGCTTGGTCGATTGCTTGATGTGAACATTGATAAACCATTTTGGGTGGCTTGGAGCTTCGTATAGCGGTGTAAGAAATAGAGAGCGGTCAGGATTAGGAGACATGAGACCACGAGTTCCTGGTAATTTTGAGAACACCAGGCGAGAGCCCAGGATGGCGACCGTGACGACACATCCGTAATTCCATGTGTATAAAACTTCCTTCCATGGTTGCATTCAAGTTTGTGTTCAATGAAGAATACAATTGAGACAATTTTTGGGATTTACATGTGAAAAACATGCGGATCACGCTATGGTCAGAATAAATTATGGTGCTTCTCTATATCATATTATTGATGTGAGTGTTTTGCGTATGATATAGCGGATAATTATATGAACTATCAGGCGATTCTCTTCTTTTATCCAGGCACGATAGGTTGCTTATTGATTTTACGAGTAGGCCGGCACATCTTGTCCTATACGCAAATAATAAAATATATGGCCAGCTCTTACAAACATGATACATGTTACACGGTTACACGGTCTCAGACAGAGAACGAGCACACGACATTTGTATTTTATTACAGATCGGGGAGCAATACTCAATAGAGCTAGCCGTGGCCGAGTTTATTCTAGCTCTTACGTTGCCCCTACATTTTTTACGTCGCATGCAGCTTAGGAAGGTGGTTTGTGGCCAGGCTGGAGCGGATGGTTTCTTACGATACGCGGGATTAGAACATGGGCTTTTGGTTTTCTTAGGTCGCATGCAGTTTTCTTACGGCATTCTTACGGCATAAAGGATCGAGGCGGGGTTCAGACGGGCTGCTGGCCGGTGGTTTCTCGCATCGTTCCGTCCGGGTGCAGAATAATATTCTGCTCCCAGGGAGTCAAATAGCGCGACCGTATATATAAAACTCTATTAGACTCCCAGGGGGTAGAATAAGTAATTCTACACCCGAATCGATTGACCGAGCCGGACCACCTATTTATTTTGCATCTAGCCTTGCCCGTGCGGTTCGAAACGCCCAGCGTCGTAATATTATTTTATATGTTAGCAAGACGGTTTCTTTTTTACATCGTGGTGTCTGCTAGCTGAGCATTAACTAAATGACCTCATTTTCCTCCCCTCGGAGTCTCCCTCTTCAATGGTGTCCACACGGCGGTGAGCGGTTGGGAGAACACGACAGCGGCGACCGGCGGCTGCGGTCCGCGCGCTCTACGAATCCTCGGCTCCGTCGTCATTGGTCGGTGGAATCGGCGGTGCCGTGGTCGGCCGGCTAGATCGACCGCAATGGCGGTGTGGTGCAGAAGGGTGGTGGTTGCCGGCGGCAGTGTAGTGCCTCAGGTGGGGGTCTTTGGGCCAAATCGGCATCGCTGCCGGACAGCGCGGCGGGTGGTGGTAGATTGCGGCATCGGCATCGGCATCGGCATCGGCCACCTCTCGCTACGTATCTATATTGCCCAGGGGCCGAGGATGCCCGTAACTAAATCCAGTATCGAGCCGTACGACCACTGTTGTAGGGATCTAGGGGACCTCAATAATCCAAGTTCTACTAGGAGTGCAAGCGTTGAGGTGAGCGGACTTTCCTCCTGATCTTACCTTCATATCAGTCCCAACCTAGTGGATTTTTTTTTGCAACTCGATCTAGTGGATTGATTTCTAGTTCTTCATGCTACCATGGTTCAGTGTCGTCCGTTTACCTTTTATCTGATTTGGACGCGATGTCACTTGTTTTAGCCTGAAGTTTGGTGATATTTGGCACTGCAGGTATGACGTGATATTGGCAGATTCACATTGTTTCGAGTTGTCACAGGGGTGGAGTAAAGGCATGTTGAAACAATTTAGAAGAGTCACCAGAGGGATCTAGTTGATGGTGCAGAGTGCATCAATGTAGTAACAGTGTAGGATATTAGGAAATTTTCATTACGTGCTTGTGTTATCTCTGCTTTATATGGATGGGTTTGATTTGCTTAGCTTCACGGTGTGGCCGGTGGCCTTAGTGTCGTGCATTACGGCAGGTTGCCGAGATGGAGTGCGGTGTTTCGGGTGCCCTCGTCGGCGACATAATTGCCGCCATTCACGACATTGCTCTCTGGTAGAACCCATGGTTCTGACATCAGATTCATAGTTATACCGGGATTGGACATAGAAATAGTTCGATGGATGTAAGTACTGCCCAGATACATAAGATTATGACTTCTGATGGCCAATTGTTTCTACATCAGAAGCTCTATTTGGATTGGACAGAGAAATAATATTGCAATCCTCTGGTTCTTATTGTCTTGCAGGGAACTGGTGGGTGGCGTACTAGGCTGCGAGAGTGCTCCCCAACTTAGTGCATCCTCTTTTCAATAGGAGGTGAGTTTCTGATCGCCAACACAAAGTTTCCTTGTCGTATTTGTTGGACAATAGCAACACTTAGTTAGCCATGAATTATTCTTCCAATGCGAATTGAGTCGTAATTAGAAAGTGGCATAATTGGAACTAGATTTGAGAATTCAGTCTTTTTTGGTGATGTCTGCTTTATTCACATTTGTAGTTCGTCGCCCATGCTAGCCCATTCATCTAAAAAAATTTAGGCAGTGGGTTGTAGTAATCGTTACGGGATTGTGCTACGAGCTCATGTTGTTTGTCTCTCCATGAATGTAAATTTTATAGTGTAACCTGTGGTAATTTTTGCGATTTTATAACTGAAACTGGCACACAAAAATATTAATGGAACTTCGGCATCTATCTTGATTTAGTAAACATCTCATTCAATAATTTCAGATTGATGCACTGATATTGTTGATGCTTTCATATTTAATGGCTTTGTTTCAGGACCAATTTGGGAATTCTGCATTAGCTTCTAGATGTTTAGCTTGCATCCAGCTTAATATGGTTGTCCTCTGCATGCTTAGATATCATGTTCCGAAGGTCTGTCTTATTTTTCCCTGTCTCATTCAATTTTTCATTCAGCCTCTTGTTCTTCAAAAACAACCTATTTACTTCTTCCTCGAACTGAGAATGCAAATTTATCATCACAAAAAGAGATGATTCACCTTTTGTGTGCTTGTGTGTTTCATCTTTTAGTTTAGTCTGCAAGTCATCCACCTCTTCTCTCTTTTATTGGAGTTCTTTATCTGGCTGACCACATCTTCTTTTTCTGAGATGGTGGCTCGCATCATCTACCCACGTATGTATTTTTGTATCTAACATGTACCGTTACCAATTGCGGTGGTGGGGTTTGGAGTTACGGCATTACCTTGCTACTTATTTTGTTTCTCCCCTGTTTTTCTAATCGAGAGCAGAGGGAAGCAAACGGTTTGAACTCTAGGTGTGGAGCAGCGAGGGGTGGTTTTGGCGACGGCCTCGGTGGCTCGGCGATCGGGGGCTGTCCACTGCACTCTCGGCGTCATCAGCAGTGTCATGGGCGCCTCCTGGAAATGGCAGCATCGTGGTCGGGCAGCTGAGCGTGTTGCACGCAAATGGTGGATTCAGCTGGTATCTGCATCCTGATCGCGTAGTGTGGAGGGAACTGTCTGCGGCCGGCACTGGCATTGTGGCGAGCGACGGGCAGCCTCGGCACTAGATTGTTTTGCAGCTTGTTCTCCGGAGACTGCGAGCATGTTTCTATCCACTAGTTTGTTTTGCAGCTTGTTTTCTGGATACCGTGAGCATCTTTCTCCACTAGTTTGTTTTGCAGCTTGTTTCAGATCATCACATAGCAACGGGATTGAACACTCAATGACTCAATATCTGCATACCTTGCTCCAAATAATCTTCCACGGCGCTGGACAGAGTCATGGCATCCATCAGAAATTAGAGTTGCGGCTTGGTCGATTGCTTGATGTGAACATTGATAAACCATTTTGGGTGGCTTGGAGCTTCGTATAGCGGTGTAAGAAATAGAGAGCGGTCAGGATTAGGAGACATGAGACCACGAGTTCCTGGTAATTTTGAGAACACCAGGCGAGAGCCCAGGATGGCGACCGTGACGACACATCCGTAATTCCATGTGTATAAAACTTCCTTCCATGGTTGCATTCAAGTTTGTGTTCAATGAAGAATACAATTGAGACAATTTTTGGGATTTACATGTGAAAAACATGCGGATCACGCTATGGTCAGAATAAATTATGGTGCTTCTCTATATCATATTATTGATGTGAGTGTTTTGCGTATGATATAGCGGATAATTATATGAACTATCAGGCGATTCTCTTCTTTTATCCAGGCACGATAGGTTGCTTATTGATTTTACGAGTAGGCCGGCACATCTTGTCCTATACGCAAATAATAAAATATATGGCCAGCTCTTACAAACATGATACATGTTACACGGTTACACGGTCTCAGACAGAGAACGAGCACACGACATTTGTATTTTATTACAGATCGGGGAGCAATACTCAATAGAGCTAGCCGTGGCCGAGTTTATTCTAGCTCTTACGTTGCCCCTACATTTTTTACGTCGCATGCAGCTTAGGAAGGTGGTTTGTGGCCAGGCTGGAGCGGATGGTTTCTTACGATACGCGGGATTAGAACATGGGCTTTTGGTTTTCTTAGGTCGCATGCAGTTTTCTTACGGCATTCTTACGGCATAAAGGATCGAGGCGGGGTTCAGACGGGCTGCTGGCCGGTGGTTTCTCGCATCGTTCCGTCCGGGTGCAGAATAATATTCTGCTCCCAGGGAGTCAAATAGCGCGACCGTATATATAAAACTCTATTAGACTCCCAGGGGGTAGAATAAGTAATTCTACACCCGAATCGATTGACCGAGCCGGACCACCTATTTATTTTGCATCTAGCCTTGCCCGTGCGGTTCGAAACGCCCAGCGTCGTAATATTATTTTATATGTTAGCAAGACGGTTTCTTTTTTACATCGTGGTGTCTGCTAGCTGAGCATTAACTAAATGACCTCATTTTCCTCCCCTCGGAGTCTCCCTCTTCAATGGTGTCCACACGGCGGTGAGCGGTTGGGAGAACACGACAGCGGCGACCGGCGGCTGCGGTCCGCGCGCTCTACGAATCCTCGGCTCCGTCGTCATTGGTCGGTGGAATCGGCGGTGCCGTGGTCGGCCGGCTAGATCGACCGCAATGGCGGTGTGGTGCAGAAGGGTGGTGGTTGCCGGCGGCAGTGTAGTGCCTCAGGTGGGGGTCTTTGGGCCAAATCGGCATCGCTGCCGGACAGCGCGGCGGGTGGTGGTAGATTGCGGCATCGGCATCGGCATCGGCATCGGCCACCTCTCGCTACGTATCTATATTGCCCAGGGGCCGAGGATGCCCGTAACTAAATCCAGTATCGAGCCGTACGACCACTGTTGTAGGGATCTAGGGGACCTCAATAATCCAAGTTCTACTAGGAGTGCAAGCGTTGAGGTGAGCGGACTTTCCTCCTGATCTTACCTTCATATCAGTCCCAACCTAGTGGATTTTTTTTTGCAACTCGATCTAGTGGATTGATTTCTAGTTCTTCATGCTACCATGGTTCAGTGTCGTCCGTTTACCTTTTATCTGATTTGGACGCGATGTCACTTGTTTTAGCCTGAAGTTTGGTGATATTTGGCACTGCAGGTATGACGTGATATTGGCAGATTCACATTGTTTCGAGTTGTCACAGGGGTGGAGTAAAGGCATGTTGAAACAATTTAGAAGAGTCACCAGAGGGATCTAGTTGATGGTGCAGAGTGCATCAATGTAGTAACAGTGTAGGATATTAGGAAATTTTCATTACGTGCTTGTGTTATCTCTGCTTTATATGGATGGGTTTGATTTGCTTAGCTTCACGGTGTGGCCGGTGGCCTTAGTGTCGTGCATTACGGCAGGTTGCCGAGATGGAGTGCGGTGTTTCGGGTGCCCTCGTCGGCGACATAATTGCCGCCATTCACGACATTGCTCTCTGGTAGAACCCATGGTTCTGACATCAGATTCATAGTTATACCGGGATTGGACATAGAAATAGTTCGATGGATGTAAGTACTGCCCAGATACATAAGATTATGACTTCTGATGGCCAATTGTTTCTACATCAGAAGCTCTATTTGGATTGGACAGAGAAATAATATTGCAATCCTCTGGTTCTTATTGTCTTGCAGGGAACTGGTGGGTGGCGTACTAGGCTGCGAGAGTGCTCCCCAACTTAGTGCATCCTCTTTTCAATAGGAGGTGAGTTTCTGATCGCCAACACAAAGTTTCCTTGTCGTATTTGTTGGACAATAGCAACACTTAGTTAGCCATGAATTATTCTTCCAATGCGAATTGAGTCGTAATTAGAAAGTGGCATAATTGGAACTAGATTTGAGAATTCAGTCTTTTTTGGTGATGTCTGCTTTATTCACATTTGTACTTCGTCGCCCATGCTAGCCCATTCATCTAAAAAAATTTAGGCAGTGGGTTGTAGTAATCGTTACGGGATTGTGCTACGAGCTCATGTTGTTTGTCTCTCCATGAATGTAAATTTTATAGTGTAACCTGTGGTAATTTTTGCGATTTTATAACTGAAACTGGCACACAAAAATATTAATGGAACTTCGGCATCTATCTTGATTTAGTAAACATCTCATTCAATAATTTCAGATTGATGCACTGATATTGTTGATGCTTTCATATTTAATGGCTTTGTTTCAGGACCAATTTGGGAATTCTGCATTAGCTTCTAGATGTTTAGCTTGCATCCAGCTTAATATGGTTGTCCTCTGCATGCTTAGATATCATGTTCCGAAGGTCTGTCTTATTTTTCCCTGTCTCATTCAATTTTTCATTCAGCCTCTTGTTCTTCAAAAACAACCTATTTACTTCTTCCTCGAACTGAGAATGCAAATTTATCATCACAAAAAGAGATGATTCACCTTTTGTGTGCTTGTGTGTTTCATCTTTTAGTTTAGTCTGCAAGTCATCCACCTCTTCTCTCTTTTATTGGAGTTCTTTATCTGGCTGACCACATCTTCTTTTTCTGAGATGGTGGCTCGCATCATCTACCCACGTATGTATTTTTGTATCTAACATGTACCGTTACCAATTGCGGTGGTGGGGTTTGGAGTTACGGCATTACCTTGCTACTTATTTTGTTTCTCCCCTGTTTTTCTAATCGAGAGCAGAGGGAAGCAAACGGTTTGAACTCTAGGTGTGGAGCAGCGAGGGGTGGTTTTGGCGACGGCCTCGGTGGCTCGGCGATCGGGGGCTGTCCACTGCACTCTCGGCGTCATCAGCAGTGTCATGGGCGCCTCCTGGAAATGGCAGCATCGTGGTCGGGCAGCTGAGCGTGTTGCACGCAAATGGTGGATTCAGCTGGTATCTGCATCCTGATCGCGTAGTGTGGAGGGAACTGTCTGCGGCCGGCACTGGCATTGTGGCGAGCGACGGGCAGCCTCGGCACTAGATTGTTTTGCAGCTTGTTCTCCGGAGACTGCGAGCATGTTTCTATCCACTAGTTTGTTTTGCAGCTTGTTTTCTGGATACCGTGAGCATCTTTCTCCACTAGTTTGTTTTGCAGCTTGTTTCAGATCATCACATAGCAACGGGATTGAACACTCAATGACTCAATATCTGCATACCTTGCTCCAAATAATCTTCCACGGCGCTGGACAGAGTCATGGCATCCATCAGAAATTAGAGTTGCGGCTTGGTCGATTGCTTGATGTGAACATTGATAAACCATTTTGGGTGGCTTGGAGCTTCGTATAGCGGTGTAAGAAATAGAGAGCGGTCAGGATTAGGAGACATGAGACCACGAGTTCCTGGTAATTTTGAGAACACCAGGCGAGAGCCCAGGATGGCGACCGTGACGACACATCCGTAATTCCATGTGTATAAAACTTCCTTCCATGGTTGCATTCAAGTTTGTGTTCAATGAAGAATACAATTGAGACAATTTTTGGGATTTACATGTGAAAAACATGCGGATCACGCTATGGTCAGAATAAATTATGGTGCTTCTCTATATCATATTATTGATGTGAGTGTTTTGCGTATGATATAGCGGATAATTATATGAACTATCAGGCGATTCTCTTCTTTTATCCAGGCACGATAGGTTGCTTATTGATTTTACGAGTAGGCCGGCACATCTTGTCCTATACGCAAATAATAAAATATATGGCCAGCTCTTACAAACATGATACATGTTACACGGTTACACGGTCTCAGACAGAGAACGAGCACACGACATTTGTATTTTATTACAGATCGGGGAGCAATACTCAATAGAGCTAGCCGTGGCCGAGTTTATTCTAGCTCTTACGTTGCCCCTACATTTTTTACGTCGCATGCAGCTTAGGAAGGTGGTTTGTGGCCAGGCTGGAGCGGATGGTTTCTTACGATACGCGGGATTAGAACATGGGCTTTTGGTTTTCTTAGGTCGCATGCAGTTTTCTTACGGCATTCTTACGGCATAAAGGATCGAGGCGGGGTTCAGACGGGCTGCTGGCCGGTGGTTTCTCGCATCGTTCCGTCCGGGTGCAGAATAATATTCTGCTCCCAGGGAGTCAAATAGCGCGACCGTATATATATATATATATATATATATATATATATATATATATATATATATATATATATATATATATATATCGATTATATATATCGATATTCACGAAAAAAATCGGCATGACCTTCCTACAAATTGGAGGTTAGAGGAGTGCTAAACTTTGCCGAGACAGAAATGAATCAACATTCCGGCAAAGTGGCAACTCATTTTTATATCCAAAATTTCACTTCATGTCGTATTCACGAAAAAATTCGGCATGACCTTCCTACAAATAGGAGGTTACTAGGGAGTGCCAAACTATGCCGAGATGGAAATGAATCAACATTCCGGCAATAGTTGGCTACTCAATTTCATTCCACAACAAATTGCACACATTTAACGTCTCCATCACACGACCATATTTGAATCCGGTGAAATTTCACACATATTGCATATCGCGTGTATCCGGACAAAATTCATATCACTGGTAGAAAAAAGGGCTTCCATAGGCCCCCTTTACTCCCCAAAATATCCGAACCGTGACTAAATGGGTCTTTAGTCGTGGTTCGGGAGGCGAACCGCGACTGAAGGTCTTGAGTGGCGGTTTGGGAGAAGCGCGGAGGGCTTTAGTCCCGGTTGGCCTGGCCACCCGCGACTAAAGGTCCGAACTGCTCGCCTCCCGGTCTTTAGTCCCGGTTGGCATGGCCACCCGCGACTAAAGTTCCGAACTGCTCGCCTCCCGCGCGGTTCTAATTCGCAAGTGAAGGCGGAAAGGCCTCATTGCTACAGTGCGCGCACGGCTCTCTCGTTTTGAAGATTCTAAAGGTGGCCACACCATGATGCAAAACTCTCCATGTCGCCTATACCAACAATTGCGAGATCCTCCCCGAAGCTCTTGACCGTTTGAGCAAACTCTATGAAGCAGATGAACACCACAAGTTCATTGGGCTTGATGTCGAGTACACGACCAATCAAAAGGATGTGGCCGTCAACCAGATTGCTTACAAGGAAACCGTTCTGGTCTTCAAATGGGCAGGGTACGAACACAATCTCTTGTATCGATTTGTTGTTGCATTGAAAGAATACACTTGTTGCAACAATATCTAACATGTGTTCCATTTCTGTTGTTGCAGTAGTGCAAAGAAATGTCTAGAACTTATGGTTTCGACTTTTCTAGCGTCGATATCACAAATGACCAGCAGAAGATGATGCGCACGTGGAATATTGAGATACCTGAAGACCACTACATTGATCTTCAGGACTTGTTCCATTTTGATTAGCTGGGCGGGGACAAGACCGGGATGCCTCAGATGGCAACTGCCTTCATCCACCACGACTACAGAACGATGAAGACTAGTTTCCCCTCGACAAATCACAACTATTGGGGGAAGAACCCACTTGACCTGATCAATCTCCAGTATGCAGCAATAGATGCATATGTTGCGTTCGAGTTATTCCGCATCTACTCTTTGAATCCGAAGATCACCCGGGCTCCAGAGCTCGAGTAGATGGTTGCTTGTGTACCGCTATGTTTGCATTATTCGAGACTTTATATATGTAGTACTACTATTATGTACCGCTATGTTTGCATTATTCGAGACTTTATATATGTAGTACTACTATTATGTACCGCTATGTTTGCATTATTCGAGACTTTATATATGTAGTACTACTATTATGTAATGGATATATGTCCTATATTATTTCTATTAATTGTGTATGTGTTTAAGTACCGCTGTGTTTAAGACTAACTAATTTGCAAAATATTTGAGAAAACGAGTGGAGAAAACATGGAAAACAGAAGGTTACTTAAATGTCTCAAAACCTTGTGAGAGAAGAAGACTAATGAAATGGCTCAAATAAAACCAAGGGTTAAAAAGAACATGATGCATTCATAAGGACTGGAAAATAGAAGAGATTTAGGAAAGGGAAAAAAAAAGATTTCCTAAGATTAAGAGATATGACCACTTAATCAAGATGCATTCATAAGGACTGGAAAACAGTGAGATAAAATATTTGTCTGAATTTTTTGATATATTATTTGTATTTTTAAGATTTTAAAATGAGTTAGTTTTATTTTTCTGATTTTTTTATATATTATTTGTATTTTTAAGATTGTAAAATGAATTAGTTTTATTTTTCTGAATTTTTTGATATATTATTTGTATTTTTTAGATTTTAAAATGAATTTTTTTTTATTTTTCTTAATTTTTTAGAAATAATACAAATTAAAAAGTTAATGTTTATTTATTTATTCAAAATTATTATTACATCATTACTTTTGTTTATTAAAAGATTTATTTGAAATTCAAATAATAAAGAAATGTGGCATCGACCAACATGTTAATAGGATTGATATGATACTAGTATCACATAAATGCGTGCGAAACACTTGGATGCGGGACGGGATGGAACTCAGAAGTTAAGCGTGCTAGTGCTAGAGTAGTGGGAGGATGGGTGACCGAGCGGGAAGTTTGACCACGAGTAAGTAATTTGACTAGAGATAACTGTAGTTAGACACTAAGCAAATAATAAAAATTCTGAAAAAAAAAGAGTGAAAAATAATTAGAAACCCAAATGAATTAAAAAAATCACGAAATAGCTTTTAGTCCCGGTTCGTGTTACGAACCGAGACTAAAGGTCCTCCGCCCCCGACGCACGCCACTGGCCCACGTGGACAGGCCTTTAGCCGCGGTTCGTAAGAGGCGCGACTAAAGGGGGGGGGGCTTTAGTCGCGCATATTTAGTCCCGGTTGCACGGCCGGAATTAATGGCCTTTGCGAACCGGCACTAAAGGTCTATTTTCTACCCGTGTATACAAACTCATTTAATTATATATTAGCATTCATCCCACCTCAAATGAATAGATGGCTACACGAGATGATATCCGGAGAATTTTGGAGCTTTGGAGAGAGAGGGGGTAATTCTAGACCTAGATGCCTAGGAAGGGAAAACTTTGGGTAGAAATGGTGTTAGGAGGGAGATAAACATATATATATATATATATACCAACTAAAATAATTTTAGTTGGTTCAAAAGAGAGTAGGAGGGTGGGGAAATTGGCATACATTCGAGCTAGAGAGAGAGAAGAGGGGACAAGGTGGAGAAGGGAGTGGAGGGGAAAGTGGGTGGTGGGTGGCACTTATGGCATATCTGCCAGGTTACCGCTAGCGAACAACTCTGCATGTTTGTCAGCGCTAACATGCGCCCTGGGCCCACATGTTAGCGATGGCAAACAGGCAGAGCTTAGTCCACTTAGCGCTGGCGAACAAAGGACCCTCTCCGCCAGCGGTAGTTCTAGGGAGAGGCGGGGTGCGCGCGCAGGTGGGGCCCAACCTTAGCGCTGGCAAACGCACGGGTTTGTTCGCCAGCGGTAGTAGGAATAGCACTGGCGAGCACGCTGGCTTGTTCGCCAGCGGTAATAACGCTGGCGAACCTAGAAATGTGTTCACCAGCAGTGTTGTGGTGGCTATAGCTAGTTTCCTACTAGTGTGCCTTTAACCTTTGAGGCTCACTAGGAGTTAAACCCTCCTTTCTCTTGAATATCCACTTACCGCGGACGGCCTTCTTTTGTTTAGACAAGCGCACAATATCGCATGTGCCATTCTTCTCAAGTGATTGCATCTCCTCATGCATTGCACCAATCCACTTGTCACGATCAACCGAAGCAATAGCTTCATTATATGTAGCCGGTTCAGCATCATTCTCCACATGTTCTGCACAATTTAGAGCAAAATAAACATCATCACATTCCTCAATTAAATGAGTACGAGGTCCTTTATTCCTCTTCTCTCTGCGCTCTACAATAGACAAATTTTCTTGCTGCACAATAGGAGGTGAGGGTGGCACAATATCTTCCCCATTAATTTCAGTTTCCTCCTCATCCAGGTGTTCAAGCTCCACCTGCAAACGAACTCGTGGTTCATCCTCATCAGAAGAATCTGGCATAACATCGGTTGACAAACTGTACTCATACATAACAGATTCATTAAACACAACACTCCTGCTAAAGAAAGTATTTTTGATTTCCGGGTTCCACAACTTATATGCTTTTACTCCAGAACCATAACCAAGAAATATGCACTTAACAGCTCTAGACTCTAACTTTCCATTATCAACATGAGCATAGGCAGTGCAACCAAAAACTTTCAGTTGTTAATAATCAGCTAACTCACCATACCATATCTCAATAGAAGTTTCTTGTCAAGAGGGATGGAGGTGACCTGTTGATCAAGTAGCAGGCAGTGTTGGCATCCTCAGCCCAAAAACGCTTATTCATGCGCGCGTTGGACAACATGCAGTGAGCTTTGGAGATGATCGTCATGTTCATCCGCTCAGCTACACCATTCTGCTGAGGTGTATATGGGATGGTGTGATGCCTGACAATGCCTTCGTGCACACAATAATCATCAAAAGCATGCGAACAAAATTCGCAACCATTATCAGTACGAAGCACCTTCACCTTTCTCTCAATTTGCTTTTCAATCATAACTTTCCACTCTTTAAAAGCAGCAAAAGTATCATCCTTACTTTTCAGAAAATAAGGCCAAACTCTTCTAGAGTAATCATCAATCATAGTAAGCATATAACGAGCACCACCATAAGAGGGCTTACGAGAAGGCCCCCACAAATTAGCATGTACATAATCCAATGTATCTTTAGTGGTATGATCGGAAGCATTGAACTTAACTCTCTTATGCTTACCAAACACGATATGTTCACAGAACGGCAACTTACTCATATTGCAGTTCTTCAGCAGTTATCTCTTCACCAATTCTGCCATACCATGTTCACTCATGTGTCCAAGTCGCTTATGCCAGAGGTAGTTGTACTTGGATAATCATTAGTAATAACAGCATCAGTACCAGACAAATTTCTACCTCTAAGGATATATAACTTGGCAGATTTCATATCACCAATCACAACAATGAGAGAACCTTTTGAGACCTTCAGGCGTTTATCTCCTCCGGCATATTTGTACCCGTCACAATCAAGGGTACTCAGCGAGATTAAATTTCTCGTCATGGATGGTATGTGTTTCACTCCCGTCAATGTACGTGTCATCCCTCCATGGGTATTGATCTGAACAGATCCAACGCCAACTATGTGACATTGTTGTCGTTCCCCACACGCACAAAATCTCCACTCTGCACAGTATCATAAGAACTGAACCAATCTTTGTTACAGCAAATATGAAACGAACAAGCAGTATCAAGAATCCACTCATCATCACGAGTAACACATGCAGCAAAAACAACTAAGCATTCACCATCTGAACTATTATCAGCAACAACAACAGCAGTCTTACCAGTACCATTACCATTACCGTCAGATTTATTTTTCGTTTGGTATGTGATGTTCCTTTTCTCCTTGTTCTGTACCTTCCAGCAAATCCTCAATGGTGTAATTGGTTTTCTTACAGTACCTGCAGAACTTGTCTCGTCCTTTGGACTTTGAACGGTCCCTGCTCTTATCTCTGTTGTTGCTGTTGTAGTTGTTATCTCGCTGCTCAGGTCTACCTCATACCTGCAATGCATTGCCTTTGGAGGACGATACGTTAGACTACACCATAACTTTCATCTTTTCCCGGGTCTGCAGGGCCTCACAAACTTCCGCGAGAGTTAGTTCATCGCGGCTTAACAGTATGGTATCCCGCAGGTTTGTAAAAGAACTAGGCAGCGAACATAACAACAGAAGAGCTAAATCTTCATCATCATATTTTACCTCCATCGACACTAGGTCGGACACGATATCCTTAAAGATCGACAAGTGGCTCATGACAGAACCACCATCTTGCATCTTTAGCGAGAACAGCTTCATCGTTACGTGCATCTTGCTGGTTAGATCTTTTGACATGCAGATCGATTCTAGCTTGAGCTACAACGCAGCCGCGGATTTCTCCAGCAGCACCTCTTGCAAGATATCATTAGACAGATGAAGTTGAATCAACGAAAAATCCTTACGATCTTTGCGCTTCTCCTCAGGAGTCCACTCCCTCGCTTCCTTATTCCCGAAAGAATCCAACGCCTCATCAAGATCCGATGCTTGCGACAAAACCGCACGCATCTTTACTTGCCACAGAGAAAACCTCGTCTTGTAGTCCAGCAACGGTAGATCAAACTTCATCGGTGCCATCGCGAATCTCTAATCTGAAGCTGGGCTCTGATACCACTTGCTACACGCAATAGCAAAACAACGATGAAGTTAAACAAGATCGAACCAATGGGGACACGAGATTTTAACCTGGAAACCCCTTCCAACAAGGAAGAGAAAAAACCACGGGCGTCAGCCAGCAATACTTCACTATATTCAGGTGAGGTTACAAACGCGCCGGGATTTACAATGTGTGGCTTATCCAGTGCGGCGGCTTACAAGAGGTACATAAAGGCGGTCCTGACCTAACTAGGTCGGTAACGGGGAATCCAACTCGAACTCGGTATCTCCATAAAAATTTGGATCACCACAAAATAACAGTCGTATCATTTGTCCACTGCAACATAAAGTTAGACACTTCTACTTTATCTTTATGCAAGTTTTATGTGGCTCATGGGGCTGCCGCAAGAAGAACCGTTTCTTACCTACGACCCTGAAACCACAACACCGATCAACTAGTTTTTTGTTATATATCCCTGTCGGGCCTCCATTATAAATGCCATGTCATCTATTGTAAGAGGAACATGACACCCTCATAGCTGATTTTATGGCGTACAAGCCACATGTTAGTCGCAATGCCGGTCTCGCGTAGGAGTACGCGTAATGTTGGATTATTGGCCGCTATCATCAAACAATGACGATGTCATAATCAAGTACACGCGATGAGGTAACAACTACAAGATCGATGCCCTCATCTCCATGAGTTCTAACTGTACTTCTATATCTACGCATAGATCGGATCTGACACCACTGAAGAGTTCTGTAGCAGAATATTTTTTCCCTAACAACAATAACCGAAACTAGCCGAGATCTATTACTATGCAGATATAGAGTAACGGAGAAGGAACGGTAATCATACCCTTGAAGACCGAAAGAGGGGATTAACCTCCCGCACAAGGGTTGTCGATGAAGACAACGATGTCGAGCTCAAGGTCAAGGAGTGGTTCACGCCTAGTGCCCCAAGTTTGACACCTTGTGGGATTACACACATATAGTGTAGACTTTGACTTCCGGTTTCTGTCGCAACAAAGATTGCGTAAGTAGAGCGATGGACCGAAGAATAATAGCACGGTGGTGTGCTTATAGTGCAGAATCATCAACTCCTAACACAGCTCTAAAGGGAACCACGATCGGAGAAGAGAGAAGATAGTTTGATTATATCGATAGTTGAAAAGGGGAGGGTTGTCTCCCTTTATATAGTGGGAGGAGGGGAGGCTTTCCCCTTGGCCAAGACATGTGAGACTAATCCCACAAGGCATGGTGCGGACAAGGAGGGGCAGCCGCACCCCATCATGGGCCCCAAGCGGCCCATGTGGCTGCCTCCTCATTTCCTTATTTTCTTTCTCCCACTTTTTCCCTTAATGGGGCTCTTTTGCCCGGAAAGCCTATTAGTGGAATAAATGCATTTAAAAATAAAATAAAACGATATTTAATTATTTATTATACTAATTAATAATAAATATACATTTCTTCTTTATTTCGAGTCCCATAACCCCTTCCGGTACCCTCCGATCACCATCGGGCATTTCTCACTTAATTCCGACACCCCTTCGAAACTCTCTGATCTCTATCACATAAATAACATAACGATTCCGACTCTCTCTATTATTCTCTTTCGTACTAATACCCCTCTTAAACATTGTCTACCCTTAAGTGTGACACCCTACGGTTCGGCCTACCCGAGACATGGCCGAGACTCTTCTCCGACCAATGACCAATAATATTTGAATCTTAAACGTAATTCCGCATACCTCTTGTTTTAGTGATACTTGATCATCCGGTATCTTATACCCCGTTTAGTCCCGTTACCGACATAACAATTCAACTCGTTCATGTGTCGTTGCATCTCCGTGACCTAGTCACATGCTTGCAAGCTAATTGATGCAACTCCATCGAGTGGGTCCAGGAGTATCTATCCGTCATCAAAATGGGCAAGTCCCTCTCTTGATGGCTCGCATCAACATATCTTTTTAATTACCCAAGAGACGCCTTTATAGTCACCATGTGACGACGTGACGTTTGATGCAATGAAAATAACTTTCAGGATAGCAATTCAGATACCATCTCATGGTCAAAGATCATGGTACTACGTTTTCGTTATCATAACGTTGAACTTAATGACTCGATCTCGTTATGATAAACATAATGGGTGTAAGTCCATCACATCGTTCACCAATGACATGACTCCATTGTCAATGACATAGATTCCCATTACCATCTGTTTCCCAACGAACAAGTATAACTAGAGGCTACTAGAGATCTGGTTTGTTTACATACCACACATGTATCAATGTTTCCATTTAATACAGTTATAGATTTTTTTTTGACCTGGACTACGGCGGGCTTGCGCCAACCTGAACAACTTTTATTAAACGACAGCCAGTCAGTACAAGATTTTGATTACAGGGATTTGTAAAGAGAAGAAGTGCAGGGGGACTAAGGAGGATCATACAAGTTACACTAGGAAACAAGGGAAGCAGCGGAGGTGGGGGAGGAACATCGAAGAGCCCAGAGCCTAACATCCTGAACACATCGTTTAGCTACGAGAATAGAGCTCTCGTCCACAGCGTGGAAAGCCATGGCATTGCGTCGTTTCCAGATGGTCCAGGCGATAGCAGTGCAGATCGTGGCCCCTTCAACCGAGCTGCACCCCAACTTCCAAAGATCATCGATGCATCCCATGACGTGCTGGCCACGAAAGGCGCGGAAGTGGCTCCAAAGCTCCTGTGCGCGGTGACAACGAAGCAGCAAGTGGTCTGTGTCTTCGTCCTCCGGGCAGAAGAGGCAGGACGCAGAAGGTGTGAGGGAGTGCCGAAACCTGCGCTCGTTGGTAGGCAATCGCCGCCGGTGAGCCAACCAACAGAAGATCTTGCACTTCAAGGGCGCAACACTTCGCAAAAATTTCGCCGCGAGAACATCAACCTGCAAGTGCTTAAAAGAACTGGAGTAGAAACACTGATTTGTCAGCTTCTTGTGAGTTAGACGGTCACAGCGAGAGTCCGGTTCATAGGGGTTTAGTGAAATAGAGTGGAGCTCGGAATTGAGCGTCAGGAGCTCCATAGAAGCAACAATCGAGAGCCGGGGGCAAGGAAGCTAGCTAGAGAGTGCGTAAGGATGAGAGAAACGGGGGTGTTCATTTTGGTAGAATGGGAGTAGAGGGCTGAGAAGCGATCGGCTAGGTGGAGTCACCCAGCCACTGATCGTGCCAAAAGGACGTGGCGTTGCCGTGCCCAATGGAGAAAGAGGAGACGTGACGGAAAGTGGAGAGGGTGGAGACAATGTGCTTCCAGACGTGGGTATCGTGCCTATGGGAATCACCAAGGTCTCGGCGAGGGTTCCAGCCATACTGACGGCGAAACCAGCACGCCCACGGAGCAGTAGTGTCGGCATCGAGCTTGGATAGGAATTTTGTTAGGAGAGCGGAGTTTTGGGCGCGAATAGACATGATACCAAGGCCACCCAGTTTTTTGGGAGTGCGGGCCATCTCCCAAGCAACCTTACGTTGGCCTCCCGAGCATGTTTCTTCCCCTGTCCAAAAGAAAGCCATGCGTTGTCTATCAATGGCCTCAATAACTTGGGTGGGAGCAGCCCAGCGGCCATGGCGTGTGCGATCATAGCCGATAGCAAGGAGTTGACAAGGATTAGCCGGCCACCGATAGGGAGAGACCGCCCCCGCCAACCTGAGAGGCGCATATCACTCTTGGCAATGAGGGGGGCGAAGTTTGAAAGGCTTAGTATGTGGGTCGAGAGCGGGAGGCCAAGATAAGTTTGGGGGAAAGAGGAGACAAGGCAGCCAAAGGAAGATGGCATCTGGAGGGCGGCGTCTTGAGTTGTGGCAATGGGAACAAACATGCTTTTATGGAAATTAATAACGAGACCGGTGGCAGCGGTAAATTGATCAAGAAGGTTTTTGAGATGGATAATATGGAGTGGGATAGGTCGGATGATGACGAGAGTATCGTCCGCATATTGAAGTATGGGACAAGGGAGATCGTCGACAAGGGGATGGAGGAGTAGCTAGCCCATCTCGAGAGGTTGAAGAAGTAGCTGTTGGAGGACATCAACAACAATGTTGAAGAGAAAGAGGGATAGGGGGTCTCCTTGACGGAGGCCACGACGACATTGAATCCATCTTCCTGGAATGCCATTAAGTAGCACGGAGGTTTGGCTGGTGCGATTGATATGGCTGATCCACAGACGCCATTGAGGGGGAAAACCTTTGGCAAGGAGGATCCTGTCAAGTGCCTCCCAGCTAACAGAATCAAAGGCTTTACGGAAGTCTAACTTGAAAACCGCAGCGGGGGCTGCTCTTTTGTGACAAGTTTGGACGATGTCGGCAGCGTAGACGCGTTCTCGGCAATAGAGAGGCCGGAGATGAACCCTGTTTGATCGGGGTGGACCAGCGAGGTTATAACGGAACGAAGACGAAGAGTAAGGCATTTTGTGTGAATTTTTAAGGTGGTATTTTGAAGGGAGATGGGCGGAAGTTGTCAGGTGTGTTAGCCCCACTTTTCTTTGGAAGGAGAACAATATAAGATTTGTTGATGGGAGTGAGTTCAGAGGATAGGGAGTGGAAAGCAGCCACGGTGTCGAGAAGAGATTGCTTGACGAGGTCCCAATTACGTTTGAAGAACGCAGGAGGGAGACGATGAAGGAGGCAAGGAGGTGGGAGGAGACAATGAACAGGAACACGTTGGGGCGAACGGAGCTCACAGAAAAGCTTTCAAACGGCGATCCTAACCAAAATTTAAGCAAGCTGCAGATAGAGGAACAAGAGACGTTGTTTGTCGGGCTGTGGGTCACCGAAATCAGTATCGGCGAAGGCACGAACAGCGGCGAGCCGAGGGCCACGGGAGAACATACCAGCGAGTCAAAGTTTTCGAGCGTGAACTAGAGGAAGGCGTCTCCAGGAGAGGAGAACGGCGACGGGATCGCTTTCGGGTCCAGAGTCAGCATCCAAGGAAGCGACTTGGCGAGCCTTGCCGGTCTCCGGCAGGGTTGGACACCGGTGCAGGGAGGGCAGGGGCAAGGACCGTCTGGTGGCTAGTCCTAGTGGTGGGAGGAGTGCAGGATGCCGGAGCGGCGGCCGTCGCGGGTGCGGCGGAGTCGCCTCCCGAGTCGCCACCCGGGTCGCGGGAGCGGCCCATCCTCACCGATCCGGTTTGTTATTATTACATGTCTTACAGTTATAGAATGGTATGAAACATTATGAACATACGAGTTACGATAAAAACCCATTTATTATTTGCCTCTAGGGCATAACTCTCTCACTATCCATAAAATGGTTTTGGCGGATGTTAACGGCAGCGGCTTCAAAGTGTGCGCATCGGGTATACCGCGGGCACACCTACAGTTTCAAAAAGAACACTTACATAGTACTCTTATACACTCCTTTTTTTACTCCACCATTATACACTATGTGACACTGTACAAATCTAGGAAAATATCAGAAATCACCCACACCTACAATTCACGGAAGGAACTTAACCACTACCAGAATAGTCGGCCACCAGTTAATTAATTAATCTATGACGATATACCACATATATGATCGGTCATATAGATGCTGGATCCGAGTCTCCCGGGGGAATAGAGCATCGGTGACTTCAATCTAGACTGAATGTTGCGGTTGAAACGAGGAAGGTCTTGCGGTGGCGCGCTCCGGTGCACTCTGTAGTTGAAACGATCCGTATCGTGCATGTTGCGCCGGCTGCCCCAAGCTAATAACCTGATGCTCGTTTGTACTCCAGTCGAGATACGAGGAGCATGTGCTATCATCATCGTCGGAGGCCCACCATCCTAGCGGAGGCCACACTAATGTTGGCTTTTGACGAGGCACCTCCGGTGGCGGCGCAGACTTGGCGATGACCTGCACCACGTCGGGCATGGTTGGGCGGTCAGACGGATTCGGGTTGCTGCATGCCAAGCCCAAGAGCAGCAGCCGGGTGGCATCTTCCCAGATGTCCACCTGCTCCTCCTCGTTCTCCCCCTCCGAAGCATCAGCGAGCAGGATGCCGTACGTCCACACAATCTCGTAGCCTCCCCTCGCGGTGGAGCCTCCATACCCAGTCAGTGATGTGCATGTCCTCGCTGCTCACCACCAAATCATCATTTAGCGCCCGCTTCCCGGTGACGAGCTCAAGGATGAGCACCCCGAGAGCATAGACATCCGTCTGCCGCGTCGCCTTGCCGCGTATGGCGTATTCTGGCGCTATATAGCCCTATGTGCCAGCAACACCGGTGGCGGAGTTCCTGTCGACAGCGACCGTGCAAGATAAGCCAAAGTCGCCAAGACGGCGCGGAAGCTCGAGTCCAGCATCACGTTGCTTGCCTTAATGTCGCGGTGTAGCACCATGGGCTCGTACTCGTGGTGGACGTAGTGCAGGCCAGTGGCTATATCCCTAATGATCTCATATATACCGGGTGGTCCATCGGCGGATGGCTGCGCCAGTGGATCGTTGCCCGTTGCTGTTGCCGGTGCGGCTGCAAGTGCCGCCTTTCGGGAAGAGATGTTGGTCTAAGCTTCCGTTGGTCATGTATACAAACACAAGCAACGGCTCCCCTTTGTTGTAAGACCACCCTGAAACATGTTTAGGTGCACAGTTATGGAAACATGAACTTTTGTCTAATTCTATATGCGTCATGGGTGCAGGGTGCATAGCTAGAATTGGTTTCTAAAATATAGTATTCTCCACTTCTAGTTAAGTACAAAATTTAACAATTTTAGGTCAGCCACAATTTGTAGCTTCGAGAGATCAAACTTTATTCTTAACTCAATATAGGACCTACCTATAGAAAATGGTATTACTAATTTCTCAAGTTTAAGTATTATTATCAAAGTATTATTATCAACATAGCAACATCTTTAGACTTTCTACGTAAAAAATAACTAACCGTAGGATTATACCATGCTAAATAAAATATTAACACACTCTTTTCTTTCTTAGTCATGTAAAATATTACATGCATCCACACGGATTATACTATATGATAATTCAACTTATGGTAGTTCATATTCCAGTTTTTAGCAAAAACAACACATTGTCGTAAACTATATGTTACAAACTCATGATAGCCCATGGGAGGTGAAGAGGTAATGCTTGATAGTTTCTCGTGGTACCTCACAACGGGTGATTTTGCTTTGACGGTTCATCCTAGCAGGTTAAGATGAGGCCCGCTTTTCAAAATTTAGATCACGAACATGGGTAGACGGGTATGGTTTAAATCATTCCATACAGGTCTCCGTTCTCCTTTATGGCCTCTTTGATTTGTAGGATATGGAAATGAAGGTAAAGGAAATAGATGCGGATAAGAAAGCATGTCATGTGAAATCCTTTGCTCGTTCCTTGTGCACAAGAATTGAAATAAGTGCTCTGAATGGATTTTTGTTTCCTCCATATTTTGCCTTCAAACTGAGATCGGAAGGAAAAGTTCCTGTAGTTTTCTTCTCCAGCGTTGCTGTGAATCAAACGAATAAACAGTGGTATTCCTAATCCTCTAGTATTCCTTCACATTTCCTCCAAATCAAACGAGCCCTTAAGGGCTTTCACCTGCCCAATACGCGGGTAATTGGTACACGTTGCCACCCCTAACTTGCGAAGCTTTTTATAATCTTCAAGATTAGTACAACTCTTATGGTTTCTTCATACATACTTTCTTGACCAAAATTATAGTGGAATGTTGAGATGCAAATTAAAATGTGAAGCTAGAGACAGGGACATGAAAATATGTTATTGAAACTTTTAGTTTTATAAAGAGATGTTGGCCGTCCATCTTTGTTTGAGTTTTCCAATGAGTTGGTCTATTTAATTGGTAAAATAAAGATCGTTTCAATCAGAACAAGAAGTACGTATTAAATATGAAAACAAAATCATGCACTCACCAACGAGGGGGACGATATTCTTGTGACGCAAGCGGTTGATGATGCTGACCTCAGCAAGAAGGTCGCCGTAACGGCGGTTCTGCACTTCCCGGGTGAACCTCTTGACGGCCACGTCCAATGGCCACCCCGACTTGCAAGCGGCAGCGGGTAGCGAGCATCTGTACACGGTGCCAAAGCCGCCTCGCCCTAGCTTCATGGTCTCGTGGAAGTTGTTGGTGGCCTTGTTGATGTCGGCAAAGTCAACCTTGGTCGGCATCCCGGGGAGGCGCTCCATGGACTTGGCGAGCTGGTTCAGCTCCTTGTGCCACGTCCGGTACCTCGAGTTGAAGTAGAACGCCACGGCGATGGCTATCATGGCCGTTCCAGCTACGGGCGCAAGGACCGAAGACAGTATTGTCACCTTCTTTCTCAGTGAGCGTCCTTTGTCAGGGAGCTTGTCGACCGCCACGCTGAAGTGGATACCTTTGGTGCCGAGCCGCTGCCCCAGCGTGGAGAGGAGGCTGAAGTAGACGAACGGGAATGTTGGGGAGACGACGCTGCTGATGCTGAATGGCGCCTCGGCTATGGCCCTGGCGGGCTTGGGCTTCCCCTCCACGGCTACGTACACCGTTAGCTGTCCGTCGACAGGGTTGTAGTCGAGCCACACCGAATACCTGGAGGCGGGGCGGTCGATAACGATATCGACGCCCATGGCGCGTCTACCATTATCGTACCCGGTCTTCGCGGCGTTAGCTAGCCTTCCAGTAGCTATGTAGACGCGGCTTTTGTTGGAGACGGAGCCGGTCGCCATGGTAGGGTTGGAGAGGTTGAGCTGGTAGCCGTTGCTCCAACGGACCGCCAGTTGCTTCGCCAAGGGCAAGGAATCGTTTACCTGATAAAAATGAAGGGCCTCATCGGGGAAGATGAGCAAAGAGATGACACTGTTGTTCCCGAGTGTCGGCTGGTTCTGCATGGCGATGGTGACGCTAAACGAAGACTCGTCGACTCCTGACCCGTCGGGGCGCCATTGAACGAGTTTTATCAAGCCACCGATGGTGGACAACACTCGGGTCTTGTTAGCCTGGGTGGGGGGTATCTGGTGGAGGGGCCTTTGTACGAGCCCGGAGGATCTGCGGACTACAAACATGGTATCCGCGTCGTCCATGGTGTAGTTTCTTTTCTCGTAGAGTGGGCATTTGCACGGCTTCCCCTTCGCGGAGGACAAGGAAATGGTCGACAGGAGGAGCAGGATGCAGCACAGACGTGGGAATGGGGCAAGCTGCTTTAGCTCGAAGGCCATTGTCTCGCCCACCTCGTATCTGTATGTACTATCTTGTCCGTAATATATATACTGAGTCTTTGAGTGACCAGCGTACGGGCAGATTTCACGACGTAGAAATAGTCAAACAACGGGTAGGGAAAAATGCTATGTGGGGAGGAGGGGTGGTCGTGCTAGGTTAAAAAAAAAACTTTCTATTGCTCCCTCTCCGTTCACTTTTATATGTCACACACTACTACCATTTCAATTTCAACCACATACATAGTAAAATAAAAAAAAATTAGACTAAAAGGGCTCCCCCAGGTTTCATTGAAACCAATCAACCACAGAGTACATTATTACAGAACAGCTCAACGAGCAAACGAAACAGCAAACAGGGAATCGACGAACGATGCCCCCAGGCTGCAGAAGTTCAGATAGCAAAGGCTCAAAGGGGGCACGGGCAAGATGACAGAAAATAAACTAAGGACCAGCTCCACTCCTATTCTTCGAGATGAACTTGGAGAGCAGCATCTTGCAGGTCTCCTCTTGTGCTTCTGCGGCAGAAAGGAAGAGCTCCGAACCACCCCACGAACGCTGCCTCAACGCCAGGCGATCCGCAAAAGCTCTCCGCGCTTCCTGTTCAGCTTCAGAATGCACTTGTCCAGCAGTGTTGAAACGTCGACGCTTGCCAGGATCTTCCATTGAGAGAGCTCTCCTACCATCCTTCGCCACACGTCCTGAACACCTGGCCAGCACATACCCTGAAAACACAAATCGTTACGCAGCTTCCAAATAGACCAAAGTGCAGCAGTGCACACAATGTTGATGAAAGCATTTTTATTGTCACTAAGCCACCACCGCGCCACTGATTCAAAGTTTTGCCCTACAGGAACTTGTAGAAGTTCTGATACAAACGACCACACCATCTTGGCCACAAAGCAATCAAATAGCAAGTGGTGGCTAGACTCTGCTTCAGAACAAAACAAGCAAGAAGAGTCAGGGACTGCACGACGTTTAGCAAGGTTATCTCTAGTGAGAAGCCTGTTATTTGCAAGCAGCCAGAGAAAAATATGTAGTCTTGGAGGCACTTTAAGCTTCCAAACTGCCGGCGTATGGACAGGAACAATCCCACGATTATTGACTAAAGCATAGAAGGATCGCACACTATATTTTCCTGATGACTCAAACATCCAGATGGGACAGTCAGGTTCATCAGAGAGGGGGAAGGAACCCACTAATTGCTTCAACTCCTCCCATTGTTGCCACAAGGCTGGAGAAACAGTTCTCCTGAAGGTTAGCCTAAGTTCTCCTCCCTGACAAGCCTGGGCAACAGTGATGTCTTGCTCATTGGAAATCTCAAATAAATTCCAAAAGCAGACAGCTAAACTGCAGTGCCCAATCCACACATCACTCCAGAATCTAATACTAAGCCCATTACCCAATTTCCATTTGAAGCCACAGATTGTAGCTCGAGCAGCCCACATGACCCCTTTCCAAAAAGGTGAGCACACTTGGGGAACTGCTGAGAAGATATTTGGGTTGGGGTGGTATTTGAACTCAATGGTTTCTTTCCACAACTTATTTTCATCTTTGTGATACCTGTTGACCCAAGAGGCCAACAAACACAAATTAAAATCACCTAGGTTTTGTATTCCCAAGCCACCAAACTCTTTCTTCATAGAGACCAAATTCCAGTTAGCTAGATGATATTTCTTATTTCCTTCAGAGTCACTCCACAGGAAATGAGACATCTGGGAATTAATGGCAGCAATGGCCCATTTAGGGAATTTGATGACAGAAAGAAGGTACATAGGGATGCTGGCTATGCAGGCTTTCAGTAGAACCAACCTACTTTGATAATTCAGGAGTTTGCCTCTCCAGCCAGAAAATCTTTTAAAAGTTTTATCAACTACTGGCTGAAGATCCTCTCTTTTTAGCTTAGCAAAGTGGAGTGGCACCCCAAGGTATTTACATGGAAAGTCAGTAAGTTATCAACAGAAAACCTGTGCAAAAACAAGCATCTCTGCCTCTTCAACATGAACTCCCATGAGATCAGTTTTATGGTAATTAATTTTCATACCAGACATATTCTCAAAGCAAGCTAGCAACCATTTAAGAACTCTAGCATACTCTAAATTTGCTTTGAGAAACATAATTGTGTCATCAGCATATTGTAGGCTGATAACACCACCAGCAACAACTTGGGGAAGCAACCCTTGAATTAAACCAGAAGGAGCAGCTTTAAAAAGCATTTTAGTAAACACATCTGCCACAAAATTAAACAAAATGGGAGAGCTAGGGTCTCCTTGTTTCAGGCCTTTCCCAACTTTAAAGTAAGGGCTATTCTCATCATTAATTCTAATACACAAGGAACCCCCTACCAAGAGGGAGTTAATCCAAGACCTAATAATAGGTCCAAAACCTCTTGCCAAGAGCATGTCATCTAAAAACTTCCAGCTCACCCTGTCATATGCTTTTTCATAATCTATTTTCAACACCAGGGATGATTCTCCTCTGGAGTGAGCAGCATGGATAAGTTCTTGTGCAGAAACCACACTTTCCAAAATAAATCTGCCTTTGATAAAAAGCAGTTTGGTTTTTAGAAATCAATCTGCTGCCCACAGCAGATAGCCTATTATTGATAGCTTTGGAAATAATTTTTAAGCTACAGTTGCCCAAGCTAATAGGCCTAAATTTCTTAAGGTCCCTGGCATCAGGTTCCTTAGGGATTAGGGTGACAATAGCATAATTCAGTCTGGAAACAGACAATCTACCAGACTCAAAATCTCTCACCAAAGCCATGAAATCATTTTTAATCAGTCCCCAAAATCTCTGATAGAAGAGAAATGAGAAGCCATCAGGGCCAGGAGCACCACCAGCATAAGACGAGAAGACAGCATCCTTAATTTCTTCTAAAGAGAAGGGTTTGTGGAGAAGATCATTTTCCTCACTGGTGACCAAATCATCAGGGTCCCAAAAATTATCCCCCAAAGAAAAGTTTGCAGTAGGCTCTTCAGCAAAGAGTTTCTTATAAAACTCCACTGCAACCTTAACCATCTCTGGGTTACTATCTACAGGGCCCAAAGGTCCTTCCAGGACAGTGATTTGCTTCTTCCTTCTTCTTTTGTTAGCAACAGCATGAAAATACGCTATGTTCCTATCCCCTTCCTTAATGTATCTGTCCCTAGACCTTTGCCATGCCTTGGTATCCTCATCTCTATAAATTTTATCAAGATCAATCTTCATCTTCTTAAGCCTAGAAGATTCAGAATCAGATAGAAGAGAACTTTCAGAGAAAGTATCCAAGATATCAAATTCCTAGAGAAGATCTAATTTGTTCTTCCTATTAGCAGCATCAACATTGATACTCCACCCCCTACAATGCCTCCTCAAGGTCCTCATCTTAAACTGCCACCTATCAATGGAGTTAGGCAAGTTACAAGGGGAGGTCCAAACTTTATAGACCATCTCTGAAAAATCAGGATAATCTAATGTGGTGACCCTGCATACCACTGCATGTTGTAGTACGCCAGTCGTTGATATAACACTCACAGAACACCGTTCCGCAAATATTACATCCCTCAGGGTGGTACAGCAGAAACATTGCGGGTCTGATTAACATACACCAAATATATTACAAACATAGAGTTCTGACAACAGGATGAGCTCACATGGAGATCATCCATTATTGAAGTAAAAACGCTCACCGAAAAGTAAACAGTTGAAAGCACGGGAACTCAACAGTCAATAAAAGAGTTTATGACTGCTCGATTCAACCGTGACTCGGTAGTTATTTAGACTAGGCTAAACCTAGTCGGACTCATCCCCGTTGGGATCTGCTCCGTACTGGATGAGATAGTCAACTCCTTCTACTCCACCGGAGAGGTCCGGTTCTTCGTAGAAGATATCCTCCTGGCCTCCAAGTATGTTGAATGATGCTTCTTCTAGGTTCTCATAACCTAAGCAGGGGTCAAACGGGATTGAATGAGTAATGAGCGTTACTCAGCAAGTTCCTGTAAGTACAGAAGTAATGTATGCACTAGCTACGGTCCTCGACTCTAAGGAGTCTAGACAGATGCAAGTTTTGTCAAATCTTTCTTCAAGAGATTTCTTTTAATAATGAAAACTATGCCCGCCAGACCATCACAGGACTAGAACTTCATGGAGTTGCCTTTCCTGTAGCGTTCGCAGTTCCATGCCGGAACAAGGGGTAACATGCCACATCATTTTACACTCTGCAGAGGTGCGTTACTTTACCCACGGACGACCAAGACCATGTTGCTCAACCAGGCGCGCGATCCTGCCACTCCCACTCAGGTGTGGGGCCCGGTTGTTGGTCCAAGCCAAACCGTGCTTCTCCGCACAACGCATGCCCACCCATTTCTGCCAGCAGGTTGAACGCCTGATTCCACCCCTCACGATGGAGATCTACGCGCCCCTGGCAGACACTCATAGACCCCAGAGTCCGTGGGACGTAAGGGCTCCCACCCATGTGCATGTAGTCCCGCAAGACCTACAGCGTACGTCTCTGGCGCGTCCGTTGACATGCGAACGAGAAAAGTATCACGGTTGACTTACTCCCCCGATAGAAGATCCATGGTCAACGCGATATCTACGGTGCACCGAGTTCTGACGGCATTTGTGGTTAATTCCTAGGTAATACTTTCCCATGCAGATGGAACCTTCCTTTGACCTATTCATCTTACCATGGTTCCATCCGCCCACCAAACAGAACACTACCACTCGGGTAGTCATTCAATTAGTCATATTATTATAAAAATAGGATCATGCATTCTTTTTGGAGTAGGTGGTAATACGGTAGGATTTTGAAAATAGTTGTTATGACATAATTCAATGGACATGAGCAAGTGATGAACTTGCCTGGATACGGATAAGTAATGAAGTCAGAAGCTCGAGGTGGATCCTGACTTCCTTGTTCTACAAAATTCCATCATTGTCCGGTAAAGACAATGTTTAAAGAAGCAAATGATGCTATTATGCATAACGATGAGATGTATGCAATTTTAGAAAGACCATAATAATTCTTTATTCCAAACTGTTTTGTTTAATCACCCCAATTCTATGTAAGTAGTGCTTCTGGTTAAATTTCCTGATTTCTTATTACTTTAATTTTTAGCTGACTGTTTTCTTATTATTTTTCTCTTAAACATGGTAATAACTTATTTCTTTAAAATTACTAGTTAATGAAGTTTAAATGATATGCCCATTAGTTGGGTTATTTATTATAACAATTGTTAGAATATAATATTATTTTTAAATAATCCACTAGTAATGCTCTATTTGTTTTGGTGTGAAAACTAAATTTGTTCTGATTTTTCTAGTACTCTAAATTGGAAATTTAGATATGTTTATATTTCATTTTATTTATTTTCTATTTTTTTTTATTAAATCTCAGTCAATTTACCTGTCTGCCCCTAGGGCTGACAGGTGGACCCCGGGGTTAGGGTTAAGCCCAACCCCCTGGTCTGGTCAGGCTGGACCAGACCAGCCGCACCGCACCCGCCCCGCCCCGCACCTTATCCCTCCTCTTCCGCGCGAGGCGACGCGGAAGGCGACGCAGAGGCGACGCGTTCGTTCGCCTCCGGCGATTTCCACCGGCCCCTCCTCTGTGCCACCGCCGCCGCGACCTTGCGCCTCCTCACTCTTCCTTGCTCTCACCCACGCCCTCCTCCTCGATCTGTTTCTCTTCTCGTGTGGCTCCCGCGGGATCTTTGAACCCTAACCCTAGGGTTAGGTCTTGGATGCTTCTCCACCGCTCTGGTGGCCGTGGCGCCATGCCTTGGTTGCTGGAGATGCTGTGCGGCTGCTGCGACGACTTCTCGGGGACGCCGCCGCCGGGATGGTCTACGGGCAACCGCGGCTCCGCCGCCGTGCTTCACTCTCCTACCGGATATGGTCACCACTACGGTGGCCATCTGTAAGTGATTCCCCCCACTCTCTGCCCTCTATTCTTCCTCTCCCTCTCATTGTTGCCTTCTCCTTCTTGCTCTGGAATCAGCCATCGAGCTGATTCGTGCTTGTGCGTGCCTGTGATGCCTCCTGTGCCCTAGTGTGAGATTAGTAGCATTGGATTGTATCCAAATGCCTACTGGATGCGTGTTGGATGAATTCCTAGCTAAGCTCTGTGTTGGATGGGAATTTTTATTATGCCCTAATTTTTATTTCTCTGCTGGCTTGTGCTGTGAGATGGATATGGTGATGAATCTGTTGCTGGAAAATTATTTGGATTATTCCCCATGCTGTTCTGGGTACTGATCCCTTTAGGGTTTGCTCCCAGTGATAATTTCTTGTTTCTGTGTATGGGATAACACTATGTCTATAATTTCCTAATGATTTGTGGATGTGCAAAATAATTGGGAGGTGTTACTCTGAACTTTTCTTCAGAGAATATGCCCTCAATAATTGTATCCATCATATCATGTTCCATTTCATAAATCCCTTTGGTTCTGGGCTGTCAGATCCTTTGATCTGATGCCCAGCAACCAGGTGTGTGTGTGTGACACCTCCAGTGCTTCTGGTTGTGATATTGTCACACCATTCTATTGCTATCCACCTCTCTATCTTAATTCCTAATCTCCCCTGATAAGAACAGACACTATCCATGCTTTCTTTTCCTTCTTTAATCCTCATGAGGAAGAACAGATACTATTATGTGATTCTTTTGCTTCTTTGCTCCTCATGAATTAAGAACAGATACTATTACTGGTTTCTTTTGCTTCTTTACTCCTCATGAATTAAGAACAGATATTATTAATTGTTTCTTTTGCCCCCAAGCCCATGATGCATAGCCTGAGGCCCTTGTTAATCTAAGAACATATACTTTGCTTGAAAATAATGCCCTGTGATGAGATTAGCATAGCACTTCTATGCCAACCTGAGGGTTTTAGCACCCCACTAATCCTATGTGCAACTTAGCCAAAGATTTTGGCTTAGATGGTACCTAGGGATTCACCTTGGCTATAGATCAAGTGGTTGGTGGATTTTGGTGCTTGTGGATTGCTTGTTTTCCTCCTTGTGCTCCCTGGTACCTTGGCCTTGTCTGCTTGCTTGCAAGATTGCAAACACTTGCTCCAGTAACTAATGGCTTGCTTGATTGGATGATATCCTTTCCTAGTATTTTGTGCTTGAGCAGGAACTATGAGGTGTGACCTCATCCCCTACGGTTGATGGAGGTTTTATACTCCAGGTTGGGTCTTGACAGCACCAATGTTGTGGGCTGAGTGTGCTGTGTGCTTATAGGTGACTAAGCTGCTTGCTGCCTCATGAGCAAGCAACGTACTGCCACCTAGTGTGTGGATATTTTCCTGTACCTGTTTGGTCTCATCCCCTTGCCGCACTGGTTACTCACTGTCCTTATCACTTGCCTGGTGATTTAAATTTGATGTTGCCAGTTGTAATTCCAGGAGCATGCCTATGATGCTGGTCTGAGGCAAATTAATCAGAACAGATACTACTCTTATGGATTTAAAACCCTATGATGATCAATCAGTGCACCTCACTGAATCCTGAGGGTACTAACCCCCCCCCCACTAACACTTTGTATTTTTATTTCATGTTTGTTTTTGCAGGTTTGAAGAATTAGCTACACTGGAGTAGCTAGGCTTAGTCCTAGGTTTAATTTTTGTATTAGCTTAGTTGCAAAGCTATTGTAATTTTTGTTTCTCTTTATCCTTTGTAACAAACCTTGTAATATTTGTATTATTATCAATAAAGCATATGTGTTTACTTTTATTATTCTTATTGATATTTTAGGAGTATTTCCTATTTAATATAGTAATTGAATTCAAATGATTTAAACTTAGGATATAAACTCATCCTTCCAATTTGATTTATATTTAATTTAAATTCAAACTCAATTTCAAATTGAGCTCAATTCAAATTATTCAAATCATTTAAGTAACTTAAACATTAATGTTTCAAATTCAATTATTACCCAGAGGTCATGTCAAAGTTCCCCCCACTAATAATAACAACTGCTACCAAAGCATCATTTACTGGGTAGAACCTCAGTCACTCCGGGGTTTTAACTTTGCGAAAAATTTACTCAGGTTTTTCAAACAAATGCATGCAGATGCACAAATTATATTCTACCCCCCCGTGAGTTCCTAAACGCTGGGACATTATAGTCTTCCCTCCTTAACGAGAACTTCGTCCCGAAGTTGTAACCATAATACCTGAATAGCTCGGGGTAGTTCTGTCGTAGCTCCTCTTCTTTCTCCCAGGTAGCTTCTCGTTCAGGATGATGTTTCCACTGTACCTTACAGTACTTGATTGCTCGGTTTCGGAGTCTCTTCCAATCTTCGGCTAGAATCTTTTCTGGTTCCTCGACATATGTGAGGTCTGATTCCAATTCTAACTCCTCTTGATTAACCGAATCTTCCGGCTCCTTCAAACACTTCCGGAGTTGGGATACGTGGAAAACATTGTGAACTTGTTTTAACCGATCAGGTAGCTGGAGGGTATACGCTACATTCCTGTTCTGAGCTAGGATCTTGTAAGGTCCTATATATCGCGGACTTAATTTCCCTTTAACACCGAACCTCATAAGCCCTTTCATTGGACTAACTCGGAGATATACCAAATCTCCGACTTCCGGTTCCCATGTCCTTCTCTTCTGATCTGCATAACTCTTTTGACGGCTTTGAGCTATTTTCAAACGGTCTCTGATGATATCAACCACTCGTTGCTGATCTTTGATGTAATCTGGTTCAAATTCAGACTTTTCTCCGGTCTCGAACCAACAAATCGGTGACCTACACTTTCGACCATACAGTACTTCAAAGGGTGCTGCCTTAAGACTACTTTGATAACTATTGTTGTAGGAGAATTCTGCTAATGGTAAATGTTCATCCCATGATCCTCCAAAATCAAGGACACATGCCCGAAGCATGTCTTCCAGAATCTGATTAGTTCTTTCAGTTTGCCCTCCGGTCTGAGGATGATAAGCAGTACTGAAATCTAATTGAGATCCCAGAGCTTTATGTATTGTCGAGACATCGTAGTAGTTTTCATAGACTGGGGTGCCATGAGACTACGGTAGAGACGTGGGGTAACGGGATAGCGTAGTAAACACAGAACACGGGATTTACCCAGGTTCGGTACGTCGCGACAGTACGGCGTACCTACTCCTGCACTTCTCACTATGAGGGACTAAAGCCCGTATAATAAGGTTACAATGTAAGGGAATAGATCTAGCTACTCGACGAGGATGAACTTCCCGGCGAGTTGCGCAAGGCTTAAGCTAGAACCTTGGACTAAAGGAACTTATTGAACTTATGAAATCTATCTCCCGTCCGGCTTTATATAATAGCCGGATTAGGGCTTACAGAACCAGAAACCTAGAAGACTACGTTTAACTTGTAACTTGGAAAGTAAGGAATCCGTCTTCTCCTCCAAGCCAGATCACGCGGGCCGTGATCCGGGTTCTTCTAGAATCCGGCTTCTACGCGTCGGACTACTGGGCCGCCCAATGGACCTAAGTCCATTACCTTGCAGGCCACCCTGGTAGTCCAGCTCTTTTATCTACCATCTTCTATACCCCTATTCGGTATATATCCGACAGTAGCCCCCAGGAAGGATCAAAACTCTGAAACTCCGCCTTTCGTCAAATACATTTTGTCCGGGAAACTTGATTCAGCAGTCTTGATTCTTTCTTCTTTCCTTTCAAAGGGGATGGTAACATAAAACTCGGAACTATGAAAATCCGGCTTTTCTTCTCGCGATCCTTCGCGGAAAAGGAACACGTGACATCAGCGCTTTAATCATGCTGACGCAAGCGCCGCTTGGTTTCACGCGGGAAACCCTGCAACGTATCTCTGACAGATTCTCACGAGAAACGAGGAGATAGCCATCATTCCTCTGTCGTTCCGTTTCCCGGATTTTCCGGCGAGCGACACGCGTCAAACATCCAACGGTCAAAAGAGCCGTTGGCGCGTATCTAGAGGGTTTTCAGGCTATAAATAGCCGTCTTCGTCGTCTCCGAAAATCTTTCCTCACTCCTTCTGCCCACGCCATTGACGCAAACGCGAGCACGAGAGCTTAGAACGAATCCTTACCCCGACGAGCCCTTCCCACGCCGGAACGCACCAACGCCACCGAGAAAGATGGCGTCTCCGCAATCATCGCCCGTTCGCGCCTCCGTCGACGAGCTCCTGAACGATCTAGACCCCCAACTTGGGTCGCCCAAGCGCGCCGGCGGCGAGCCGGAAAAAACTTCGGCGTCCACAGCGGGCGGAGGGAACATCTCCGCCAACACGGATGCTGCGGGACCAAGGACCGCATCAACCCCGCCGTTCGCTCCCGAAACGGCGGAGGAAAAGGTGGAGCTCCTCGACGAGCAGCTCGCCGCCGCGAAGGCCGCCACCACCGCCGCCGCTGGAGGAGATGAAGAAGAGGAGACTGCAGGCAACTGGATTGCCTGCAGTCTTCCCCCGGCTCTTCTTCCCAACTTGGAGAAGGAAGGCCTGGTTTTGAAGAAGAAATGGCGGCTCCCGGAAGAGGAGACCGAGCCCGCGCCACAAGAAGGCGAAAGGGTGCTTCTCGCCTCCCACCTTCTGCGAGGTATGGGGCTTCCCCCTTCTTCTTTCTTCCTCCAAGTTCTAGCTCACTACAGCATCCAACCTCATAATCTCCCTCCTAATTCCATTCTTTATATGGCCGGCTTCCAGGCCTTATTCGAGGGTTACCTAGGAATAGAGCCTAGGTTAGATTTTTGGTTGTACTGCTTTGGGGTTAAGCGTAACTCTTCGGAGGGCGCACTCCCAAATTGCGGAACCATTTCCTTTACTCTTCGGAGATTCCGAGAGGATTGGTTCCCCAAAATAAAAACCTCGGAATCCGTCAAATTCTGGACGGGTTCCTTCTTTTATCACCCCGACGTGCCTTTTCCTAAAAAAGCCGTCGGGGTTCCACCTTTTGTGAACTCCGCCGCTGTTCCCCAGGATAACTGGGTTACAGAGGCCGTCCAGGTTCTGCCTCCAGATCTACTAAGGATCAAGAGGCGCATCGCCAAACTCACTTCCTCCAAACCCCCTTTGACCGGAATGGACACGGTCTTTTGCTGGCTGAATAGGCGGATTCAGCCACTGGCAAATCACGGAGGCCGTCTCCTGTGTGAATACACAGGAGCCAAGGATCCAATGCGGACATCCGTCAAGGATTGGCCCGCAAAGGAGCTCAGGCGGCGCATCAACCAGTTGGTCGCTTCACGCGATCAATACACGGAGAGTCGGCCAATGTATACGGCCGACAATCCCGCGCCTAAGGTAAATTTCCCGTTATTTAGGTATAATATCACTTCCTGGAAAATCTATCTTTCGATTCTGATTGGTTTTTTTCAACAGCTTGCTGGATGCGCTGCGTACCGCCACCACTGGTGGGCGCAAACGCAAGAAGATAATTTCTTCGGATGAAATTATCGACCTTGACGGAATCCCCGTCGCCACGTCCAGGTTATTTTCTTCCGGGTTTTTTCTTTTATGGGATCCTTTTCGTCCATCTTCGGTATTTTAACATTTTCCGGGTTTTCGGTTTTTAGCTTGCCCCCCTCCACCTTGAAACCGAGGAAGTTGAAAAAGCTCAAAGCTGCTTCCAACCGAGGCAGCCAACCATCTCCCGCCGTCGCCCCGGATACGCCGCAGTCAATGGCGGAAGAACTTACTGCCACCACCACCACCAAGCCCCCAGAGCCCAGCCAGCCCGTTGTGCCCGAGTCGGACACGAGGGAAAGGGCGGCTCCAGAGGTGGGGAAATCTTCTCGGACATTCGACGAGGAAATCCCCACCTTTGACAAGGATTTTAAAGCTATAAATGATGGCTTGAACGCGGCCGAAAGTCATTTCGCGGAATACGCGAAGGAATTCCGGGAAAACTTAGCAGGTTTGCAACGCATGAGCCAGGTATGTAACTCTAGCCCCCAAGCATTAAACAAAATGCATGCTTTTTTTTGCTTTGATGTTTTTTATTAATCATACTTTTCCTTGCTGTGTTTCAGCAAACCTCCGAGGCCATAAACCTGGAAGTTTTCAGGAAGCTCACTATCAAGAATAAAGAAGTTCGAAGTCTTCTTTCTATTCTTGAGGAGAGAGAGGCGGAGCTGGAATCGTCTCAGCTTGCTTTGACGGAAACGAAAGGTAGGCTTTTTCGTTTTGAAATTTCCGACTTAAAACTTTGTTGTGGTTTTCTTCTCGAGGAAATTGATCAACTCGGATTTGCCCTTTGCTTTTTCAGCTGCTTTAGCTGAAGCTAAACAAGCAGCGGAAGATTCCGGCAACGCCGAGATTCTCCGCAATGAGAATATTGAGCTTCACAAGAATCTTGTGAAGGCTCAAAAAGACCTGGAAGCCAGCAATCTGGCCCTTGGAGTGGCTAACTCCAAGGCTTCCGAGCAGGCGGAGAAAGACAAATCCGCTATCCAGGATTTGACTGAAGCTCTGAACCTTCGCCTGGAGGAAGTTTCGGAAATCGATAAACTCATCGGTAAATTTTTACCCTTGTCTTCATCTTTCCATGTTTTGCTTTCTCTGTTTGTCTCCTTAACCTTTTGTATGCTTTATCGGATCAAACAGGAGACACCCCGGATGGCGCTCGGGCTGCAGGCATCCGAGCTTTCGGGGAAACATGGAACTTGATGAAGGCTGCTGCAACGCAGTTGGTAGGCAAGTTTCTTCCCGAAAAATCTGGGGAGTGCTCGGAAGTTGAAAAACTTCCGGGTATCATCATGGAGGTGGCGGAGTCCAAGGAGTCCGTTCTCCGCTCCGCTGCACGGGGTGGTGCGCGTATGGCCTTAGGCCTTATGCGCATGCACTACCCTAGTGCCAAATCCTGGCGTGTGGCCACCGGTGTCCCTCAGGGATACACGGATGCACAACGATCCACCATCTTTGGTGAAGTTAAGGGCCACGCCACCCAGATTGCCGCCATGGTAAATGTCGGCGTCCACTATCCAGAAGAAGAAGCTCCTCCGATTCCCGATGAAGAAAGCAGCGAGGAGGAGTCGGATTCTTGAAGGGTTACCTGGAACCTGGATAGAAGATTTAGACAATAGGAGCATTACTGTTCTTTCATTTGTAATCCAAAATGTAATGCTTCTTATGTATTAATGAAAATTCCGCCTTTTGCAGTTTAAACTATGAAATTACTTTGCAAGTTGTTTGAATTTTACCATTCCTTTATCTTCTAAGTTCTCTGGTGTATATGCTTTAACTGTCCTTAGTGTTTGAAATGGCTCAAATAGCATTATGAATCGTTATGCCGAGTAACTGGGGACGAACCAAGCAGTTTTGAAACTCGAAAACATGAATCATGCTAAAGGCATTTTTACTAACTAGTTCCAGTAACCCAGCATACGCACGATCAGATAAGACTTAGAGAAACAAGGAAAGTTTTAAGTGAAACTTGGGCACGCAGGCAATTCAAGTTTCCTTTAGCCGTTAAAAGGCTGAAAAATCATTCAGTTATGTAACGCCGAGTACGCAAGCACAATTCGGGTTAACATTGAGAAATTTGTAAGATCATTGGGAAATAGATGAGGCGGAAACACTTTGCACTTATAAGAAACATGGATGACAGCATTCCGACAACTTTATTTCATGATCTCAAAAGATGTTTACATAGATTTGAACTGAGTACAGAAGGGGACATAACTTGCTAGGTGTTCCCAGGCTTCCGCAATCCACTTGACCTTGTCAAACTTCTCCAGCATTTTGCGAAATGGTAAGGTTTTAGCCCCCAGCCAACTGAGAAATCTTTTTATGGCTGTGGCGGAACCCGGCAATTCTGGGACATCTTTTTCACACGTAAGTTCTGAGATGCTCGAGATTGCCTTTATCTTTTCCGGGTTAATTTCTATTCCTCTGTGAGAAACGATGAAACCTAGAAGTTTTCCTGAGGGGATCCCGAATACGCACTTAGATGGATTCAACTTCATCTTGTAAGTGCGCAAGTTTTCGAAGGTTTCTCGCAAGTCCTCAAGGAGTGTATCTTTTTCCTTGGTTACGACAGCAATATCGTCCACGTAAACATGGACGTTTTTTCCAATCTGACTATGCAAACAACGTTGCATGCAACGCTGGTATGTTGCACCTGCGTTCTTCAGGCCAAAAGGCATGGTTACGTAGTAATACGTCCCGTACGGGGTTATAAAAGAAGTCTTGATTTGATCTTCCTTTTTCATGCGTATTTGGTGGTACCCTGAGTATGCATCCAAAAAGCATAAAAGCTCAGAGCCTGCAGTGGCATCTATTATTTGATCGATTCGCGGCAGCGCAAACCTATCTTTCGGACATAACTTGTTCAATCCTGTGTAATCTATACACATTCTGAGTGCAGTTGTGTCTTTCTTCGGTACTAATACCGGATTTGCGGACCAGTCAGTATGGATTACCTCCTTGATGAAATCCGCTGCTAAAAGCCGGATAATTTCCTTGCCAATAGCCTTCCGTCTTCTTCCGTCAAATCGACGGAGACCTTGTTTGACGGGTTTTGATCCGGGAATAACCTTGAGTTGGTGCTCAGCAAGTTCCCTGGGTACGCCTGGCATGTCAGCTGGACACCAAGCAAAAATGTCCCAGTTCTCACGGAGGAACTTGATGAGCTCGCCTTCCTATTTGTCAGTCATCCCAGTCCCTACAACGACGAATTTTGTCGGATCTTTGGGGTCTAGGATTACCTGTCTTGTATTCTCGGATGCCTTGAAGCTATCTGTTGGCTTCCGAGTTTCTTTTCCTGCCGGCATTTCTTTCGGCGATACCTCCTTGGCTAACTCCTTTAATTCTTCCTGAGCTATAACTCTTTGAGCGCAAAGGGCGTTTTGCTTCTCCAACTCGTTTGCCAGCTTGAAATCACCGGCAATGGTGATTACTCCTCCTTTGGGTCCTGGCATCTTCAGCTTGTTGTAGATATAGCAAGATCTTGCCATAAACGTGGCGAAAGCTGGACGTCCGAGTATTGCGTGATACACGCTCTCGAACGGCACAACTTCGAAGGATACTTTTTCCCGCCGGAAGTGATCTTTATCTCCGAAGGTGACATCTAGGGAAATTTCTCCTAGGGACCGTGCTTGCCTGCCAGGGACGATGCCATGGAAGCGTATATTGCTGTAATTGAGCTGGGACTCGGATATCTTCAAGTGCTTCAGTGTATCCAGGTACATTATATTGATGCTGGATCCTCCGTCCATCAGCACTCTTCTTAGCCTAGTGTTTTGAACGATAGGGCTTACAACAAGAGCTTGTGTGCCGGGTTCAGGGATATTTCCGGGATGATCAGACTGATCCCAGATTATCGGTGTGTTGGAATATTTCAAGAATTTTGGGGTTGCAGGAACAACCGCATTTATTTCTCGAAGTGTCCTTTTGGCCACCTTTGCTGACGGGGTTGCTAGGAAAGTTAGCATTGCTTCTCCGTCAACTCTCGGAAATTTAGGTTCGCCCTTTCGCTGTTGTTCCTGGATTTTGTCATCAGTGTCCGATTCACTGTCTTCTTTTTCAGCTTCTGGCTTTTGTTTGGTGGGTTTCCTCTTGGAGCCCTTCCCTTTATTTCCGGATCCTGCATTGCCTTTCATATGCTTGTTTAGCCGACATTGCGCGTTCGTGTGGGTTGGCTTCCCAAATTGAGAGTGGTGGACGCAGGGTTCCGACTTAATTCTCTCCCATTCCTCAGGAGTGTAATTGATGGGATCCGGACTGCGGCCTTTCCACTTGTTCCCTTTTTCTCCTCCAAAGGCTAAGTTAACCTCCTTGGGCTTTGTTGTCGACTCCGGGGTTCCTTTTTTATCAGAACGAGGTGTTTTCTTGGCCAGTATCAGTGACTCAATATTGCCTCCTCTTGCTCTGATATCGTCTTCGGCTGCAGCATGCTCATTAGCGGTTGTAAGCATAGATCCGAGATCTTTGTGCTTTTTGGAGCCAACCATGAACGGTACAAGTCCGGGTTTTAGGCCATTGACGAAAGCATGCATTGCTTGTACGTCAGTTACCCCAGAGCAACTATTCTTCATTGCAGTCCATCTGGAGATGAAATCCACGTATGGTTCGTCTTCAAATTGGGTGCAACGGTTTAGCTGATTGATGCTATTTGGGCGTTTGTACGTTCCTCGAAAATGCTGAGTAAATACTCTCGCCATATCATCCCAACTGTCGACAGTTCTTGATGGTAAACCATTAATCCAATCTCTGGCTCCGTCTAGCAACATTAGGGGAAGAAACTTGACAGCTTCCAGGTCTGTCCCGTTGTTGATCTGGACGGCTGTGTAATAATCTGAAAGCCAGGTATCCGGGTTTGTACTGCCGGTATATTTTTGGTAGGTTGGACCAACTTTGGCAAAGCCAGAATGCAGGGTTATCCTTCGGATCCTGTCAGTGAAACACTTAGGACCAAAGTATAGATCATCCTTTTCTGCTCTGTCAATATGCGCAGAATATCTCCCGGCTGAATGGACAGAAGGGGATCTACTCCTTTCTTTCCCATTGTTACGCGGACGCGTTTTTCCGAGGTTATCTCTATCTCTTCCGTTGTCACGCCCTCTGGGATTAGGTGGAGTCCTGCTCCTGTATCTTTCCTTATCTTTGGGCGGTGTCCGAGATCTTTCACGCCTGTGAGGTGTATCGTATCTTCCAGCTTTTTCAGCTGGGTTTCTCGGAGGTGGCATTATTTTGCCGTCGTTCCGGTGTTTGTCTTCCCGATCGTGTGGTTTATATCCATCTTTCGGGAGATGAGGTCCGGTTCTAGACGCTGCGTCCCGGTTGTCGGGGTTTTTCTTGTCTTTTCTTGGATCCTCTTTTTTATCCGAATCTCCGGGTTCTTCCGGCCCAGGTGCTCCAGCAGCGCAAGTAACAGTTTTGCAGAGGGCGGAATTATCATGCAGCCTCCCAGATCGCTCTTGTCCTCGCTGTTGCTGCTGTAATGCTTTTCCTAGGAAGGCATACACCCCTTGGAGTTTTTCCCCGTTGGAGTACAGATCATTGTTCAAGATGGCGAACGCTGCTTCCACATTTTCAGCTGCGGTTTTGTATATTGGTTCGCCCTTAGCATCTTTGCCGTTTAACTGCTTTTGCCAAGATGGGTTATAGAACCTTTCTTTCGGCGGCAGTTCTTCCGGTTTTGTAATTCCGGGTAACCTTGTAGGTTTTAAGACAGATCTGTGCTTTCTCTCGTACTCCTCAATTTCCTCCTTCATAATTTTGATGTCATTATGGGTTTGTTGGAGGTGTTGCCGAGATCTAAGCAGTTGTTGCTGTTGCCGTTGGAAAGCTTGTCTCCTGGCTTCCAGCATCTCAGGGGGTTCATTGGGTCCCACTGGAGTTTGTAATAGTTCCTGCTCTTCCAGTTCTGTCATTGGCGGAGCAGTGATTTCCTTAGATTTCTTTTCCGTAGGCTTTGTGCCACTAACATCTCCAACTTCCAGGTTTTCAACAGCGAGATCAGCTGACTTTTTCTTCCGGAGTTTGTACTGGAGTTTTTTAGAAGCACGGTGCTTTTTCTTGGAAGAGGGAGGTTTTTTGACAGGTTCATCCTCTGTCATCTCCTTAACACTAGGAAATATCGGAGAAGTTTCTCCGTCTTCCCTCTCCTCTGCTGGCGGAGGGGTTTTAGGGCTTTCCTGGCTATCGGCACCCGTTGTATCGGCTGGTTTTGCCATTAGCACTTCATGGAATCCCTCTTGAAAGGATTTAACTTTTCGTACGAAGGCATCGTCATCTTCGTCTTCGGAAAAGTTATCCGATCCGGTTTCCGACTCCAGTCTCGCCTCAATGGCGGCAAGCACGGACTCTGTTTCCGAGTTCATCGTCTGGTTGACAGATGTCGGATCTTCCGTCTCTGTGACGGGTATTGGTTCTTCCGTCTCTGGGACGGGTGTATTGTTGTCTGCCTCTTGCACTGGATTTCCGTCATCCGTGTTTTCGGCGATCTCGGATTGCACCATGCCGATAAAGTGGGTATCACTGTTTTGTCGGCGATCTGAGCAAAATCCGGCATCATAGTCGTCTTCGACTGGGTATAGGGCGGGTGGGAGATAATTGCTTTCACCGCAAAACCCCATTGCTTCCGTGGTTAATCCGATAAAGATATTTGCAGATCCAATCGGTAAAACGCAGGCACTTACCAGATGGTTTTGCGCCGGGATGTAGGATCCGTTGTCGAGGAAGCGCCCGACGTCGTTGTCGAATTCCAAGCGTCCGACAGTGATCGATCTTCCGATTCCGCCTAAAATCCCAGATCGGAACTTCACGCCTGACGTCGTTTGCCCCATGGTGGGCGCCAACTGTCGAGACATCGTAGTAGTTTTCATAGACTGGGGTGCCATGAGACTACGGTAGAGACGTGGGGTAACGGGATAGCGTAGTAAACACAGAACACGGGATTTACCCAGGTTCGGTACGTCGCGACAGTACGGCGTACCTACTCCTGCACTTCTCACTATGAGGGACTAAAGCCCGTATAATAAGGTTACAATGTAAGGGAATAGATCTAGCTACTCGACGAGGATGAACTTCCCGGCGAGTTGCGCAAGGCTTAAGCTAGAACCTTGGACTAAAGGAACTTATTGAACTTATGAAATCTATCTCCCGTCCGGCTTTATATAATAGCCGGATTAGGGCTTACAGAACCAGAAACCTAGAAGACTACGTTTAACTTGTAACTTGGAAAGTAAGGAATCCGTCTTCTCCTCCAAGCCAGATCACGCGGGCCGTGATCCGGGTTCTTCTAGAATCCGGCTTCTACGCGTCGGACTACTGGGCCGCCCAATGGACCTAAGTCCATTACCTTGCAGGCCACCCTGGTAGTCCAGCTCTTTTATCTACCATCTTCTATACCCCTATTCGGTATATATCCGACATGTATCTTCTTCCAGAATTCTGAAGTGAACACGGATCCTCGATCTGAGACTATTCTCTTTGGAATACCATGTTTACTAACTATCTCTTTGACATAAACATTCACCAGCTTCTCAGCGTTATCCTTCTGGTTGACTGCTAGGAAATGTGCACTCTTGGTCAGCCTGTCAACAATGACCCATATCATGTCCTTTTGGGTTTTAGTCATTGGTAACCCGGTAATGAAATCCATACCAATTTCCTCCCACTTCCATTCAGGAATCTCCAAAGGTTGTAATGGACCTGCCGTACTTTGATGTTCAGCCTTTACTCTTTGACATGTGTGACATTCAGAAACATACTTGGCAATCTCTCTTTTCATGTTGTTCCACCAAAATATATCTCTGAGATCCATATACATCTTGGTACTTCCAGGATGTATAGAGTACGGCGTTTCATGAGCTTCCCGAAGTATCAATTTCTTAATCTCCGGAATGTCAGGTACACAAAGCCGTTTGTTAAACCATAACGAACCATGTTCTCCTAAGTGGAATTCGGAAGGTCTTCCTTCCCCAATTCTTTGGAGTTCTTCTTTTATGAATGGATCTTCGTCTTGCCGCCGAATTATCTCATTTCTAAGATCACTTGTTCTTTCTTCCATGACCCGCATGGTATACAAGCCTCCCAAAGATTGTACCTCAAGTACCTCAATCTCTGCTTGTTCAATTTCTCTTTGCAACTCTTTTGGTAACTCATATTGAATTGGTGGACTGTCAGTACTCTTCCGACTTAAAGCATCGGCTACCACATTAGCTTTCCCTGGTGTGTAATTGATAGTAAGGTCATAGTCTTTGATCAATTCTAACCATCTCCTTTGCCTCATATTTAACTCTTTCTGAGTGAAGAAATATTTGAGACTCTTATGGTCTGTGTAAAGCTCGCACTTTGATCCATAGAGGAATGACCTCCATCTCTTCAAAGCAAACACTACCGCTGCCAATTCTAAGTCATGCGTTGGGTAATTTACTTCATGTGGTTTGAGCTGTCTTGAACCATAAGCTATTACCTTACGATCTTGCATGAGCACACATCCCAATCCATTCTTGGATGCATCACAATAAACAGTGTAATCTTTGCCCGGTTCTGGTACTGCTAAGATTGGAGCTGTTGTTAGTCGTTTCTTTAACTCCTGAAAACTGGCTTCACACTTATCTGACCATATGAAAGGAGTATTCTTCCTTAACAAATTGGTCATTGGCCCAGCTATTTTAGAGAATCCTTCAATGAATCTTCTGTAATACCCGGCCATTCCAAGGAATCCTCGAACTTCCTTGACAGTGGTTGGTGCCTTCCAATCTAAGACTGACTTTACTTTGTCGGGATTTACTGCAATACCTTCTTTGCTGATAACATGTCCAAGAAATTCCACTTGGTCTAACCAGAACTCACACTTGCTGAATTTTGCATAGAGTTGATGTTCCCTCAGAACTTGTAGCGCTATTCTTAAATGCTTGGCATGATCTTCTTTGTTCTTTGAATATATCAAGATATCATCGATGAACACAATCACGAACTTATCCAAGTATGGCATGAAGATCTTGTTCATCAAATTCATGAAAATAGCAGGTGCATTGGTTAGCCCAAAAGGAACAACCAAATATTCATGATGTCCGTACCTTGAAACAAAGGCTGTTTTGGGTACATCTTCTGGTTTGATCTTGATCTGATGGTACCCTGACCTGAGATCAATCTTGGAGAACACTCCAGCTCCGTAAACTTGATCAAATAGATCTTGTATTCTTGGTAATGGATACTTGTTCTTGATAGTGACATTATTCAGATTTCTAAAATCACCACACATTCTTCGGCCTCCATCTCTCTTGTCCACGAATATCACGGGTGATCCCCATGGTGAAACACTTTCTCGGATGAATCCCTTACTTTCCAGCTCATCTAACTGTTCCTTAAGTTCTTTTAACTCCTTAGGACCCATCTTGTATGGTGCTTGAGCAATGGGTGATGTACCTGGTATCAAGTCAATGGTAAACTCTATCTCCCTATCTGGTGGAATTCCCGGCAATTCTGCTGGAAAAACATCTGGAAACTCATTGACTACTGGTATATCTTCTAATTTAGCTTCATTGAGTGAGTTGAGTTGAAGTTCTGCCTCTACATGAGTATGTTTATCTGCTTGATAAGTAACTCTTCCTCCTCTAGGTCTTCTAAGAGAGACTGTCTTCTCCTCACAATCAATCAAAGCTCTGTTCTCCGTCATCCAGTCCATTCCCAGAACAGCATCAATGTTCTTCAAAGGAATAACGAATAGATCCGCATAGTACGTGCAACCACAGATCATGATGACTTGATCTGGTCTAGCACGCGTAACTACGAGCGTACCTCCCGCCGTCATAACGGTAAGAGGACATTCTAAACGTGAACACATTACCCCATATTTATCCACAAAATAACTAGAGATGAATGATGTGGTGGCACCGGTATCAAATAAAACTTTGCCATATTGGGTAAGAATACTGAGCGTACCTAGTACGGCGGTATCTGAGTTGTCAGCCTCCTCCAGAGATGTGCAATTCAGTTTCCCGAGGGCTCTAGGTCTTTTGCCATTATTGTTCTTCCCGCTGCTACCACTTCCAGCAGAAAATCCGCTGGCTCCTCCGGGCTTTGCTCCACCCTTGTTGAACCCCCCTCCGTTTGTCTTGTTAGGACACTCTGTCTTATAATGTCCTTCTTTTCCACAACCAAAGCAAACAACCCTGGGCTTCTTGCACTCACTCTTGATATGTCCCGGAAGTCCACAACCATGACAAATTATCTGATTTCTGGGGTTGAATGGTCCACGATTGAGTGGAACTCCTCCCGTCCTTATCCTGGGTTTGAAGCTCAAGTTTGTAGTAGGCTTACTGGGTTGGAACTTCTTGGGCTCAAACTTGGCCTTCTTCTGTCGGTTCAACTGAACCAACTTGTAGTCATTCTCCCAAGTGACAGCAGAGTTCATCAGCTCTTGAAAGTTCGCTGGTTTGGAAGTCCTTAATTGCATGGCGGCATAAGGATCCATCCCTCTCAGAAATCTCTTGATTCTCTTTTTATCTGTATCCACTTCATCCGCAGCATAGCGAGACAGTCTGCTGAATTCATTGACGTACCATATCATCTGGTGCGTCCCCTGCTGCAGATCCTCAAATTGCCTCCGCATAATTTCCATGACGCTATCAGGGACATGATATTCCCTGAACTTCTCCTTAAACTCATTCCAGGTAAATTCCCTCCCTGGTGGCTTCATAATGATTTGATTATCCCACCAAGCTGCTGCGGGACCATTTAGAAGGTGTGTAGCGAATCGCACCTTCTCTTCATCACTGGCCTTAATAGCCTTCAGATTCCTCTCTGTGTCAACCAACCAGTCTTCAGCTTCCATGGGGTCCTTGGCCGTAGCGAACGGTGCTGGTTTGGTTTTAAGGAAATCCGACAGTGTGAGGTTTCTAGGTTCCGCTGCTCGCCCAGGTCCCACCTGGTTAAGCATTTCCTGCATGAATTTGTTTTGGTTCTCCTGTACAAATCGCATGTACTCCATGAAGCTTTGCTCCGCCAGTGGCCTGAGTGGTGGTGGTGGTGGTAACTCGGCTCTTGCGGCATCTTCATCAGCTTTAGCTTTGTTCTCTCTCTCCTGACGCTGAGCGTCAGCCACACTGGGCTCGCCACTTTCCATAACCCTTTAGTCCTACAATATGAAGCGAAAAAACTCATAATTACATCATGCTTATGCTTTCTGAGCCTCACTTCACATGCAACACTAACCACACAAGAGAAGCAAAATCCAAATCCAGATACAAACAACATACTACACATATATTACATGTACTTATAAGTTGATACAAACCTTCACCGCAGTGAATACTTAGAGTACAACCGTAAGAAACACCACTGGGTCACTTAAACATTCCGACCCTTATTTAATTACACGGCCCGAAACTTCAAACTACTACGTAATTCGAGCCCTTACATACTCTCCTTGAACGTCATTGTACTACTCGGAGTACATACCAGGAGTCCATCCAGTGTAACGTGGAGTCCTGCGCACCGTCTCCGGGTAGTATGACCTCCCAGTTGGCACGTAATCCGTGTCTGATGTATCCATGGACTGGTTATCGCTCAAAGAGAGCCAGTCATTGTCCAGATAGTTGTCAAGATAGGACACAAACTCGTTGGTACTAGTTTCCTGTGAAGCTTCACCTTCTGCAAAACAGGTGGTACTCGTGCAGTGGCTGTGGTCAAACGGTTCCTCCTGCATCGGCTGGACTTCATCCGGCTCCTCCTCGTCAGATGAGATATTTATGGCGACTATCTCCGCCTCCTCGGCTTCCACTATCTCCACACTATCCTGCTCCTCCTCCTCTGACATGTTGTCACAAGGAATCGGATGCTGGCTGGTACCAGGATACCAGTCATACCTCCAGCCATCAGAATTCTCCATAAAAGAATCTGAGTCTGGGACCCCACCAAAAGTGTTGGAGTTAATATCCCTGGGTGTATTCGATATATCGAACGGATCATATGGCTCTGGCTCACTAGGTGGTATAACAGGGTAGTGTATGTGTTCTGGTGTGGTAGAATACCTGGACGGTCTGTCATACTGGGATTTCCTAGCTGCCTCAGGTCCTGGGGTATAATAAGGTTCACTGCTCTCCTGAGCCTTCTGTTTCCCCTTCTGCTCATGACTAGACGGCTTGGCTAAATCCTTCAACATCCCATCCTTGTCATCAACGATGACCTTATGTGTTTTATAGAAGGATCCCACCAATTTCCTATATCGATCTAAAAGACTTGTGGCTAGCTTAGGCTTGGTTTTAATTAGCACAGAATGATCAAGCGCCAACTCTGTGCTTAAGTGGTCGTGTGGTATAGCTGTGAGACTAGTGCCTGATAACTGGTTAGCCTTAAACTCTCGGATGGTAGCTAAGGCTTCCACTAAGGCTTGCTGGTAGGCTGCCATCTGATTCCTAGCTTCACCACTAGGTGTGGACACATGTGGGGTTAATTCTCTAGGTATTAAAATTAATACCCTATACTTCAGGACTACTTCCCCATCTTTAAATGTATAAGTATTGACTTTAATGTTGGTGTCGCATCCGAACGCTCGAAGCAATGCTCGCAGTTGCTCGGTCAACTCCCCATGGTATTGATCCAGCCTCTCATGCTTTACCCACTCTGTGCTTCCGGAACCTCCGCCGTTCATGATCACTGATCACAAATAATATAAATATTATGATTAGGTCCTCATAAAGACTCAACATACTGGAAATATAACCAGTGTATTCTCAAGTGAATACCTATCATATTTCCAGTGAATTGTTTATTGGTACGTTCTAAAACCTGTAAGGGTATATCCCTTTACTAGGTTTCCAACCTAAGGTCAAAGCAATTGCTCTGATACCAGCTGTGGTGACCCTGCATACCACTGCATGTTGTAGTACGCCAGTCGTTGATATAACACTCACAGAACACCGTTCCGCAAATATTACATCCCTCAGGGTGGTACAGCAGAAACATTGCGGGTCTGATTAACATACACCAAATATATTACAAACATAGAGTTCTGACAACAGGATGAGCTCACATGGAGATCATCCATTATTGAAGTAAAAACGCTCACCGAAAAGTAAACAGTTGAAAGCACGGGAACTCAACAGTCAATAAAAGAGTTTATGACTGCTCGATTCAACCGTGACTCGGTAGTTATTTAGACTAGGCTAAACCTAGTCGGACTCATCCCCGTTGGGATCTGCTCCGTACTGGATGAGATAGTCAACTCCTTCTACTCCACCGGAGAGGTCCGGTTCTTCGTAGAAGATATCCTCCTGGCCTCCAAGTATGTTGAATGATGCTTCTTCTGGGTTCTCATAACCTAAGCAGGGGTCAAACGGGATTGAATGAGTAACGAGCGTTACTCAGCAAGTTCCTGTAAGTACAGAAGTAATGTATGCACTAGCTACGGTCCTCGACTCTAAGGAGTCTAGACAGATGCAAGTTTTGTCAAATCTTTCTTCAAGAGATTTCTTTTAATAATGAAAACTATGCCCGCCAGACCATCACAGGACTAGAACTTCATGGAGTTGCCTTTCCTGTAGCGTTCGCAGTTCCATCCCGGAACAAGGGGTAACATGCCACATCATTTTACACTCTGCAGAGGTGCGTTACTTTACCCATGGACGACCAAGACCATGTTGCTCAACCAGGCGCGCGATCCTGTCCACTCCCACTCAGGTGTGGGGCCCGGTTGTTGGTCCAAGCCAAACCGTGCTTCTCCGCACAACGCATGCCCACCCATTTCTGCCAGCAGGTTGAACGCCTGATTCCACCCCTCACGATGGAGATCTACGCGCCCCTGGCAGACACTCATAGACCCCAGAGTCCGTGGGACGTAAGGGCTCCCACCCATGTGCATGTAGTCCCGCAAGACCTACAGCGTACGTCTCTGGCGCGTCCGTTGACATGCGAACGAGAAAAGTATCACGGTTGACTTACTCCCCCCATAGAAGATCAATGGTCAACGCGATATCTACGGCGCACCGAGTTCTGACGGCATTTGTGGTTAATTCCTAGGTAATACTTTCCCATGCAGATGGAACCTTCCTTTGACCTATTCATCTTACCATAGTTCCATCCGCCCATCAAACAGAACACTACCACTCGGGTAGTCATTCAATTAGTCATATTATTATAAAAATAGGATCATGCATTCTTTTTGGAGTAGGTGGTAATACGGTAGGATTTTGAAAATAGTTGTTATGACATAATTCAATGGACATGAGCAAGTGATGAACTTGCCTGGATACGGATAAGTAATGAAGTCTGAAGCTCGAGGTGGATCCTGACTTCCTTGTTCTACAAAATTCCATCATTGTCCGGTAAAGACAATGTTTAAAGAAGCAAATGATGCTATTATGCATAACGATGAGATGTATGCAATTTTAGAAAGACCATAATAATTCTTTATTCCAAACTGTTTTGTTTAATCACCCCAATTCTATGTAAGTAGTGCTTCTGGTTAAATTTCCTGATTTCTTATTACTTTAATTTTTAGCTGACTGTTTTCTTATTATTTTTCTCTTAAACATGGTAATAACTTATTTCTTTAAAATTACTAGTTAATGAAGTTTAAATGATATGCCCATTAGTTGGGTTATTTATTATAACAATTGTTAGAATATAATATTATTTTTAAATAATCCACTAGTAATGTTCTATTTGTTTTGGTGTGAAAACTAAATTTGTTCTGATTTTTCTAGTACTCTAAATTGGAAATTTAGATATGTTTATATTTCATTTTATTTATTTTCTATTTTTTTTATTAAATCTCAGTCAATTTACCTGTCTGCCCCTAGGGCTGACAGGTGGACCCCGGGGTTAGGGTTAAGCCCAACCCCCTGGTCTGGTCAGGCTGGACCAGACCAGCCGCACCGCACCCGCCCCGCCCCGCACCTTATCCCCTCCTCTTCCGCGCGAGGCGACGCGGAAGGCGACGCAGAGGCGACGCGTTCGTTCGCCTCCGGCGATTTCCACCGGCCCCTCCTCTGTGCCACCGCCGCCGCGACCTTGCGCCTCCTCACTCTTCCTTGCTCTCACCCACGCCCTCCTCCTCGATCTGTTCCTCTTCTCGTGTGGCTCCCGCGGGATCTTTGAACCCTAACCCTAGGGTTAGGTCTTGGATGCTTCTCCACCGCTCTGGTGGCCGTGGCGCCATGCCTTGGTTGCTGGAGATGCTGTGCTGCTGCTGCGACGACTTCTCCGGGGACGCCGCCGCCGGGATGGTCTACGGGCAACCGCGGCTCCGCCGCCGTGCTTCACTCTCCTACCGGATATGGTCACCACTACGGTGGCCATCTGTAAGTGATTCCCCCCTCTCTCTGCCCTCTATTCTTCCTCTCCCTCTCATTGTTGCCTTCTCCTTCTTGCTCTGGAATCAGCCATCGAGCTGATTCGTGCTTGTGCGTGCCTGTGATGCCTCCTGTGCCCTAGTGTGAGATTAGTAGCATTGGATTGTATCCAAATGCCTACTGGATGCGTGTTGGATGAATTCCTAGCTAAGCTCTGTGTTGGATGGGAATTTTTATTATGCCCTAATTTTTATTTCTCTGCTGGCTTGTGCTGTGAGATGGATATGGTGATGAATCTGTTGCTGGAAAATTATTTGGATTATTCCCCATGCTGTTCTGGGTACTGATCCCTTTAGGGTTTGCTCCCAGTGATAATTTCTTGTTTCTGTGTATGGGATAACACTATGTATATAATTTCCTAATGATTTGTGGATGTGCAAAATAATTGGGAGGTGTTACTCTGAACTTTTCTTCAGAGAATATGCCCTCAATAATTGTATCCATCATATCATGTTCCATTTCATAAATCCCTTTGGTTCTGGGCTGTCAGATCCTTTGATCTGATGCCCAGCAACCAGGTGTGTGTGTGTGACACCTCCAGTGCTTCTGGTTGTGATATTGTCACACCATTCTATTGCTATCCACCTCTCTATCTTAATTCCTAATCTCCCCTGATAAGAACAGACACTATCCATGCTTTCTTTTCCTTCTTTAATCCTCATGAGGAAGAACAGATACTATTATGTGATTCTTTTGCTTCTTTGCTCCTCATGAATTAAGAACAGATACTATTACTGGTTTCTTTTGCTTCTTTACTCCTCATGAATTAAGAACAGATATTATTACTTGTTTCTTTTGCCCCCAAGCCCATGATGCATAGCCTGAGGCCCTTGTTAATCTAAGAACAGATACTTTGCTTGAAAATAATGCCCTGTGATGAGATTAGCATAGCACTTCTATGCCAACCTGAGGGTTTTAGCACCCCACTAATCCTATGTGCAACTTAGCCAAAGATTTTGGCTTAGATGGTACCTAGGGATTCACCTTGGCTATAGATCAAGTGGTTGGTGGATTTTGGTGCTTGTGGATTGCTTGTTTTCCTCCTTGTGCTCCCTGGTACCTTGGCCTTGTCTGCTTGCTTGCAAGATTGCAAACACTTGCTCCAGTAACTAATGGCTTGCTTGATTGGATGATATCCTTTCCTGGTATTTTGTGCTTGAGCAGGAACTATGAGGTGTGACCTCATCCCCTACGGTTGATGGAGGTTTTATACTCCAGGTTGGGTCTTGACAACACCAAAGTTGTGGGCTGAGTGTGCTGTGTGCTTATAGGTGACTAAGCTGCTTGCTGCCTCATGAGCAAGCAACGTACTGCCACCTAGTGTGTGGATATTTTCCTGTACCTGTTTGGTCTCATCCCCTTGCCGCACTGGTTACTCACTGTCCTTATCACTTGCCTGGTGATTTAAATTTTATGTTGCCAGTTGTAATTCCAGGAGCATGCCTATGATGCTGGTCTGAGGCAAATTAATCAGAACAGATACTACTCTTATGGATTTAAAACCCTATGATGATCAATCAGTGCACCTCACTGAATCCTGAGGGTACTAACCCCCCCCCCCCACTAACACTTTGTATTTTTATTTCATGTTTGTTTTTGCAGGTTTGAAGAATTAGCTACACTGGAGTAGCTAGGCTTAGTCCTAGGTTTAATTTTTGTATTAGCTTAGTTGCAAAGCTATTGTAATTTTTGTTTCTCTTTATCCTTTGTAACAAACCTTGTAATATTTGTATTATTATCAATAAAGCATATGTGTTTACTTTTATTATTCTTATTGATATTTTAGGAGTATTTCCTATTTAATATAGTAATTGAATTCAAATGATTTAAACTTAGGATATAAACTCATCCTTCCAATTTGATTTATATTTAATTTAAATTCAAACTCAATTTCAAATTGAGCTCAATTCAAATTATTCAAATCATTTAAGTAACTTAAACATTAATGTTTCAAATTCAATTATTACCCAGAGGTCATGTCAAAGTTCCCCCCACTAATAATAACAACTGCTACCAAAGCATCATTTACTGGGTAGAACCTCAGTCACTCCGGGGTTTTAACTTTGCGAAAAATTTACTCAGGTTTTTCAAACAAATGCATGCAGATGCACAAATTATATTCTACCCCCCCGTGAGTTCCTAAACGCTGGGACATTACATCTAACCACCATTTCTCAAACCTAAAGAGTTTGGGGGGCATGGTGTTGTGTGTACCAGAATCAAGAAGGAGAGGGGCATGGTCACTGACAGGTCTGGGGAGAGTCCTAACAGTACTGAGTGGGAATTTAGCTTCCCACTCTGTGCTGACTAAAATCCTGTCCAGAGTTGCCATAATTGGTACATCTTGATTGTTAGACCAAGTGAACATCCTGTTAGCAGGTTTCAGTTCCACAAGGGCCCACCTGTGAATCCAATCATTAAAGAGCATAGTGTGGTTATTATTAACCACACCATTGCTTTTCTCGTGCATTCCCCTAACTAGGTTAAAATCCCCACCTAATAGGGTAGGAAGAGAACTTAGCTCCATGACATCATGTAGCTCAGCAAGAAAATCCAATTTCTTATCCTGGTAAGGGGACCCATACACCACCACAAGTGCCAAGTGAAATTCTCCAAAGAATCCTTGACAATTACAGAAATACAGAGTTCAAAGCAAGAGTGGCTGATCACTTCAAATCTATCCTTCTTAAACCCAACTAGGATACCACCAGCAGTATTCCTAGCAGGTAAGGAGAGCCAAGTAAAATCACTAGGCCCAGAAATATAATTCAGGAAATGATCAGGGAAAGCCCTTCTTTTAGTTTCTTGAATAACCACAAAGTCTAGCTTATTTTTGATAATGAAGTCAGCTAAAGCTTGCTTACGGCCAGGTCTCCCTGTACCTCTGCTATTCCATAGGCCTCCTATCATGATTACTTTTATTCTTTTTATGAGACACTACAGTCCAGGTGCTCATGTTATCATCAGGTTCACAGCAAGTCAGCTTACTAGAACTTGATTCTTTCGACACCAAAAGGGAACTGGTTAACTCACTACCAGTAATAGCAATATTATCTAAGGAATTAGGTAGAACCAGTACAGGATTGTTCAAAGCATAAACATGATTGAGAGCAATTTCCTGATCAACAATATGCTCCATAATATCATGCTTCTCAGTAAGAGATGAACCACAAACAATATCAACCGACTCTAAAACATCACTAAGGATATTGGAGTCAAGAACAGCAAAAGAATTACCTCTAAATGTAGAAGGGACCTCAAGATTCCTTTTCTTCTTGTAATTCTCTGCCTTCTCCACAATGCTCTGAGCACCATGATTCCTGGCACTTCTTCTAGTAGCAACCACAGGGCCCCACTTGGATTGTTTAGGTTTCTCTACTTGAGGAGGAACAGCAGAGGATGCTTCATTCAGAAACGGAAGCAGGTTCTTGGAAGTCCCAGCTAGGTGTTTGACAGTTGCCTCATCCAATTGTTCAGAGCAATCATCTTCATTAGAACCCCCATCAATGTCATCAACAGCTGAATCCATGCCTGCTTCGAAAAGATGCTTGCAGTATGCCAGGTTGATGGAGGTAGAACACACCTTGAGTATACATTCCTTTTCAACTTCCTCAGGATCAATAGCCTTCACCTTGGACAAGCTTGGTGGCTCCCACTCCCAGACATTATCATCAAGAGTATTACAGTCCAACCTGTCAGGTAGAGAACAGGTAGACTTAGAGCACCAGTCAACCGCCGTCAGTTCTGGATAGCTCTCACATTCCCCATCAGTAACTTTGTTACAATTGTCTGCCGAAGATCTAGGAAGCATGCTTCCCATTGTAGTTGGAGCAGGGGGAGGTAGAGCAGCTTGCACAGCAGAATCAGTGTCCATCACAGTAGGTGTTACTGCAGTGAGAGGAGCACCACCTGGGTTGTCACCACCATCATTGGCAATAGCAGGAGAAGGATCCACTGAAAAGGTGAGCAGGTACATATCTTGGTTCATCTCAACAGCTCTTTGAGTAGGGATCTTAGTTTTATCCTTGACAGCAACCAACATTCGAACTTCAGCAAAGAAAGATTTGAAGATGGATGTCCAATCAACATTCATAAGAACCCCAAGGAAGGATGCCACCTGACAAAATGATTTCCAGGCCAGCCACTTTGGGGGGATCCCCTTCACAGTGACCCCGATCTGCTCCAAAGCCCCGTAGGTAGGAACCTCACCAGTCCAGGCTGCAATCTTGATCGTAACTCCTTCCTTTTCCAGGTCGAATGCAGGGAATTCCGCAAGATCAGAAACTTTCTTCCATGGGGGGAAACGCACCAGGAAAACATTCTGCTCAAGCTCCCTTAGTTGCCAAGGCCACCTCCGTTCTTTGCAGAAGATAGATTTGAAATTGGACTCTAGTTCAGACAGCGAGATCTCTCCTTTTTTCACCCTGACGATGCCACAGTTGTCTATGTTGAGCCACTTCATTTCAGATTCTGACGGAAGGTCCATATGGTAGAACCCTAACCCAGAATTTTCGCTACCAAAATACTCCGCAGCATGATGATCCTTTGTCCATTCGTTGCAGGCCTGCACTGCATGCCCTGGGAGGTTACAGATAAAACAGAGTCTAGCCTTCACACAGTTACCAACAAAGTGGCCTGGATCTCCGCAGTTGAAGCAGATGAGTTTGCTGTAACGAGGATCCAGCACCTGTTCCCGAATTGGGCTTGGCGGCACCTCCGAACTAGCAGACTGTTGAAGATCCAGAAGCAGTAGCAGCTTGAACGGCACCCCCACTATTACCAGACGCAGGACCACCACCCGAGATGCTAGGATTCCGCGGCTGGTAGCGAGGTTGGTTTCTCACATACCTCTGATTCACCCGTGGAGGCGCCATCCCTTGAGCACGCAGATCAGCAGATTCGGTCGATGCAGGAGGGGCAGGAGCCACCGCAGTGGATCCTTGAGGAATCCGTCCGCCACGGCCCCTACCGCCACCGCCTCGACCAGTTTGCATTGGCCTTCGGAGGATCTCAGCAAAGGAGGTGTGGGAGGCTGCAAACTCTGGGGGCAGCGGGCGAGCTCGATGGTTGAGGAGAGCAGATTTGGCGGCGGGGAAGCAATCGGCAATGGTGAGATCTCGATCTGGAATTCCCTTCCTAACCCAGCAGAGCACACTGCGAGGATAAGGGCGGTCTGCGCGAAATGACGGAATTACCCATAGCTCACCAAATAGCTCTTCGACCACGTCCGCGTCCACCTCCGGGTCGCTGGAAACTGGGGCCGCGCAAGTGGACCCCCCCTACGCGGAACTCCGTTCGCGCCCAATCGGAATCGCCGGAAACGCAGCTCGATCAGCCGGCCATGGCGGCGGAGGCGGCGATGGGTGGCATGCAGCACCCAGACCAGGAACGGCTTCAGGATGGGGATCCCGAAGCGCAGCAGGGGACGCGAAACCTCCGCCACCACCGTCGAGATCCGCCGCTGACCGGCTTCCTGATCGGCGAGGGGGCTGAACCAGGACCGACGCCTCGCGCCCTCGAGCAGGGGAGCAGCCCCCGGATGAAGTCGATGCGCAGGAGACGCGACCGTCCTCCACCACAGGATGCGGACCAGGTGGGGAGCCCACGGCGAGGGTGCGAGCACCAGAGGAGAACCGCGGGGACGGGACGGCGAAGTGTGCCGAACTCGGGGGAGGAGCGCGGACGCAACTAACTCCGGTGAGAGGGGAGCGGGGGAACGCCCGAGACGGGGAGCGCGTCGCTAGCGAAGCAGCCATCCAATTTCCCTCTTTTGTCTCCGATTCCCTATCATTGTCCGCCAACTGGAGCCATTGGTCCTGAATGCGGCGGGGGCGATGGTTCAGACGTTAGCACTGAGGGTTTTCTTCATAGTAAAATAAATGAATCATATACTACCTCCGATCCAAAACTAGTGTCGCCAGCCATGTACGAATCTATACTAGACTAGTGTTATTTCTACCACACTTAATTCGAACTGGAGAAGGAGAACTGGTCGACCAATCGCTCTTTTAAAAGGCCTCCTAGTACGTACTGTACGTATTAGATCACTTAAATTGAAACTTCCCATAAACTATATGCATAATGGATAGATATATATATCGCACCATGCTGTACTCAAGAGTCCACAGTCAAGACTCTTCATTTTAGATAATCGTACGATCGTGTCCTCCGTGGCAAATGGCAACAAATGCCATGCTGGGCGAGCGCGCCGGCCAAGAAAACCGTTGATATGAAGACCATGACATGGTGATTTCAAAACTAGCGAGTACTACAATCATCTAAACTACTGCACACCAGATAAAAAGGAAGCGAACTTTTCAAAATGACAACATTTCCATACGTGTTCACCCGGATTCAAGTCACTAATATTTCCTTACTGGCACGTCAGAACTCCTCTCTCATAACGCCATATGTGTGCTAGCCAGGCGAGCTGAGATCATTTTCCTTTCTCCTCTCGTCCAAGTGCTCGGTCCGTTGGCCCTCTTCACTTGGGTCCCTTCTACTGCTTCCTACCAATTGTATGTAAAGTCTAGTCTCACACGCACTACGGGAGAAGGGACAGACGCCGACGGCCAAATGTCGTCCCCCTCGGCGTAGGGGGGTTGATATGGTTGGTTCGTCCCGTCGTTGAACCTGCCCGTCGGCGTAGGATCCCCCTCGGCGTATGATGAGCAAGCCCGACGGCCACCCTCGGCGTAGGATCCCCCTCGGCGTAGCTCTCTGAAAAATAACGGGGCAGCCACGTGGCATAGTCTAGCCCGAGGGGGTGCCGTCGGCGTAGGGGTTAGGGTCTATGCCGAGGGGGTGCCGTCGGCGTAGCATCTGGAAAAATAACGGGGTTGAGGAACGCAGACACGTGGCATAGTCTAGGCCGAGGGGGTGCCGTCGGCGTAGGGTTTAGGGTCTATGCCGAGGGGGTGCCGTCGGCATAGGGTCTAGTATTTATTTTCTCTCTCGTTAACATAATTTTATATAGGAGTGGTTGTACCTATATGATTTTAATATAGTTTTATTTGTTTCCTATATGATTTTAATGTATTTATAATTTCTAAGTTAATAGGAGTACGTGGTTGTACCTCCGAATGTTAGTATCCCGCCACCCGCGCCCCATGAAATAACAGGGTGAAATCTCTCGAACCCTACCCTACAACACATTAATCTAAAATAAATAAATAACATACTTATTATATGATATACCTAAACATTAATATTAAATAACATACTTATTATATGATCCTGAGAACTTGCGACTGCGTCGTGTGCCCCCATAGACGGGCATCCAAGGGCGGTAGAATAGTAGAACCTTCATTGTTTTATGCATGATTAGGTTATAGAAACATGTAAGACAAGTGTGGACCCAGAATTCAAGAAGATTCATTGGGGGTAGATCCGTAGCGGGAGTTTCGCAGTTTCTTGTTCTCACAACACGCCTAGAAATTCCCGTAGCAACTAGTTCCACTTTGCTACCCCATTTTGACATCGGTGCCGGTCGTAGTCTTATAAAGTTCTTTTAGTCTCTAGCGGGTATCCGTATAAGTCTGGTATTTCTCCAGCGGGTCTAGGTTTTCACCGGAGGAGCTACGGAGCGTCCGGCTCCCCACACAAGCTAGCGGGTGACATACCTTGTAAGTATATATGTTTTTTGGTCTTTGGATGGCAAAGATTGCACTCCCGATTGTGACCCGCTTCACCGGCGTCCGCTTCTCTCTCGCGAGTTCACACTCGGAACATAGAAAATGGTTTTTTGCTTCAATGAAAAGGAAAACTTTCTCCGTCAACATTGTTCGTGCTTCCAAGATGCATGTTTGTGTGTAATATGGGAACATTTGAACAAATTATGCCATGGATATGACCATAACACTCGTCATTTGGCCCAAAACCCAGGAATGTTCGTAGGAGATAACTAATTTTTGTGAACACATTTTCAACACAAGTGTCGTATTTCAAGTTTATTATTTTTGGTGTATACTATGACCTATATAATGACACCACGCGAAGGTCTCGCATCATTTTGTTTGTTTTTGAATTTTTTGGAATTTTCTAACCCCGTTTGAGGAAAAAGTCAAGGCGGCGGGCATGACCGTTCATAGGTAGGGGTTGAATATTGAGAAAATCTTGGTGTATCTATGTTCAAATAGGTACTTGTGTACCTAAAAATGATTTTTTGCCAAAAATCGTGAGCAAACTATGAGGTACCTGTAGTTCAAATTTGACCAGTTTCCAGCGGAATCGGCAGAAACTTCTGTTCTTCAAAAGAGGTGGATGGAAACCTTTTCATATGAAACAAATTGGTTATTGTGCATATAACATGGTCTAGTATTTTCAAAAATTATAGCTCTCAAGTTTTGCAACATATTTATGGTAGGTACTTCACAAAAAAACCCTTTTTTTACACTTGGAACATAGAAAATGGTTTTTTGCTTCAATGAAAAGGAAAACTTCCTCCGTCAACATTGTCCGTGTTTCCAAGATTCATGTTTGTGTGTAATATGGGAAAATTTGAATAAACTATGCCATGGATATGACGATAACACTCGTCATTTGGCCCGAAACCCAGGAATGTTCGTAGGAGATAGCTAATTTTAGTGAACACATTCTCAACACAACTGTCGTATTCCGAGTTTATTATTTTTGGTGTATACTAGGACCTATATAATGACACCACCCGAAGGTCTCGCATCATTTTTGTTTTTTTTGAATTTTTTGGAATTTTCTAACCCCGTTTGAGGAAAAAGTCAAGGCGGCGGGCATGACTGTTCGTAGCTAGGGGTTGAATATTGAGAAACACTTGGTATATCTATGTTGAAATAGGTACTTGTGTACCTAAAAATGATTTTTTCTAAAAATCATGAGCAAACTATGAGGTACCTGTAGTTCAAATTTGACCAGTTTCCACCAGAATCGGCAGAAACTTCTGTTCTTCAAAAGAGGTGGATGGAAAACTTTTCATATAAAACAAATTGGTTATTTGTGCATATAACATGGTATAGTATTTTCAAAAATTATAGCTCTCCAGTTTTGCAACAAATTTATGGTAGGCCCTTCACAAAAAAACCTTTTTTATACACTCGGAACATAGAAAATGGTTTTTTGCTTCAATGAAAAAGAAAACTTCCTCCGTCAACATTTTCCGTGCTTCCAAGATGCATGTTTGCGTGTAATATGGGAAAATTTTAACAAACTATGCCATGGATATGACCATAACTCTCGTCATTTGGCCCGAAACCCAAGAATGTTCGTAGGAGATAGCTAATTTTAGTGAACACATTTTCAACACAACTGTCGTATTACAAGTTTATTATTTTTGGTGTATATTAGGACCTATATAATGACACCACGAAGGTCTCGCAACATTTTGGTTTTTTTTGAATTCTTTGGAATTTTCTAACCCTGTTTGAGGAAAAAGTCAATGCGGCAGGCATGACTGTTCGTAGCTAGGTGTTGAATATTGAGAAACTCTTGGTGAATCTATGTTGAAATAGGTACTTGTGTACCTAAAAATGATTTTTGCCAAAAATCGTGAGCAAACTATGAGGTACCTGTAGTTCAAATTTGACCAGTTTCCAGCGGAATCGGCAGAAACTTCTGTTCTTCAAAAGAGGTGGATGGAAACCTTTCCATATGAAACAAATTGGTTATTTGTGCATATAACATGGTCTAGTATTTTCAAAAATTATAGCTCTCAAGTTTTGCAACATATTTATGGTAGGTCCTTCACAAAAAAACCCTTTTTTTACACTCGAAACATAGAAAATGGTTTTTTGCATCAATGAAAAGGAAAACTTCCCCCGTCAACATTGTCCGTGCTTCCAATATGCATGTTTGTGTGTAATATGGGAACATTTGAACAAACTATGCCATGGATATGACCATAACACTCGTCATTTGGCCCGAAATCCAGGAATGTTCGTAGGAGATAGCTAATTTTAGTGAACACATTTTCAACACAACTGTCGTATTCAAGGTTTATTATTTTTGGTGTATACTAGGACCTATATAATGACACCACGCGAAGGTCTCGCATCATTTTGTTTTTTTTTTGGAGTTTTCTAACCCCGTTTGAGGAAAAAGTCAAGGCGGCGGGGATGACTGTTCGTAGCTAGGGGTTGAATATTGAGAAACTCTTGGTGTATCTATGTTGAAATAGGTACTTGTGTACCTAAAAATGATTTTTGCCAAAAATCATGAGCAAACTATGATGTACCTGTAGTTCTAATTTGACCAGTTTGCAACGGAATCGGCAGAAACTTCTGTTCTTCAAAAGAGGTGGATGGAAACCTTTTCATATGAAACAAATTGGTTATTTGTGCATATAACATGGTCTAGTATTTTCAAAAATTATAGCTCTCAAGTTTTGCAACATATTTATGGTAGGTCCTTCACAAAAAAAACCATTTTTTACACTCGGAAAATGGAAAATGGTTTTTTTCTTCAATGAAAAGGAAAACTTCCTTCGTCAACATTGTCCGTGCTTCCAATATGCATGTTTGTGTGGAATATGGGAACATTTGAACAAACTATGCCATGGATATGACCATAACGCCCGTCATTTGGCCCGAAACCCAGGAATGTTCGGAGGAGATAGCTTATTTTTGTGAACATATTTTCAACACAACTGTGGTATTCCAAGTTTATTATTTTTGGTGTATACTAGTACCTATATAATGACACCACGCGAAGGCCTTGCATGACCGTTCGTAGCTAGGGGTTGAATATTGAGAAACTCTTGGTGTATCTATGATGAAATAGGTAGTTGTGTAGCTAAAAATGATTTTCGCCAAAAATCATGAGCAAACTATGAGGTACCTGTAGTTCAAATTTGACCAGTTTCCAGCGGAATCGGCAGAAACTTCTGTTTTTCAAAAGAGGTGGATGGAAACCTTTTCATATGAAACAAATTGGTTATTTGTGCATATAATATGGTCTAGTATTTTAAAAAATTATAGATCTCAAGTTTTTCAACATATTTGCGGTAGATCCTTCACAAAAAAAACTCATTTTTTACACTCGGGAAATGGAAAATGGTTTTGTCATATTTGCGGTAGGTAATTCACAAAATATTATATGGATGTCATATTGGAATTTCTCTCATTTTTCTAATCGATATAGACATATTATTTGTCAAATTTCGATTTACGAATTTATAGATATGAATTTTTCAATATTAAATGGAAAAGGCAAAAATGTTAATTATTATTTAAAATAAAGATTATTTGAATTCAAATTTATTACTAGTTTTTATTTTTTACTTAAATAATTGTTTGAATTCACAAAATAAAAGAGTGTGACATTGATGGTCCAAGGGTTAAGGTTAACATGATAGATTGGATAATATTGTCAACAACACATCCGTTGTTTCTAGGTATCTCACAGGGAAGGAACTACGAAGTTAAGCGTGCTGTGGCTGGAGCAATCTCACGATGGGTGACCGATCGGGCAGTGTTAGTAGAAACGAGTAATTTAGATTAAAAATAAAAATGGTTAAAGATAAATATAAATGTGACTATAGTGTGATTAAGTGGTTAAATAAGTGATATAAAAAACGCAGAAAAAAATTCAAAAAGAAAAAGTTGAAAAAAATTGAAATATTGTGCCTACGCCGAGGGGAGGCCGTCGGCGTATGGACCCCTACGCCGAGGGGGCCCGTCGGCGTAGCCTTTGGCCAGGCCCCCGCGGGCCTCCTCGTGGACCTTCGTACGCCGAGGGGGATGATTGTGGCCGTCGGCGTATGCATTCCGTCGAACGGACTCCGTTCTGACAGCCGGTGGGTCCCACTACATATGTACGCCGACGGGAAACGATACGCCGATGGACGTGTACGCCGACGGGGCTATGCCGAGGGGGGCCGTCGGCGTAGACCTACGCCGAGGGGGGAAAGGGCCTAGCCCGAGGGCCGCCGGCCGTCGGCGAATGAACCATGTCCCGTAGTGACGCACGCCAGCATACATAAGCAGATCTCCAAATATCCGATAAACCATATCAAAGAAGTCAAAAAGAGGAATGGATAAGCACAATGATTTGAACATAAGAAACATGTTAAAGGTGTATTATTCCCTCTCAAATCCCCTTGTTTAGATGTGTTCAAACTTCTCATTTGCTAGTGAATGTTAATATTTATTTGCCATTTTGGAGCATTAAAATGGGTTAACTATTACGGTTACTTTTGTTGACCGATGATTCAGTTGTTGTCACACTAGTATAGATATGGAAATAGAAAAAGGTTGATTTGTCCATGGTACACGATTATGACAAGAACCGTCATTATTTATGGGTAAGCGATGTGGTCCTCCGAGCACACGATTTTTAAATCGTGTGTGATGGGCTCTAATTTGCACTCGGTAAATAATTCAACGATGTGTGATATCCAGGGCATTGAACACGGTTTATATTGTCAAATCGTGCATATTTCTAAGATCACACATGATTTCATTTCTTTCATCGTGTCAGTTAGGTTGTTATCACCCTCGATTGTATGTACTGAATCGTCTATGTTTAATTGTGTGGGTTGCATTTGTATTTGCCTAGTGCATTTGTTTTATTTTCTATCATGTTTGGTCAAATCGGTTTAAAACCGAACATGAACCGAGTTCTGTTGGTTAACGGAACTATGGGTTAATTAAAAAACCAATATTGTTTCGATTTTCATTTCTTATTACCCAAATTACCAAAACCCGAAAAAAAACTGGACCGGATATTCGGTTAAAAACGAATTTACGGGCCTACCGATAGAGTAATAGAAAGGCTTCCAGATTGGATCGTCATGTAGCGGCGACTTTATTTATAATCTCCAAAAAATGGCACGGCTCCCTCTGTATTTAGGTCATAAGGGAATATGTAGCCGTTGGGAGGCGGTGATAAGGAGAAGGAGGTGGGGGCATGAACTCTCGGCCTTGGGCCTAGCCACGACTCAGGAGCGCTTCTGGGCCATAGTGGCCCTAGCCTCCCTCCGACGCCTTTTGGAATCTCCTAGAAAAGTTATGATTTATGATATTTGTTTCCCCAAACTTTTTGGTCTCTATTAATAGGTACTTTCTATGATGCAAAAGCATGCAGAAAACAACAAGTGGTACTTGGCGTTAGGTTTATGGGTTGTTCCAACAAAAATAATATAAAATGGTACAAAACCATAGTAAAATCATATACCATTAATATAGTAATAGAAAATATCAATAAAAAAGTATAGACATGTTTGGGACATACCGGTCAGCAGAAGACGACATCAACAAAAGAGTTCTCACATTATATATTATATATAAGCTAAATATGTCATAAGTAAAAGGGATAGAGGGAAGAAATAGACACGGAAAGTGTGACTATGGAGAAAAATGGCGGGAATTCCGCACTTTTATTCATGTGAAAATGTTCTCACCAAACTTTTCATCTCTACTTTTGCAGAACAGAGTTAGTATGGAAGAAAAAAGATAAGAAAAGAAAAGAGACGGAAGAAAAGGAAAAAATATTGACAATAGAAAAGAAAAATGAAAAAAAAATACCGAGTGCCTGAGAGCATTTGGCAAACAGTACGCCGTCTTGTTTGCCGAGTGCCTCTGACGTGGCACTCAGCAAGCTCCTCCCTCCATCACCGTCTCCATCCGTCGGGCCACGTGGCACCTCCTTTTAGTATAGTGCCGAGTTTTGTCCAAGTGCCACACTCGGAAATATTGGACAATGTTTTTATATGCGATTGTCACACCTAGAAAACACTCAAGCATGTAAGCATATTTGCCGAGTGCTACCAAATGTAATCTACCGGCCCTTGGTAAACATGGAGTTCTTATGTGCTACGGCTAAATTTCAAGCCATGCTTACTTGATCATCTATCAGTCCCATCCGAGCCTTACATCGGAAATTTCACTCGCTTCATGCATGTATGTCTCACGCGGTGCTCTGCTCACCGGATCTGGACATGAGTGAAGATTAAGATGTCGTCGTTGACTGCAATCATGCTTATCTCTTACTTCCTCCGTTCAACAATAGATGACTTCCACTTGTCTAAATATGGATGTATCTAGACAATAGATGACTTCCACTTGTCTAAATATGGATGTATCTAGACAAAAACATGTCTAGATGCATCCATATCTAAACAAATGGAAGTCATCTATTGTTGAACGGAGGGAGTAGTACTAGTTACACACTTACATACCATTCTTCTAACGTCCTTATTTCTTTACTCCACGATTATATTTGTCCTACCTTTGCACATCTGGTCACGCGTTCACTAATCACACAAAATACACTTGACACAATGAACTTTACTAGGACCAGATTGTCCGCCACCGATTAATTAGCTTATCTCTGATGTATCACATCTATGATGGGTCATATATATATGCTCGGCATCTCCCCGGAGAACACAACACTGGTGGTTGTAATTTAGACAGAACGTTGCAGTTGCAACGAGGCATGTCTTGCGATGGCGCGCTCCTGTGCACTCCGTGGTTGAAACGACGCATATCGTCGGGCGGTGCCTACCTGTTGCATCGTCTGCCCCATGCTGACTTGTTGCTGCTCGTCTCTACTCCTGTCGAGAATGCTCATCATCGACGAGCATATGCTCTCATCATCATTGGAGGCCCATCCTCCTGGTGGAAGCCATACGAATGTTGTCTTTTGACGAGGCACCTCCGGCAGTGATGCCGACTTGGCGATGACCTGCACCACGTCAGGCATAGTTGGGCGAGCAGATGGGTTGGGGTTGCTGCAAGCCAAGCCTAGAAGCAGTAGTCGGGTGGCATCTTCACGGACATCCACCTTGTGCTCCTCATTATCGTCCTCCAGCACGATGGCGTCCACGCACTCTAGTAGCCTCCCATCACGGTGGAGCCTCCATACCCAGTCGGTGATGTGCATGTCATCGCTGCTCACCACCAGCTCATCATCCAGCGCCCGCTTCCCCGTGACGAGCTCAAGGATGAGAACCCCGAGAGCATAGACATCCGTCTGCCGGGTGGCCTTGCCGCGTATGGCGTACTCCGGTGCAATATAGCCCCACGTGCCGGCGACGCCGGTGGCAGAGTTCCTGTTGACGGCGACTGTGCAGGCTATGCCGAAGTCACCAAGACGAGCGCGGAAGCTAGAGTCTAGCATCACATTGCTCGCTTTGATATCGCGGTGGAGCACCATGGACTCGTACTCGTGGTGGACATAGTGGAGGCCAGTGGCTATATCCCTTATGATCTCGTACCGGGTTGCCCAATGGCAGATGGTTGAACCAGTGCGTCGCCTCTGGTTGTTGCTGCGAGTTCGGCTACTGTTGCCTCCTTTGGGGAAGAGATGTTGGTCTAAACTGCCATTGGTCATGTATTCAAACACAAGCAGCGGCTCTCCTTTGTTGTATGACCACCCTGAAACATGATTACGTCAACAATTATGTAAATCTTCTGTCTAGTTCTATGTGTCATGGATGCATGGTGCATAGCTTGAATTGATTGGTAAAAGAAAGATTCACCTCTAGTTAGTCACATTTTTACCAAATTCTCTTTCAATCATCATTTTAACAAATACTCCTAAGTTTGTCACATTTTTAACATTCAAGATCGACCTTTATTAACTCCAAACGGAACCAACCAAGAAAAAGGCAATACTGATTCTCCAAGCGTAGGCTTAATTATCAAATAAAAATTACATCTTTAAGCTGAAAAAGAAATTTCTTTTAAAATATAAATGAATAGTGGTATTACCAAGGCAAAGCGAATTTTCCCATGTTTTCTTTCTTTGTTATGTAAAATATTATGTGCATCCACAGGGTTTATATCATTTTCATGCTAATCGAACTTATTGTTGTTCACATTCAATTGTTAGCTCTACGAGTAAATGTTTAAGTTGCTAAATAAAGAGGACACTCCAAACCGATCCCGTGCCGTCCCCCGAGGTGGCACCCAGGCGAAACCCTACCCACAAAATAACACAGGGCAATGACCTCCCCTGCAGCCGGTGATGATCGCGGTGGCGGCGGTGCCGGTGCCAAAGGGATCAGTTGCGGCGATCCCCATCTATGACGGCGGTGATGATCACTTGTGGAGTTTGGGGACGGCGCCGCTGATCATCTGCGTTCGGGATCAGTTGCGGTGATCCCCATCTGGGACGGCGGCGGTGTACACTCACGCACGGTGTCTGCACGGAGTGCTTCCCTCCGGTGGGCATCCACGCATGAGGTGCAGCGGCGGCTATAGTTCTAGGCTCTCGCCAAGACCGGTGATCCCGAGCTGCGACGGCGGCGGTGTACCCACGGGCGCGGTGTCTACACGGAGTGCTTCCCTCCCGTGGGCATCCGCTCGATATGTGTTGCGGCAGCTATAGTACTAAGATCCTGGCCAGACCCGTCATCGGTGCGGCCATTGTTTTCCAGGAGGTGTGTGGGAAGGCGATGCGGTGCTCGCGATAAGCCTTTCTGCAACGTCTTGGGCATCTGTTCGGGGCGGCTAGAAGCGGGACGACACGTGCGCGTGGTTCTGCATAGGCGTGCCTCCTCTTCCACCGGAGGGGGTCGGCCGGGGGGCAGTGGCGCGGGGGCCTACCGATCAACCCAATAAAGGCAGTGGTCGTAGGGTTCTTCTTGCGCTAAGATAAAGGTCTGCATGATGTCTATTCTTCTTGATTTGGCTGGAGTGTCGGGTTCCGGAAGGCTCCGCCGGCTAACTCCCATGGGTGCGTTATGCCTGGAGATTGCTGGACAGGCTGGGATTTGGTCGTGCCCACTAGTTCTCCGTTAAGGAGTGAGTGAGACGAAACTCTGCTATTTGTTGCCATCCTGAGATATGTTTGGTTCCATGGTGAAATCAGAGATAGTGAATGTGATGTAACCCGAGATCGGAGGACTAGTACTGGTCATTGGAGTATTAATGGTGGAAATTTCTAGGAGTTTTGGGTCTCGGTATATATGTGGGGGCGACAACACAAGTGAAGTTCTAAGTCTAGAGTGAAAACTCAAAGTTTGTCTTTGATGGTTGTGCCTAGCAATAGTCCTATTAAAGACATTACTTTGAGAGCGGAGACTTTTTTTGGGGTGAAAACCCAAGATCTACGTCAGACAATGATGACACTTGTAAACTGTTTTTCCTTCTTGAAGTCGTAGCTTTTGGACATAACTTGGACTTTAGCTGTTGTCTTGGCAGTGATGTGCTGTTGCTGCAAGGACTGAAACTCTATAACGGGCCTAATTTGTTTTTTTAGCTTCTTCTTCCTTTTTTTGGTTGTGTACATCCGTAATGTCATTAGAGTATTTAGTTATTGCATAGACTTGTTGTAATTGATATCTTCGCCATATTAATATATTTGGTTTATCGAAAAGAAAAATAAAGATTACACTAGAAGACCTCATTCGGGTCCGATCGGTCACCACTCCGTGTTAGAGCAAATATAATAAATTTATGTCAGCATGCTATAAGCGATAGAATAATATTTTTTTTCATGACATGGATAAGAGGGATGAAAATAGGAAGGAAAGTGGTCTCTCATGCAAGAGCGAACTACAACATGTGCTCCTAAACACTTTATGAGAATGAGAGGTGGACCATGTCTTAGTAAACTAACATATTTTTGTAGATAATTATTATGTATGTTAGCTATATGGATTAGAGAAGATAGGTTTTGATTATGATAGGTCCACCACTTGTCAGAATTAAGAATGTATGGTCCGTGGGGTACACTCCTACGTTTTATACCATCTAAGGCCATATATAGTGCAAAACGCTAACAGAGCGGCTCAAAAAGTCAAATCTCAAGCTAGTGTTTGGCTCGAGGGGCTGATTTTTGTGTGTGTGTTTTTCATGCGCTGGATGCTTGTCTATGAGTCGGTCCTGTAATACACGTACCAATGTTTGAAGATACCCAGGCGGTAAATCCTCTAACCGCCAATTCCGAGCACATCCTTGCATATCGCCTCACCGGACAAATCATTTCGGGACATTTTGAAATTTTTGAAATTTAAATGACGTAAACAAAGAAAATAGTATGTGGATTTCTGCCACAATTGTTACCTCCTCACGTTCTTAGTAGGAGATCGTGGTTCGAATTCCATGCCAGATTTTTTTTATCTTTTAGATTTAATACTCACCAGATGACTGAACGGTCCAAATAAACATAATAATGCAAAAAAATCGAGTTCCACACCATTATTTTTAAAAGATTTAGAATTAATACGTGGTGTATGATTGACCGGTCCAAATCTATCTATTATATACTAAAATCAATATACGTATGTCTAATAGAGACACCAGGTTGCGCCACATCATCCAAATTATTTTTTACGGTTAGATTTCAAATGAGCGGCCAAGATTTAGTAAAACATAATACTTATTGCGTAACCAGCGCAGGTACTAGCCAAGATATGTTTTATGTACACCATAAACACGTATGTCAATTTTCACAATCTGTATATGCCCATACGTGCAGCCACAAATTAAAACCATACACATACGTGTTGTAAATGGACACGTGAATAAAACCATACACATACGTGTTGTACATGGACACGTGAATGGTCAGGAAGCAACCTTGACGTGAACAACCAGGAAACATCACCCTTATATAACCCATATCCGT